>CALYLW010000080.1:755564-1275564 GCA_944989445.1 Ampullaceana balthica
TCAACATTGGAAAGAAATATATTGATTTTTTGGGATACAGAATAGGAGGTGGTGCAGTCACTCCTACTGCAGAGAATGAAAACAAGATCTTCAACCTGTCAGTTCCAAATTCTAAGAAACAAGTGCAAGCTCTGCTGGGACTATGTAACTTTTACAGACCTTTCATTGCAAATTATGCAGAGATTGTTCACCCACTAACAGAAATTACAAAAAACACTGATATTCGAAAATTTCAGTTTTCAGGATATTGCCTCAACGCATTAGAGAACATTGAGGAAGCATTTAGGAAGAAACCCATCTTGGTTACACCTCAATGGAACAAACCTTTCATTGTTTCTGCTGATGCATCGTCCATTGCATTAGGAGCGTGTCTCATGCAAGAACATGATGGTATCCTACATCCTATGCAGTATCTGAGCAGAAACTTGACCAAAACAGAGTGTAACTACAGCACCATAGAGAGAGAATGTTTAGCCATAGTGTGGGCTCTACAAAAACTTCAAAAATACCTTCTAGGTAGAAAATTCACTCTTCTAACAGACCAAAAACCACTTGTGGCATTCAACAAGAAGAAAATCAGCAACGCAAAAGTAAACAGATGGGCTATGCTATTAGCCGACTACAAATTTGACATTAAACCTGTTAAATGAAAAGACAATGTGGTTGAAGACATACTAAGTAGAATGACAATAAATAAAGACATTCTGTGAATTCCTAAGTGATAAAACAAGAGACTGTCTCAATATTAGTCTGTGAATTCCTAAATGATAAAACCAGAGACTGTAATAAAATTAATTTTTTATTCGCTGAACAATAAACAAGGAGCAGTGTTTGAATTCCAATGGACAATATTTTTAATTTTATGAATATTGATTGTTAAAATTATTTTACTTACACAAAATTACAGATGTGTTTAAAATTTCAGTTTCATTTGTTTCAGTACAGGTAGACTGTTGAAGTCCTACAGATTTTTTCTCTTGATCTTTATGTATAGATGTTGTGTGTAAGGCAATGAATGTCCATTGACGATTAATATTTGAAATTTGAATATAGATATAGATTAATTTGATTTTATTAAGACCAACAATGTTGTATTTCATACACATTTTTTTTGAAGGACGGGGGTGAATGTCACGTGTGAATCGCGTGTTGGATGACGGAGAGATCACGTGAGTGAAAGCGCGGGAATAGAGGGGGCAGAAGGTTCGAGAAAATGATTAGAGAATTCGGGTGTGTGTCATGGCGAATGTGGCTCAGGACTCTACGTTGCATAACCTCAAATTATATATGTTCTGTACATAGTGTAGATATTAAAGTTGTTTTATTAAAACCAGTTCTTCAGAGGATTATTGTATGCAAGGTTTAGCATTGAGAGCTATGGCGGATTAAGGGGGGGGGGCTGAACGAACTAAAGCCAGGGTCTCCCGATGATTTAGGGGCCCCCAAATTTAGTATAACTTATAATAAAGGTGGACAGATGTTTGTATGAATACCTAAAAATATCATAAATAAATTAATAAATAAAATCTTATCTATTAATCTGATCGCTATTCGGACCCCGTAGCCTCAGTGGTGACCAGTCAAAACAGCCCCGGACAAAATGGCCCCGACAAAACGGCACCGACATAACGGCTCCGGTCAAAACGGCCCCAGACAAATAGTTAACATTTTTCAACAAAAACTTTAATTTTTTTTTCATTTTAAGCTTTTGTCAACTTTTGCACCCTTAAATAAAGTGGTAAAATTATATCTTGTGATGTCATTATATTGTTTCTTGTCAACAAACAGCCGCGATTGCTACCATTTCGCGTAAAGGCTATTAAATTCACTATTGTGATGTGATTATTATTGTTTATTATTAGCAAAACCTGACATTGAATAGGTGAGTAAAAATACGAATTTAATATTTGATTGGACATTTTACTTTTAGTCCATCTATTAGTCCGGGGCAGTTTTGTCGGGGCCGTTTTGTCCGGGGCCGTTTTGTCGGTGAATCAGCCTCAGTATCGAAAAACTTGATTTGATTGGCTCAATAAGAGAACATATTAATAAATACTATTTATACATATTAAATTTTGTTTAAACATCAGGATCTTGTGGTCTTAAGGCAACGTGTTGTCTTGTGGCGCAAGCGGTAGCGGGTTCGATTCCCGGCGGGGGCATATGTTTTTTTTTAAATTATCTTTTTACACATAATTTTAGTTTCCAGGCAAACAGTTATTTCTTTGTGGTTTTTTTTATGAATCCGATTACGGAGTACAGACACATTATGAACAAGGAACCAATGGACTATCTAGTTACAGTCTTGTATTTGCTGCTAGCAATCATTTTACAGGGACGCTAGCTGGATAGGGTCCCAGTTTGAATTGCAGCAAGGGGCCCCGTGCAGTCTTAATCCGCACCTGATTGAGAGAACGCCTACAAGATATATTAATAAGTAAACTATTTACAGAAGGGGTTGAAAAATCAGCCAAAATGCGTGCTTCATTTATAGACGGCCACTTAGTCGTTTATATTATGGTTTTTAAAAATTAATAAACAAGAATAAATAATTGAAATTGAAACGAAGTAAATGTGAGAAATAGGCCTGTCAACGGGTACCCGGGACCCGGGTACCCGTTGCCGTGTGATTACCCGGGTAGTAAAATTCCGCCCGGGTACCCGTGAAAATGTGGCTTCTATGTCTATATTAACCGTAGGCCAAACTTCGGCTCCCATGCGGCTTTTTGTGTTTACATTGTGGCTTGCGAAACAATTTATCAAATGAAAATTTTTGTTTCAAATATATGCTGTGAAGTACTTCTAAGGAGAAATATCTGTCAACGGGAAATATCTGTCAACGGGAAATAAAATACGGTCCCAATAAATACAATGTATTTTGATATATTTTTTTTTCTCTCAACCTGAAACAGAAATCGCACAACACACTAAAAAATGGTTCTTTAAAAGAATCGTATAACGAAAACAAAAGTCCTCTGCCAAAAAAAAATGATGGACTGCTTAGAGATGAAAGACGCTGTGTTTGTTAATAAAAAAAACACTCTTGCTTTGACTAACTTTGCTTTGAAATACGCCGATTGATACTAGCTAATATTGTTTATTTACCCCCTCTCCTCCCTTCACTCCTATAACCCACACCCCTTACATCCGCCTTACTTCTTGTGTTCATTAACACGTGGTGACCTAGAAAAACTGATGCTAATAATTCGTACAAGGTCGTCAGTATTTAAATTTAATAAATTGAATAGTTACTAACAGTTACTAACAGTGTAGGATGGGCAGACGTCGGCTGTGAGGATGGACTGCACAGAGATGAAAGATGCCGTGTTTGTTTTTTGTTCATTCAAACACCCTTGCTTTGAAACTAACTTTGCTTTGAAATAGCCGACAGTGGGTCACCGATTGATACTATCTATCTAATGGCGTTTTTTCTACTCTCCCCCCCCTCTCCTCTCTTCCCTCCTATAACCCAGTGCTTCTCAAAATTTTTGTATTGCGGACCGGCAGGAATGTTTTCCATTGCATCTGGAACCGGTGCACTATTTTCCCTGTACTTACATGGTAGCGAAATGAATTATATTTCCTTTTATTTTATTTCCTTTTATTTCTTTCATTTATTTGCTTATTGTCAAAAATGACAAATTCTATAGGGTTGGTATTATTGATAGCAATTGGAGGATTATAATTATATTTTTCTCTCCTTTCTTGATAACTTCCGCGGACCCCCACTTTGAGAAGCACTGCTATAATCCACACCCTTGCATTCGCTTGTGTTTCTTGTTCATTGACACGTGTTTGCCTAGCCCAAAAATTGATATTAATAATACACCCAAAGTTAACAAGATGGGTTAGACGTCGTGTGGAATCAGGCTAATCAAGTTGACAGCGACACGGCAAAATGCAACCATTGTAATTAAATTGTGTCTGTGAAGGGTGGCAACCCAACGCGATAAAACGCCATGTGAGCGTTATTCATAAAATTGATATTGATAAACAAACCGCCGATCCACCCAATATCAGAAATATTTTGGTGTCAACAAAAGCAGTACCACTGACCAAAGCACGATCACTTATGATTTATCGCAGTATAGCATACGTCATCGCCCTTAGCATCGACTACCGACGCCAAGTGGATATTAACATTAAAGGTATGACACTGAATGTTACGTCATTGCCGTAGACATTTTGTTTGCATGTTCAGTTTATTGTCATTTATGAGTATGACGAATGCATTTACAGCAGGAATTGAATAAAAGTTTTTAGTGCATTATAGTTAATTATAGTGCATTAGTAATAGTATGACTCTGTAACTGGAAGCAAGCCGTTGGCTACTACTACTGTGTGAAATGAGGTGCATGGATGGTGGCTAGGTTGCATTGTATTGTATGGTGATCATGACGGGGAAAATTATGCGACGTTTAAGTTTAGAACGGGTAACCCGGGTACCCGTTCGAAATTTTCACGGGTACCCGGGCAGCTTTTTTCAACAAAATTGACAGGACTAGTGAGGAACATGTTTACCATTGCATGCCATATTTATGTAAGCAGTAATAAAAGAGGCCGCATACGATTATATACCTATAAATACACATTTTAAAAATACAGAATACTTTTTTTAAAGGCCACAAGAAAGTTACTGAGGTCGCAGGTCCCCCCCCCCAAAAAAAAATGAGACAAAACATATTCCAAATTTACACACACACACAAAACAACATTACCAATTACTATTCTTTTATTTTGTATTTATAAAGAAATACTTTTTTTCTTTCATTTTCTTTACGGCTTGGCATTGGGGCAGTTGTCAAGGTCGCCGGTCTGCGCCAATTCAAAAGGGAGCCGCTAAATCTCTAATTTTTATATTTTTATTAAAATAAAAGGCGCCAACAATAAATCAGCCAAGGGCGTCAAAAACCCAGTTATGCCTCTGTACATTAGTATGTAAACATATTTATACATTTTTTTTCCTAACTTTCATAATAGAAAAATCGTGTATTATGCTATCAAACTTAAAATTCTTTGTAATATCATGTTCTATGGACAGTATTGCAAGATTTTGTTGTCTTTAATCGCACATTGTGGAAAGAAGATACTTTTTTTTAATCAACTTCAGTTTGGAGAAGCTCCTTTCACAACTAGCGACAGTTGAAAAAATTCATAGCAAAATTACAATGTTGGGTACAGAATTGTCCAATCTATACTGTTGAATAAATTTGGATAGATCAAGGGTGCCTTTTCCCCCGTTCTTCTAACATACTGCCTCTTCTTGTAGTGTAGGTACAGCTATAAAAACCTGGATCCTTTTTTCTTTCATATGGAACTGTCAATGTTAATAAAGTAATTTATTTGATCTTCAAATGTTTCATTTAGTAGGTTACATGGTATTATATAGGAATATTTTCTTGCAAGGACATGCTACTCATCAAAGCGTTATTTTCTTTTCTTTTATAATTCCATCCATGGATAAAAACATTTCTCGTTGTACTTCTTGTTCTAAATATAGAACCACATTTCTGAATTTTCCCTCCTAATATTTTTCTCCTTCTAACTAGGCATTCAGTTGATATCTCCATCTCTTCACAAATTGTTTGGCTGATATAACAGGTTTTTGTATTAGCACATCTCTTTGTTCCATGAAATGGGTTTGCATTAATTTAAAAAAATGACGGGTTCCCACAAATTGAGATAACATAGAAGAGAAAAAGATTGCATTGAATTGAGTAAAATTCCAGCATATGATCTCGTTTTCCTAGTTACTTCTTCAGATGTCAATTTTTCAAAGACTCTTGAAAGTTTAAAATATGTCTTTTTCGAAATTATTATGCCTATTGTTATGTTGATTAACAGAGAAATTTGAATATTTACATATTCTTGTCATAAACTCTTAATAATTTTCCAAAAAATAGATGAATTCAAATTATTTACACATTACTATTACTTTAATTGGATAGGCGTAACATGCTTAATAAATAACCGTATTTTAATGAAAAACACAATTTATTTGTGCTACTTTAATGCAATAACAACAAAATAAATTTACTTTAAATAATTTACCTTACAATAATTTACTGAAACTAAAACGGTAATATAAATTACTACTTGCAAGTTAAACTCAATATTTGAACCACCTTGCCATGTAGGTAGGTGCTTGTAAGCGCATCATTCTGCGAATGTCGAAATTCCACGTAATAACTGTCGTGGCGATATTAATAGCACACATTTTTCGGCCCAGCGGTGATTTGTTTTTTTTTGTGGTAGTTTTCTTATAAAAGCGTCATCTGTGACTAATACTGCTTAGTTTTCCAAACAAATGGATACGTTTTTTGAGCGATTAAAAATGTTTGAACGGATTTTGCGTTAGTTATAATACCCAATATATAATCAAACAAATGTTGTGCGAGTCCGTTAATTAAGACGCGAAATTACGAATATTTTTGTTTCCCCTTGGTTTTCCACCTTCAAAAGAAAAGGGGTGGTTGTCGGAAATGGTTGTATTTTTAAATGCCCACAAATGCAGCCCCTAAATGAGTGCCGCCCGAAGCGGACCGCCCCCACCGCCCGCCCTAGCTACGCCCCTGGAAATATCTCAATGAAGCATAGAATCGAATGGGGGAAAGGGATTTTATCTAACCTGGGATACCCTTATGCAACGGGATAATAATACTGAGTAGGCTACTTTATATAGAAAAGGAGTTTACTTCATAAATGGAATCCCATTACGCAACGGGATCATAATAGGGAATTTAATATACAAAACATCAACATGGAATAATTTAGGGAAAAGGGATTTGACCTAGAAAGGGATCGCAGTATTCAACAGAATCGTAATGACTGGGGGACAAAATGGGATCCCTTATGCGGCCACGGGACATGCCGGGTATATCGGCTAGTTATTTATATTTTTGGTTGCTTACATACTTTTCCCCCGTAATATTATTATTTATTTAGACGTGCATAGGTAAACAAAAAGTTTTCTCTTCATTATTTCTTGCATAGCAGAACGTCACAGAATTTGGGAGCAATGGAATTACCGCGACTAAACCGATTTCGTGAAATAATGAATCGCAACTTAACGGGATTAATATAAGCGTAATAAAATATAATTAATCGAAATTAATCTATTAATCGATTATATTTTTTCCCGATTAATCGAACACATTTTTTATTCGGTACCAGCCCTAATATATATCAATGTTTATATATAGTAATCTTTTTTTTCTTTAAACGATATAAGGGATTATTAGATGTCTATTGTTTAGGGTTCGATCTAATTCATTAAAATTACTGAACGGGCTGCATATTAAGAATTTAATTTATAAAACAAAAATTATTTTAAAACATTACAGATGACCCTTCTTTGTAGAAGAACCCGTGACTCTCAGAACGCAAGCCGAGCGAGCATTCCGCTCGACCAAAGTGTCTCGAAAAATGATAGACTTAACTTGTCTTAACGTAAATCTATATTTTGAAATAATATTACAACCTTTAAAATATTCCATTATTTTATTTATAATTTCATAAAAAACATCACAGCCATGCACAGGTCTTCAGTTGATAACTTCTTCCTTCCTCGGATAGTTACAGTATTATATTTAAGCGACTGGTATAATTCTTATTTGTCTTCATGTCCCTTAGTTTATCCCACTGGCAATTATGCATAATTAATTATTATAATATCAATATTTAACATAAGATAACTTATGTACATTACCGAATGATTCGGGATCCTTTCCATTTTCTTGGTTGAACCTAATTAAATATAACTTTTTAAATCATCGAAAATGTGTGTGGACTTATAATATATTAAGCAGATCTCATTAAGATCAAATGATAATTAATACTTCCACAATTAATTATTTAAAATATTTTTTAATGCAAATAAGTTAAAAGCTTAAAAAAATTAATGATTCAAATCAAGGTGGGCAGCTCACCCCATAAAGAACATAGCGTAGTCATATACAGTCTCCAGGTCAATTGAATTTCGGGCAAAAAAGTTTTTAATCGCATCGAGAGCGTCTTGTGCCTCTATATAATTGTTCACGTGGTTGATGCCAGCAAGTGGTGACTTTTCTTGTGACTGTAAAATAAAATGAAAACTATAGACACTTACATAAAAGAGTTTGAAATTTAATAATGTGCAGAAATGGAAGAAAGGAGCGTAGTTTGAATTGAGTTGTTAGAAAAAAAGTTTCAGGAATCAAGGATGAAAGTGTCAGGAATCAAGGATGAAAGTTTCAAGAAACAAGGATGAAGTTTTTAGGTATCAAGGATTAGTTTTTCAGGAATCAAGGATGAAATTTTCAGGAATAAAGTATAACGTTTTTAGGAATCAAGGATGAGGTTTTAGGAATCAATGATGAAGTTTTCAGGAATCAAGGATGAAGTTTTCAGGAATCAAGGATGAAAGTTTATGGAATTAAGGATGAAGTTTTAGGAATCAAGGATCAAGTTTTCTGGAATCAAGGATGAATGTGTGAGGAATCAACAATAAAAGCATGAGCAATCAAGGTTAAAAGTGTGAGAAATCAAGGATGAAAGTGTGAGGAATCATGGATGAAAGTGTGATGAATCAAGGATGAAAGTTTTATCATGAGGAGTTTTAGGACTGTGTTTAAACTGCTATATATAGAAGAATATTTCGAGTTCATAATCTATAGTAGAGCATTAGCTCGCAACCCAGAACATTGATACTTGACTGAATTCAATTCTTTAAAAATTTATAATTCTACAGTATTAAATCTGTGTTAGATTTTGTATTTCTAATAAATATCATGAAAGTATTTACAATGTGTTTTTGAAGAATATAAGGTTGTTAAAATTTAAATAAAAGTTGAACATTTTTCTACCCATGTAAATACATTATGGAAAAAGTGTATTTAATCCTAAAACGAATTCTACTTCTCCCATCAATTGAATTGTACACGATTTCTTGTTCATGCAAATAAATAAATATATAAATATTAGGGTATAGAATAGAATTAATTTACTTTTGTAAACTTTAGAGATATTGCTGTTATTATTTTAGATTTTGTTTGTTAGTTATGCGATAGAGACCAAAGCCTTTATGTATGTGTTGAGATTCCCTGGGTCACATAAGTGAGACCCACTGATTCAACACACGCCAATGACGCATAAAGTGAGCCAAGCACACCTGCATTTCACATAGCCTGACCTTTGAACAGTAATGTCCAATAAGTGCGTAGGTCACGTGTGGCGTTTGATGTCTTGGCCCCACTATTTAAACAGAGTCCTGAGCTCATTCGGTCTCCTCACCCATTCACACCAGAAGATAATTAGCAATACATGATTGTGAGGATAGAACCTGCTTGAAAAGAGGAAGAATTTGAATGTGTCAAATCTAGCCATATCTCAGGTACAATTTGGATAAGTTGTTTTGTAGTTAGTTATTGCAGTTTGATGTCTATAGTTTGTAGTCTAGTTATTTTTAATTCTTTACTTGTAATTAATGTATTGGTAGTTGACTAATTTGTTTTTGCATTATTATTTTAAATTTTAGCCAGTACAGTGTAGTACAGTAAAAATTATAATAGGAGAATTTGTAGTGTGAGTATGTAGTGTTGCGCACCCGCACTATTTTGCGTCGCACCGAGACGCACGAGAAGAAGAGGAAGGAAGTGACCTGAGAGAGTGACAGTTTATGTGGAGTCAACAAGAAGGACTGGCGTGTGTTTAATTTGTTATTAAATAAAAGACTGTTATAAAACGGACTAATGTAGTTCTACACTTTGTTTTTCTTTTACTGTTCAAATTTAAGCCACCACTCGGCTACACGTATACAAAGAATCTAGACCAGTGATGGTGAACCTTTTTGGGGTCACGTGCCCAAAAGTCAATAAAAACCCACTTATTATAGTATAGCAAATTGCCAACACAAAGTGCCAGCAAATTGCTTTAATTAAGGAGGCAATACTTCTGTTGCGTGCCGGCTGATGAGGCTCTGCGTGCCGACTGTGGCACGCATGTCATAGGTTCGCCATCACTGATCAAGAGAATCTAGACGAACCCATACAACAACTGTTAGCTAAGTCAGTGTGAAAAGAAGGTCACAGCTGACTTCTAGTAGATCGTCGGACTGCTAAACAAACAAAAGCGTAGAAGATAGTGTGGCACTAGGTGGCACAGGATCAAAGACTTCAAGTGGAAGCCGAGACCTTCCATAACGAGCTGGGCAATTTCAGACTGAGCAAAGCGTTGACTCGTACGTTAGGAAGGAAACACTATGTGCGGGTTGCAACCGAGAAATGAGCATTTCCTGTCAAAAGGAAAGCCACAAGGGAAGCAGTGTTAATATTTTATATTATGATATCCGTATTTAGTTCTAAGATTGTTGTTGTACTAGTTCCATTATGTTTTTTATTTTAGTAATTTTTTTACAAAAATGTATATGTAATTAATAGGGCTGCGGAAATTAACGATTAATTTCTAGTTTTATCGTTAAAAAATTTAACTATTAAATTATTTTTTAACAATTAATCGACCCATCAAATACAAATTATTGGAAGTCAAAAAGTCAACAAAAAAAAAGTAAAAAATAGCGGCCAATAAATACTAACAAATTTCCTGACGATTTCGCGAACATTTTGGTTTTAAACTATTGACTGACGGGAATGTACAAAATTTTGATAAAGTTTGCCTACCATGGTTCTAGCACTTCGCCTACTTATCAAACCAAATGAAAAGCGTATTAAGCTAATGGCAGTAATGGAGTCAGAGATAGAACATGACGACACCTCTTCTGATGAATTACTGCGTTACAAAATGAAGATGAAAGTTCATGAATCCATTAACCCTTTACAATGGTGGAAACTTAATGAAAACCGTATCCGATACTGTCATGCCTTGCCAAGACAGTTTTGGGCATACCAGTTACCTCAGTTCCATGTGAATGATTGTTCAGCTCGACTGGTTATATTGTCCAATTAGACCCGCTCATCACTTGAACCAAATAATATCAACACACTTGTCTTTTTGCGTAGTTGGTTAAAAGATTACATATAAAGGAGACATTCCAGTGTTATTTAGATTTCCAACAAGAACCTTTTATAAGTGTTACTTATGACATAAATTTAAATTTTTGGCTTTAATCGAAATGAACAATTAATTAATGGCTATTGTTTTCAAAAGTTAACGATTAATTTTAAATTAATCGTTAACAGCCCTAGTAATTAAATATTGTTGTGTGCCTGTCTTAGGACAGAGGTGATTTGACAAGTCATTTATATGTCTAATGATTTGTATTTTAGACAGTATAGTGCAGTGCTTCTAAATCTTTTTAGTATGGCCGAGCGGCAGGAATTTGTCCAATGCACCAGGGATTGGTGAAATATTTTCCTTGCACTGACGTGGTAGCGAAATGTCCTTTCTTGTTATTTCTGCGGACCGGCATCGGATGGCCCACGGACCGGCACCTGTCCGCGGACCACCACTTTGAGAAGCACTTCTATAGACTTGTATATTTTAAATTTGTTTTTTAATTTAACATATGTTGTGTGCCTCTTTAAAGTATTTAAGCAATTATCGCAGTCAAGTTATGTTTATTGAAAAAAAGGAAATTAACAGATGCAATTAAATAACTTATAGGAGGTCTGGAAACATTAAAGTAAGTTATGAGTGGTCTTAGAAGCAAACACTCTTCGGTCGCAAAATATAAAAGAGATATCCTCCGTAACGAAACTAATAGTGCCTAGATATTGTAAGGTACACTTACCCTATTTTAATAAATGAACAAAAACTTAGTTTCAAAAACAAATTGTGTATAAAATAATTATCTAACAGAAGTTAAATAAAACATTTTTTTGCACATTCCCTTACCTGAGGTAATTTGCGGAACTTTTGTGAGAAATAATGGAATTTCCCACTCTGGTGAGAAATAATGTATTCCCACTCTGGTGAGAAATAATGTATTCCCACTTTGGTGAGAAATAATGTATTACCACTATGGGGAGAAATAATATATTCCAACTCTGGTGAGAAATAATGTATTCCCACTCTGGCGAGAAATAATATATTCCCACTCTGGTGAGAAATAATGTATTCCCACTCTGGTGAGAAATAACTTGACGATTTTCATTTGGCTGCTTTTGAGATGGTGGGGGTCATATTTATTCTTTTTTTAATAGAATTATGTTGCTGCTGTGGAAAATTTGATCGTTATATTTGGTCAATAATGTGATTGCTTTACAGCAGTGGTTCCCAAAGTGGTCCGTACGGACCCCCAGGGGTCCGCGGAACCACTCAGGGGATCCATGGAAAATTAAAATTGATTTGGGGGTCCCTGGACAACGTCAGGGGTTCCGTGCAAGGTTTAGTATAAAAATAATAAAATTATGTTCTTTTTTATTATTACCGAAATAAAAATATAGAACAATGTAGTAGCGATTTTTAGGTCCTGAGTAAAATAAATTTGTTTAACCTAGAAACAGAAGTATAGCTAAAATATTACCACAGCTGTAACCAAACAAAATGTTTGGTTTATTGAAAGTTTGGTGCGTGAGAAAGGCGGAGACCCTATATGTAGGTCATAATAAAACAAACCCGTAAAAACAAAGTTTTTGACTATAAATCCCTTATATATCAGACATAACTAACAGTATTTTTTTATTTTCAAACTCTTAACTCAACTTTGATTCATAACCCTAAAGGGGGGGGGGCACTGAGCTCAGCTTGACACGTAAAATGTGAACAAAAGCACGCGGGTACGTCGATGGGTCGCGTCAACGCATCAACTCAAACTCTCACGTGGGGAAAAAACAATAACAAACCGTGAATTTGAATTACATACCTCATATAAGGATAAACTAAAAATGCATTAATTTAATTACGGTACGATCGATCGATCTGAAATTTTGATACGATGCATTGTTAGGCGAGACGGGCCCGTGTGCCAAATTTCAGCTCGATCGGATCACGGTAAGTGGGTCATTTTTTTACTTTTGTTTTTCCGCCCGCCCGCCCAAGACAGACAGAGACGGCCGCGAAGTTAATATAAGGGATTTAAAAATATAATCTTTTAACGGAAATGACGATGATTGCAGGGCTGGGTAAATTTTGACGTGTCGGGAAGATATAATTATCTAAATCAGGAAGAATCCAGCTTTCCATTGATACCACATTTGATATGTTGGGCGATATCAAATACAGGAATCGAGTCAGCAAAAATAATTTTTTCATTTTCAAAATTCGACCAAACATTTTTTTGGAGGGTTAGCAAAATAATATTCTAAAATATTTTTTAATAAATAATGATAGTTTTTTATGTAATTAACATTTAAAAAATTGCTTTAGAAACCTAATACATTAAAACATATAAATTAGAGAAATTAATAGTTAAAAAGTTTTATCGATTAAAATTATTTTAATCGATAAAATTCGATTAAAATTAAAGAAAATATTTATAATATTTAAAAAAAATTTTATTAATAAATAATTTATTATTAATAATTAATAATAATTTATGTATTTTTTACGTACAAACTTCTCCCGCGTAATATTATAATTTATTTATTTTATTACTTTATATGGACCGGCAGACGTAAACTAAAAGATGGCTGACAGCATCACCGCAGTTAAATTTAAACAAATAACTAGAAAGTTTAGCAAAATTTTGTTTTTAAGCTAACTGCTTATCAACATTTAAATCTCTAATAAAAATGCAGGACTAAACACAAACCATAGATAAGCGTAGGACGCAATAATCTTCTGTATAGAAGGAGCGTCTGTAAACAGATAAGATAAGAAAGTCGAAGATGTTGAAAAAGTTTACTGTGTTCACTGCCATAAACAATTCTCTTTTAAAGGATCAAATACATCGCTGAAGTACCACCTTCAGCACAAAAATCCGATCAAGTATCAACACATTGTCATAAAATTTAGTTCAAAATATTTTAAATTTTCAATGTCCGTGAGAAATGTTCAGTTTAATGACGTCATAAATTTCTATTTTTGGCTTTAATCGAAATTATCGTTTAATTAATCGATAATTTTTCAAAAGTTAACGATTAAATTTAAATTAATCGATAACAGCCCTAATATAAATACTTGAAAATGAGAATTTTGGCAATGCAATAGTGCTGCTTCATGCATAACTTCCCTACAAAATAAAGTCTAAAAGAGTCGCACACGTAATCGATAATTTACTTTTATGTAATGCTGATACGAAGTGTATAAACAAATTGTCCCAATCTTAGGCACAAGAAGTTTAGTATTGTTTGTTGGAAGTTTTGATATAGTTGAATTCTGTATTGTTATCCAGAAAGTGTACTTTTGAAAAACAATATCTTTTCATTTTCAATATAGTAATACCTTAACGTTAATAAAAAAAATTAAAAATATTAAAAAATGAAAAATAAAAAAAAACTCAGGAAGGGATCGCAAGTTTTTTGAAAAAAAAATTAAAATATAATTGTTTCCTTACATCTTACGTCAAATAATTCTAAAGAGTTTTACTGCAGCATTCCATTGAAAAATGTAATATTTAATAGTTAATTAAACGTTTCAAATAAAACATTTTATATACAATTTTTCTTATACTTTTCTGCCCCTTTTAAATAGATGAGTGAGGCGAAGAAAAAATATAGACAGTACAGTGTTGAATATTTGAAGTATGGCTTTATTTTATCACAAGGATTATAGTATTTTACCAATGTGTCTTCTGTGTAATAAAACTTTGTCGAATGATTCTATGAAACCTTCCAAGCTTAAGGAATATTTGATGAAATCCAAAGTGATAAAAAGATAAAGATTGATTGTTTTTTTCAAGCAGTTAAAGAAAATAGTTGAAAACACCATCACTTCAACGACTTATATGGACAACATCTAAGCGAGATGATGATGGACTGCGTACGTCTTATGATATATCTTTACTGATTGCAAAGTCTGGAAAGCCCAACACGATTGGTGAAGAACTTATTTTACCAGCTGTAAGTGAGGCGATAAGCACTGTGTTGCACAAACCAGCTTTCGACATCACAAAAAGAATTCCACTGAGTAATAATTCAGTCCAAAGAAGGATTCACGAAACGGCTCAGTGTGTTGAAAATTCTTTATGCGAGAACTTAAAAACATCTGAATTTTCGCTACAGCTTGACGAGTCCACTTTAACAGGAAACGAAGCTTTACTTTTAGCTTATGTAAGATTTGTAAAAGAAGAAAACCTTTGCCAAGAACTGTTGTTTTCTAAATGTTTGGAAACCAATACGAAAGGTGAAACTTTATTTACTGAATTAAAAAGATTTCGAAGAAAAAGATATACCCTTGACTAATATCATTTCTGTTTCTCCTGAAGGTGCTCCGGCAATGGTAGGAAGATACCGAGGCTTTCTGGCATACTTAAAACAAGCTGTACCAAATGTATGTTCAGTGCATTGTGTAATTCATCGACATCATTTAGTTGCAAAAAATCTAAGTGAACGTTTCATGGATCACTAGATTATGTCATTAGAGCAGTTAATAAAATCAAAAGGAATGTCATCAATGTGAGATTATTTGTTAAACTTTGTTTAGAAAATGATGAAGACTATAATCATGTACTACTTCACACAGAAGTATGTTGGTTATCTAAAAGTGCATGTTTAAATCGATTTTATGCTCTCTTTGATTCCGTGCTGGAAGTCGTGGAAGGCAAAGACAATGATTTGAAACAAAATTTAATTAACTCAAAAAATAACATTGCCTACATGACAGATTTGTTTGCAAAATTTAACGAAACTAATTTTAAAGGAGAAGGTGACCAATTAAATTTAATCAAAACTAAAAGCATATTATCTGCGTTTGTTGATAAAAAATTTCTGTGTAAACAAAATTTGGGAAGAGGAGAATGTTGTCAATTTCAAAATCTTTCGAAATTGCAAAATAGAGATTAAGACTTGCTTGCCTACTGTCAACAATTAACGGCTCTTCTCGCAGACCTGAACCAAAAATTTGAAGACATTCTTTACATGGATATTCCCGACTGGGTGTTGAAGCCTTTTGCTGGGGAACAAACTCAAATTCCAGACAGAGATGACTCCATACTAATACAGGAGCTACTTATTGAATTATCCACAAATGAGGAACTTAAACCAATGTTTGAAGAATGATACCATAAATTCTGGTTACAAAAAGAGATCTCAATTTTATATCCTGCATTATGGGTTATTGTACAGAAATTATTGACTGCTTTCCCATCGTCCTATTTGGTAGAAGGTGGATTCAGTGACGTCATGAACCTCATCACAAACAAAAGAAACCGGCTAGACCTTAGTGCTCGTGGGGATTTGCGTTTGTTACTCACAAACATTGAGCCGGACTTAAATAGAATCTTAAAATCTCATCAAGTTCATTCAAGTCATTATTTTTTTTTAAAATGTTAAAACAAAAGTTATATGTAATTAAATAAATCTTCAACAAAATGTTTTTTTAATTAGTAAATTTGTATAACTTGCATTTATGTAGCGTTTTCATTTGGGGGTCCGTGGGACAATTTTGAATGTAAAAGGGGTCCACGGGTAAAAAAAATTTGGGAACCACTGCTTTACAGTATGTGATATTTATTTTAATTCAAGGGAAAATATCTCTATAAAATACAGATTAGCCATAGTCAGCTCCCTTGTTTGACACACTTGAATTTTTCTAACATGTGCGCGCTACCTAACAAATATTGGAAAAATTTGTTCCATTATTGAAAATGTAAACATTTAAAGAAAAAACAACAAACAAACAAAAAGTATTGATATAAGGTGGTTCCTAAAATGAAACAAAAGAATGTGCGGATAATACATGAAGAGTAGAATTAGACGAAATATTTAAAAATGTATTCTTTACATATAGTGACTCCATAGTCATGTAAATATTTAAATAACTATTTTAAAAATAGAATAATTGGTAATTTTTTCCCCTCAGTTTCATGATTATATTTAATGTTTCGGTCTATACAGGGGAAAGGTAAGTTGAGGTTACGTACACATTGCACGAAGTGACATCGAGTAGGCTTTTCCAATAGAGTGATTTGAGGAGAAATGCGTAAAACTTGGGGGTGGAAAGAGGAATAAAGGTTTGGGAGCATGAAGGAGTAAAGTTTAGGTGTAGCGCTATTGTACGGGAAGATATCGCTAGATCTGAGGGAAATAGAGGGGTTGAGAATATGAAACGTTTTACAAACATAACCGAGATGAAAGACTACATTTGACGAGAGGGACGTTTAGAAAAAGGCTTGAAAAAAAAACAAAGAAAATGCATGGGATGTTAAGGCGAAAGAGGCTAAAAGCAATGTTAGTAAGGGGAGAAGAGTTTAAAAGTGTTTGTGTTGGGGGGGGGGTGGCTAGGAAGGTTCTAAAGAATTAGTGTTACGAAAAAAGTAGTGTGAAATGTTGAAAAAAAGTAATTTTCGAGATTAATTGTTGGAAATTACATGCATTTTCGTCATTCACAGCAATTTCGTTGCAGTTCCTTGTTCAACATTATATTTTTATACACTTAAAAACACTTTTAAGGAAAAGAGAGAATTTTTGTAACCATATTATGAAACAAAATTAGGGACAATAAAAGGAAAAAAAAAGGATTAACGCAATTCAATCAAGTACTAATATTAGTGAGTACTACGCTTATTCGTGGTTTATTTTCAGCCTTTAATTTTTAATGAATTATTGACTCTATATTTACGCTGAAAAAAATGTCTAATAAGATTTGACGTTTCCCAGTCTGTAAAAGGAAAAAGAAGATAAAAGAAGATAACTGAAGATAACAGATAATAACAGAAGATTTGGATAATTTCCTCAAGCTGGATAAACTAACCCTCAACCCTCTAAGAGAACACTTGAGTACAAGAGATCATTAGTCAAAATAACTTAATTTGTCCGAAATGTAAATGGCCACCCCTGCTATCATTTGCTGCCTCACTAACCGCACCCCAGCGGCCACACCCGAATAAAAGGGAAAGCGTGTTGCGTTTTCAGAGTGGGCCGCGGTGCAAGACCGACATTGATCACGTGGCCTTTTGTCGGATTTAATATTTCCCTTTTGGCTTTTAGGACGAAACCTGTCACCGGAAGTACGCAAGAGAATCAATTCTACCCTCAGAAGGACCCACTCCATACAATAAAATCGAACACTCAACGCGCTTCTTGTGTGTAGGAAATATCCTAGTATCCCCCCCTCCCGAATCCAATACACGTGACAACTCTAGTTCCAAATCTCATCTACACCTTCATACAGTCAATGATCCTCTAAAGATACAATTTTTTGTATAAGTATTTTTTATTAAATTTGAGTACAATTGGCCTTCAAAACAACTGTACCGTTATTTTTCATCAGTTTGCATGGGTAATGTATTAACAGACTTGACGTCATAGTGATTGATGATGTTTCTTTCAGGAATTGATTGTGTATCCCCCTAACCCTTTTTTGCACCTTATCCCATTGTTCTTATCCGATCTTCATTATACAAGAAAATAATTTGAATTATTGCCAAAAGAGCTAAGATTTTCTTTCCTGGACTTCATTCCGGTACACATAAACAGACTCTGTTTTTAGAGAAGCAATTACTTTTGTGAGAAAGCTAATGTTGGATAAGAGCTTTTGTCGCAATAGTAGTAAAAAAAAAGACCCGTATAAACAAAGTTTTTGACAATAAATCCCTTATATATGAAACAGAACTGAAAGTATTGATTATGTTCCAACGCGACAAACATTTACAGCCTGAAACTGAGTGAATTAAACCTGGCTAAAACACGAGATGTTGTCACCGATGGCTGGCGTGATGTCAAGTGACCCGTAAAATGTAAACAATAGCGACTCCTACATATAGTTTTATATAGATAAACTAAAAATGAATTAATATAATTACGGTACGTTCGATTGATCTGAAATAAGATGCATTGTTAGGTACCACGGGTCTGTGTGCCAAATTTCAGCTCGATGGCTTTATGGGAAGTTGGTCATTTTTGACTTTCGTTTTTCTGCTGCCCGACGACGAACGACAGAGAGAGAGAGACAGCGGTGAAGTTAATATAAGGGATTTAATAAAACAAACCAGTAAAAACAAAGTTTTTGAAAATAAATCCCTAATATATGAGACCTAACTAAATGTATTGATTATGTTCAAACGCGACAAATATTTACAGCCTGAATCTGTCTTAACTCCCCTTTGCTTTTAACCCGGGGGGGGGGAGAGGGGAAAGGTCTGGCACAGATTGCTGGACCGAGCTCAGCGTGACACGTAAAATATAAACAAAATCACCCCGGTACATTGAGTCAACGCCCGAACTGGGCTGTCACGAGAAAAAAAAACAATAACAAACTGTGAAATTGAATTACATACCTCGTATAGAGATAAACTAAAAATGCATTAATTTAATTACGGTACGTTCGATCGATCTGAAATTTTGATACAATACATTGTTAGGTGACAAGGATCCATGTGCCAAATTTCAGCTCAATGGCTTCACGGAAAGTGGGCCATTTTTTACTTTTGTTTTTCCGCCCGCCTAAAACAGAGATCACGACAGAGAGAGATGACGAAAGACAAGATTTTGAAGTTAATATAAGGGATTTAAAAATGATCTTCCCGTAGTCTGCTGTGTGACTAGAGATCAAGTCCATCAACGGCATATCACGTCAACTAGATGCGATGAAACTGTCTGACTGAAAATTAATAAAATGAACAAAAAACTTTTTTTAATAAGACGAGGCCCAGCTGCCGTGAGGAATGTAGAATCTCGCATGAAAAAGCAGAAAATAATGTTTTAGTCACAAACTAAGTAGTCACAAAGGGGACTCAGAACTTTTGTGTTAGTTGATCAAATTTTATATCTCACATTAAAACCCGAAATCAATCACAACAAATATCAATTAAACATAGAGTTCTGAGTGTCCCTATGTGACTACTTAGTTTGTGACTAAAAATTATTTTCTGTTTTTTTTTCATGCGAGATTCTACATTCCTCACTGCAGCTGGACCTCATCTTTTTAAAAAAAGTTTTTTTGTTCATTTTATTTTCTACTTTTACGCGTTAACAAAAGATTTGTAAAACTTAATTTTATTCATGAAATCCTTTTAAATGTCCTGTTAGCCACGTTCATCTAAAACGAAATTTGTGAGCAAAATTTGAAAATTTCTATAAATATAAACTTACATATTATTAACTCATTTCCATATGTGCGCTGATCCACTTAGCAGAAAATATTTTTTTTCACAACACATGGATTGTCTATATAAGACATTCAATGATTCTATTGTTCTATCTGGAATGATTTTTTATACACACTACATGACTATGCATCACGGGAAGTGTGTCATTTTTAAATCCCTTATATTAACCTCACAGCCGTCTCGTTCTTCGTCGGGTAGGCGTTTAAAAAAAGTAAAAAATGACACACTTCCCGTCATGCTATCGAGCTGCAATGTTGCATATAGACTCGTGTCACCTAAAAATGCATCGTATCTAAATTTCAGATCGATCGAAAGTACCGTAATTAAATAACTGCATTTTCAGTTTATCACTATATAACGTATGTAATTCAATTTCACAGTTTATTATTGTTTTTCTTCAACGTGCCAGTTGAGTAAACGCGTTGACGCCACCCATCGATGTACCGGAGTGCTTTTTTTACATTTTACGTGTCACGCTGAGCTTGGTCCAGCCATCGGTGATCACACCTTCGGTTATACAGCAACGGGAAGTTAAGGCATATTCAGTCTGTAAATGTTTGTCGCGTTTGACCATGATCAATACTTTAAAAAATGTTTCATATAAAAGTATTTTATAGTAAAAAAACTTTTTTTTACGTGGTTATTTAATTAAATCCCTTATATTAACTTCGAAATCTTGTCTCTCTGTCGTCATCTCATCATCTCTCTCTGTCGTGATATCTGTTGTTCGCGGGCGGGCGAAAAAACATAAGTACAAAATGACACACTTGCCGTGATGCCATCGAGCTGAAATTTGGGACATAGACTCGTGTCACCTAACAATGTATTGTTTCAAAATTTCAGGTCGATCAAACGTACCGTAATTAATTAATGCATTTTTAGTTTATCTTTATATAACATATGTAATGTAAATTCTTGGTTTGTTATTGTTTTTCTTTCACGTTCCAGTTGAGTTCACGCGTCGACGCCACCCTTCGATGTCCACACCCCCTCCCGTCCCTTCCCCCGGTTTTAAAGCCAGGGGATATCACTCGGTGTCAGTCTGTAAATGTTTGTCACGTTTGAACATAATCAATACTTTTAGTTGTGTCTTATATATAAGTGATTTATTGTCAAAATCTTTGTTTTTACGGGGTTGTTTAAATAAATTCCTTATATTAACTGCGAAATCTTGTCTCTCGTCATCTCTTCGTACGTCGGGTGGAAAAATAAAGGTAAAAAATGACACACTTCCCGTGATGCCATCAAGCTGAAATTTTGCACATAAACTCGTGTCACCTAACAATGCATCGTTTCAAAATTTCGGATCGATCGAACGTACCTTAATTAAATTAATGCACTTTTAGTTTATCTCTATATAACATATTTAATTCAAGTTCACAGTTTGTTATTGTTTTTTTCCACGTGTCAGTTGAGTTCAAGCGTTGACGCCACCCATCGATGTCCACACCCCGTTCCCCCGGTTTTAAAGCCAGGGGAGATAATTCGGTTTCAGTCTGTAAATGTTTGTCGCGTTTGAACATAATCAATACTTTTAGATATGTCTCATACATAAGGTATTTATAGTCAAAAACTTTGTTTTTACATGTTTGTTTTTATTGACTTGTTTTTCCTCCCGACCGACCGCCTGCGAACCCAAAAGACGACGGTGAAGTTAATATAAGGGATTGAATTAAACAACCCCGTAAAAACAATGTTTTTAACTATAAATCCTTTATATATGAGACATAACTAAAAGTATTTAGCATGCTTAAATGTGACAAACATTTACAGACTAATATTGCCTTAAATACCCTTTGTTGTAAAACGGAGGGGGCAGGGAAAATCTTTGATCACGGATGGCTGAACTTAACTCAGCGCGACGCGTAAAATGTCAACAAAAGCTGGCCGCTACATATAGAGATAAACTAAAAATGCATTAATTTGATTATGGTACATTCGATCGATCTGAAAATGTAATAGCTTTATCCTCCCGACAAGCCAAACCTACTATGAAAATTTCAGCTCTCTGGCAAGTCAGAAAATTGTTTAAGAGCGTTTTGAAAAAGTTGACGACAGATCTGGAAGCGTTGAATCCGGAATCCTTCACGAGTTAATAGTAAAGGGGCCTTAAAAACCTTGACATTCACGATAAGAGAAACTTTATTTAGAAGTGACATAACCTCTCTTACATTGAAGCAGGCAACATTTTAGAGTTGAGTTGCACTTTGAAAAAAAAATGAATTTAAAGATATGAAAATTAATTATAACACACGACCATTGTCCTCTATGCTCTTTAACGGGAATGTGGAGTCTGGCAACACTTGTTTACTTCGTAAATAATAGTGGCTCTTAGAATAATGAGACAGGGCAGATTTTTTAAAGAGAAAGCGGTGGGGGGGGGACTTATCAAGGTAGTACTAATCAATCATGGGAGAATCAGAAGAGAAGGATTTGAAACATGTTTTTGAGAAGAAAATTTAAAAAAGCTTTATTTAATTAATCTTTGTGTGTCTTTGTGTTTGCATTTATGTGAAAGAGAGAATTTATGTCTATTTTCATGTGTATGCTTGTTTGTTTGTGGTTGTGTGTGTGCTCATGTCTTTGTGGCATTGAGTGTGAGTGTGTTTGTCATTTTGTGTGTGTGTGTGTGTTAGTGTGGTAATGTGTTTTTGTCTGAATGTTGGGGGGATGCGTACATGTGAACATGTCCAATTTAATCGACATATTTTTTATCCCCATAGCCAGAACATGGGCATAGCTTAAACGTTTTTCCAGCTTTATTGATTGGTGATGACACTGGTCATCGATGAACTATTGAACCCATCCAATGTTTCCAAAGAGACTCTTGCCCTAGGAGTCCTTACCTGGTTATAAAGTCAGCCGGGGTTTATTGGAAACTTTTTTTTGTACCTCATTAGTTATCAAAATAAATGGATAGATTTTCTGCTCCTACCTTTAAAAATTGTATTTCAATTTCGATGTGTACGAAAACGATTATTAAATTTTTGTCGGTTAAATTGAGATTTTTTTCTAAAGTTGACAAATTTAACAATTATAATATATAAACATTTATGAAATTATAATTTTTAATATAATTTTTTTTTCTGATATACTTCTGAAACTGGATGATGATTTAATAATGCAACGTAATACATTATTTTTGCAATTGAATAACTACTCTCTAAAATTAATTACAATTTTAAAATATAGTTTATTAAACGATGAATTTTAAAATGCTTAAATAAATTAACTGTCCAGTTTGAGCACCGCTTCCTTATGCATGATGTTACCCGTTGGCTATCTAAAATTTATGTTACCTTTTGACCTAAAATGACCAGTGCTTGTCATTTACTGAAGCTTCAAAATTGAAACGTTTACAGGGGTATTTTTTTTTAAAAATTTAAAAAATAATTTTAAAAAACAAACATTTGGGAGTAAAACAAAGTGCGAAACATTAATGAGCTAAATATGTGATTTTATCTGATAACTAGAAAATCTGAACCGGGTTGACAATGAAAAGCTAATTCAAGATCTAACATATTAAACAATAAGTAGCTTAAATGCTAGTATGTTTGCAAAATAAATCTATAGGTCACCAACTTTGCGTGTTATATTGCGGAAAATAAAAAAAAACGTAAAAACCAAGTTTTTGACTATAAATCCTTTATGTACGAGAAGTAACTAAAAGAATGTTCATTATAATACGCAGCGCAAGACCATCAAAAAATACAAAATTGCAGTTGTGTCGTAAAACATGTTTAATATAATGCGCACCGATCAGGAATATGTTTAAAAAAAGAGTTGTCAATAAAATACGCACCTTATTGCACGACAGAAAGGTTGTTAAATATAATACGCACCGCGACGCTCTATCTAAAAAATAGCATGATACATAGGAATAAATCAAATAATCTAAAAAATCAATAATTTAATTACGGTACATGCGATCGATCTGAAATTTTGATAAATTGTTTTTATTATCGGTACAAAACTGCCTGCAAAATTTCAGCTCGCTAGCTTACAAGCAAGTGGGTTAAAATTGATCAAAAATTTTGGCGACAAGCAAGCAATCAATCAAGGGTTCAACCAGACATGAGTTAATATAAAGGATTTAAAAAGAAATCTGTTTTTTAAAAATTGTGGCATCTCCTATTCGAGCCAATTTATTTATGAAAAAAGAAAATGGAACCATTGAAACGATCTTAATTAGTTGATGCGCTTTAACTAAAGAAAAAGTAGCCTACACTATATATATTGAATACCTTGATTCAAAATTATTTTTTTTATATTATTATTTAAAGGTTTGTTTTTTTATAAAGTATCTCTAATTTTTGTACGGTTAATTTAAGTCCAAAAAGAGACATTTCGAGATTTGATTCACTAGAACAGTGATTCTCAAACTATTTCGTATGGCGGACCGGCAGGAATTTTTCCATAGCACCTAGGACCGGTGCACTATTTTCCCTGTACTGACAAGGTAGCGAAATGTTATTTATTTTATTTTATTTGTTTTCATTTTATGTGCTTATTGTCGAAAAAGTTACATATTCTATACGGTTAGTATTAAAGTATGAAATAAAGGATTATAATTATACTAGTGTATCACCCGTCAAAAATGACGGAAGTTTTCAAAAAAAATACACATAAGATTAAAAAAATCACGTAATACAGAACTTTCATTTATTTTATTTATTTTTATTTTATTTATTTATTATCATATTGAACAATTTTATGCGGAACGTTCGAAAAGTTTTATTTTTGATGCAGCACTATAAAACAAAATCGATCGCAGCGCCACCTAACAGCATTACAAATTTCACAGCGCCACCTAACAGCATTATAATTACATCCATAGATATCCATACATACAGACAACGGGAATTATGTATATTGATTTTTCGGTCCTTTCGTAATAACTTCTGCAGACCGGCGGTGAGTGGATCACGGACCGGCACCGGTCCGCAGACCACCACTTTGAGAAGTACTGGTATAGTGTACATATATTTCTTCTATAATACTTAACAGTATGGAAAGTGTTTAACTAACGAATAAACTCAAAAGTGGACAGCATGAACAAAAAATAATGTTAATGAAAAAGGTATGATGATGAGGGTTTTATCAGTTTACCTCTATTACCAAGACTTGACTTAAATAAACACGAATGATAAAATCTGCGTTCAAAGACTGGAATAGCTTGTCAACCTGTAGACGACAACAAATCCTCAATGTTCAATGTCTGACAAGTATTTTAATTATAACTCATAACATATTTCTTTTTGTTCTGGTCGTAAGTTATATAGGAATAGTAATAGTGTCTATAAAACGATATTAAATTGATTATACAAATTTACAATAAGATGCCTATTTATGTGTTTTAAAGTTTCTGAAAACAATATTCCAAGTGTTCTGTAGTCCTTCAATGTGTGATAAACTTAATAATCACCCCATCAAATATGAAAGCATAATATTCCCGGATATTTTTCAGTGCTGCTGTTCTGTCTCCTCCTGCAGCTGTTAGAAAATTGCTGTACACCGAGTAGTCAGCAACAGCAGCAACATCAATGGAGAAGGTTGTTGTCGATCTACGGCGGCGTGTCAGCTCGGGGAACAATTCTGGTTGGTCAGATGAACCGTTGGTGTTTGAACGTGTCGACGATTGGTCGGTTGACAAGCCAATCACATGATCCGCTTTGGACTTTGTGTATCTGGGGATGTGTGTCGTCTGGTTCTTTTCTTCAGTGTTCAAAAAGGATATTTTCAGTGCGTTGAACACTGCAAGTGAACTTTTGGAAGTGATGACTTCCGGTGCTAAATGTGAATAATTAAAACATAAAAAATAAATGTATATTGTTTATTAATATAAAATTAAAGTCACCGTTAATGTAAACAGCATTTACTACAAAGAAAACTGTGGAGTACCTGGATTGGGTGGAGAGTTAACGAGACTAGCTGAACGTGGGACGGGAGCCTGAACGGGTGTAACAATATGACATGTTGCGATGGTGAGACACGACACTAGGTAGATAAACAAGTGCTTGCGAGAGTGTGAGAAAAGGTGGGGCGGGGGTATCAGATAGGCTGAGAATTTAGACGACACTTTATTTCTTTTTTAAAAATATATATTTAAGCCTGATTGAGGTCTCATCCACATTTTGTCCCTTCTACAATACCTGCTTCATTTACACCTGAACAAAGTATGCCATAAATATAAGCAAGTTTAACGAAATGCTAAATTTATTACATTTACATCCGGGGAAACAGTTTTACCTACAAAGATTTTGGGGTTTATGGGGTCTCCATGAAAGGGGAAGTAACCCTGGCTGGGGATCAGTCATAACTTTGGTTCTCACGTGGCACTCATCTCTCACCAGCTGTTGCATGCATACAGGCCACATACCGAGCACAGGTCTCAACTGACCGGCTAAACCAGGAGACCGTAACAGATGGGATACAAACCTCGGTGAAGTGGGACACAGCATGTGAAGACTGGGAATGGCTGTCTGCACGTTTTATCTTTCAGTTCATTCTAATCATTTAAAAAACTTGCATTTAAAATTGCAATTACTAATGTCTAAGTCGGCATCGCATTTACTATTCACCTTTTATTAATTAAAGAATGGTAAAGACTGTATTGAAAAATGTTCAAGTGGTTTAAAACATTTTTATCAGAAGATTGGCATTAGAACTGAAATGTTTTTGAATGAAGCCCATCTTCAAAACTCTAAGAACCCACACACAAGCACAAAAAAAAACAAACAAACAAATAAATAAAAAAGTTTGATTAAAAGAACACACTAGAGCAAAGCAATCAATCAAACGTTACTGGCCCGGCTTATTATCACCACTCAAAATGAAAGATAATGTAGGCTGGCAAATTAAAAATACCTTAATTTCTAAAAAGCTGAATTTATGCTCTGGGCTTAGTAATCATTTCATTGAAACTTTGATATCAAATGAAAAAGAAATGTCACTGGAAAAAGGACAATGACATACTATATGAGATCGATAAACAAAAAATCAATAAATATATTGGATTTTATGGAACGTCAAAAAGAAATGACTTATTTAGTTATAATTTGATTCGCGTGGGCATCATGACATATCATTTGATTATTTAAACATCTAGCGTCAGCTAGATCTGTTCTTGATTAAAATTAAACCCATTCTTAAATTCATAATGCCGTTTTACTACAAAAGTTTTTGTCTCTAAAAGTAGTTCAAACTATCGAAATTCTACTATATTTAGTGTGAAAGCACTGTAAACTTGTATTCGTAAAACTGAAAAGGGCTTAATTAGTCTCTTTTTATAAAGGAATATTCATCATTCGATTCCACGAACTAATCGCTGAAAGTGCCCAAAATATTTCCGATATATTAAAAAACCAAAGGCCCCATGTCCTTACGACCGAAACCCTACTCCAATTTTGTCATATCAACGCTTCATCTTACCTGGATGTATTGACAGAGCATCAACGAAAATCATATGTACCACAAGGAATGGTACAACAGTTAGGCAGAAGTCCTTCAGTGACATAAAGCGTAGCATTCTTATACCTGGTTTTGTACTGAAATAAATAAAAGTAGTACATCTCGAAACACGTCCCTTTGAACTATAAAATAATTTAAACAATTTAATGCTTGCAATTTAAAACATTTTTTAAAATATGTGTTACAATCTTTTATGATAAATTGATAGAGATGTTTTAACGCAACTGGTGCATAATTAAAAACAATTATTTCAAACACTAAATCACATCCTTACGTTTTGTTTTATCTTTTGTTGAAATTTCATAAACCCCTGTTTTATATTAAGTCCACGCTGTTTTTGTTGTTGTTGAATTACTGAATATAAAACTCTTGTTGACCCTATTTATCATGACTTAGGATAACTCGCCAACCCTATTGATTCGACGATTTGAAAGACAAACGTCAAGTTCTCTTTTTTTTAGTAATTTTCTCATCTGTTATGTCAATTATTTTATTCGACGGTCCCAAAGAGGATCAATGTCGGTTATATTGATTGCGATGAATAATCACCTGTGTAAAAATACTATTTTGTCTTAACATTGTAACTGTGTACATACATTTGTGTAGTAGAAATCTTGACCATCAGTTCCATCTTAAATTTGTTATATTTTTAGTATAAGCCTAATTTAACCCATTTCAGCTCCAATTATTTTTTATGTAGCGATTTAATATTTCCTAATATTATGGTCATTTTTTATTTTATTATTTTTATTTTCTTTTACATTTTTTTTACTTCAATGATCGGAAAACACATTGTTTTACATTTCTCTGCAATAGCATTGTTAATATACAATGTGCCATTATGTATCACTGAGCACATCCAAGTAAAATTGTTTGTATTGAACGAAAAAGAACGACTGTATCTGAAATACACGTATTTATTTGTCAAGTTATTTATGATTTAGGCTATTATAAATCTAAAATAAACAATGATATATAACTTCTTAAATATTTTTAGGAATATTATGCCACATTCTGTAAAATTGCGAAACTGAAACAAACATTCGAACCATAGCGTGAGCTACTGCTTTCCTAATTAGTATAAATTTGAGCTCAAATACATGTAAGTTTGACTTACATGTAAAAGGTAAAAAAGGCATTATTGATCAGGATGTAAATTCTAAGAACACGACATCCATTATTTGGTATGAAATGAAAGATTACATGCTTAACAGAGACCTACATTACATTTGCTACACTGACTGAAATGTCTTTTCTTATATCCTTCTCCAACACATCTTCTTTTGTTATCTTGTGTTTACACAAGATTATGTTCTATTCATCTATTCCATGAAAACGAATATCTTCTAACACTTGTTTTTCCCCCTCTGTTGAGTAGGATGGCGGTCTCCCAGCACCCTTCGGTGGTGTACCAAATCTAGTAAGATATGCCTGAGAAATCTGTTCCTTGAATTCAAACTGTGACGATCCCTCGCCAGACTTCTTTGCAACAACCAAGTATTTTGTTCTGTTACATCAATCAACCAAGTAAATATACACCTATAACACTTTTCCCCCCAAATTGCAATATGGTATTTGTTTACATTTTGCCCTGCAGTTCAGTTACTGCCATATGTTGATTATATTCTTGAACTATCTTCGGGCAGTCAAATTCTACATTCTTTTTCTCGCTCTGTGAGTACCTTCTAACATTGTTGGAGTATGGACCGTTGATGCCACTGATACGACTGAATTATCCATCTATCTACACACCACGACTTTTGTTCACTTTGTAGCGAACTCGGATGTTCCTCTCTTTTGTTTCTTCATAGCATCAACTGATTTCATGGGACAATGATAACACCTTTCTGCTCTTATTATCCATGTAGCATCGTACTTTCTATCCTCCATTTCTTTGAGAAGTTGAAATGAAGTAAGGAGATTATCAAAAGATATATTATATGGAAGTGACCGTTTACCTTCTGACAATGAACCAATGTTTTTTAAATCTGTCACGGCACATTTGCCAAATAATCTCTCGTTTATTTCATTTCTCTCATAAGTACGTCCTTGATAAAGTTCGAAGGTCACTAGATAACCATATATAATATAAAAGCCCAAGTCACTCACTGGATGTGGAACGCTGAGGAACGATGTACAACAGTCTATAGCAGTTTTAAAAAATCGTGTCGTGATTAGCGCTGTAAAAATATTTAATATGACGTCATTGGTTGATCTTATATTTAACACGAGGTGTGCATCAAAAGGTGTGCAAATTAATTACAAATTAAAGACGCGCTGTAAAAAATATATTATATGACGTCATTGCTTTAGCTTATATCTTAATTTTGGAAAAAGGGAACGATGTAAAAATAGGATTTGAGGATTTATAATTATAAAATACTTTGTGTACATTTCAGTAAGTTTAATATTTCGTATTTATCAAACAAAAAGGAAGTTTAATATTTCGTATTTATCAAAGAAGGATAAGTTTCTTGGGCTTTCCGTATTTATCAAAAAATGATAACTTAGTTGGGCTTTTGAAAAAGGTTGGCGCCGTAGGCGCCCTAAAAAAGTGGGCGCCGCAGGCGCCACGGCGCCCCGGAACAATCTAGTATATATAATATAAAAGCCCAAGTGGATCATTGGATGTGGAACGCTGATGATGTAGAACAGTCTATAGCAGTTTTTAAAAATCGTGTGGTGATTAGCGCTGTAAAAATATTTAATATGACGTCATTGGTTGATCTTATATTTAACACAAGGTGTGCATCAAAAGGTGTGCAAATTAATTACAAATTAAAGACGCGCTGTAAAAAATATATTATATGACGTCATTGCTTTAGCTTATATCTTAATTTTGGAAAAAGGGAACGATGTAAAAATAGGATTTGATGATTTATAATTATAAAATACTTTGTGTACATTTCAGGAAGTTTAATATTTCGTATTTATCAAACAAGGATAAGTTACTTGGGGTTTTGACAAAAAAAGTGGCGTACTTTATGGACGGCCCCTATAAAAATACTTTGTGAACATTTCAGCAAGTTTAATTTTTGCTTATGAATAAGGTGGGCGCCGTAGGCGCCCTAAAAGAAGTGGGCGCCGAAGGCGCCACGGCGCCCCGGAACAATCTAGTTGTCTTATAAGGCTTAATGTGAACTTCTCCATGGTTATCATTGTCTTTTAAAATAGCTAATGTGTCTTACATAGTCAGAGATCTAAAATATGTGTAGCCGAGTGGTGGCTATGAATTGTTTGTAAACTACTACACAATTAACACAAACAAGTCAATGACATGAATGTAGGTCGTGAGGACTATAGTTGCATAAAATGTTTTATTTGAATTCTTTCTAAGCTAACGGGAAAAACAGTGTACAGTTTAACCTCGAAAAGTAAACAATAGTCATCCCTGGTTAGTAACCTACTTTCACTTTCATATACAATCTGAAACAATTTGCCTGTTTCATATTCCAACACGTGCAGACAATGACACGTACGTAGTATTCACTTACTTGGTTTTGTTGTTGGAAACTTTCTCACAAATGATATACACAGTCATAAGTATCAGAACTAATCAAAGACAAGGCTGTAATATGTGTGAAGCTTCAACTGTGCTGAAAGTTATTGAAAATTTGTTTTCAATATCATTTATTCTTGGAAATTCGCCCTTAAACTGAAACTGTCACGTTGACGATGAACTGTAACAGCTTGCTATTGGGATTATAGGTATTGAACGTCAATAACCTACATGTGGAAGAAAGTCAGAAGCCCTGAGCATAATGCTCTTCATAAGTCTCCACGGGAAACTCTCCCAGCAGTTATTTCCCCCAGGGAACCTAATACCTAGGGGACCCCCCTCCCGGGACGTTCACCTCTGAGGAGACCACCTAGGCATCCAAGAACATGGTCGAAGATGCCTCCCACTGAAAATTGACTTCAAAAGTAGGGATGGATTTTCTATACGACGACTCGCTACCCCGGCTCAGCATACCAGTCTTATTAGTTAAGGACTGTCGCTAGACGGGAATCATGAATGGAACCTAAGGGCAATAACCCCAATTGAAGGTTTTCTTAAAGCTGACGTCCGCTAAGTTCTTCGTGTTACTATTTGCTAATCCATACTGGCCTTCCTGGCCCTCAATAGACACTAGTGAGGGGGGCGAAACGGTCATTTTGGATACAACGAATACTATTTTATGTCAAAAACGGGTCGGTATGCACATTGAGTGACAATTAGCGACTGCGAGCTTCTAACAAAGGGAAAGAACCCTAACAATCCCATCAAACAAGTTCAAAATCTTCTGTTGCATAATAAATAACATTTTCATAATTTAAAGTTTATATTCCCCCTTGGTCTCATATACCAGGCATACACTTTTCTTTTATCTATAGTTGTTAAAAGAATTGAAAATATATATGACTCATCTAAAATACTAATAGAAATAATAATAAATTAGAAATAAAAAGGATTGACAAGATTCATTACTGGTCTATATACGATTGCAATAGTTGTATTCCCGAAAGTAACATTACCACAACTAGAAACACTAAAAGTACAAAGAGCAAAGTATTAATAATTCATTAGGCCATTATTTCTAATTTGGAAATACTACATAACTATCTAATACAACACTCATATAGACATTGGGGTACAAAAAATATTTACCTCCCCCCATCGCCGTCTGTCCAAAGACCCTACCTCCCCCTCCACACCGCGGTCTGTCCTGAGACCCTACCTCCCCACAACTGTGGTCTGTCCAGAGACACCCCACCCCCCACTGCGGTCTGTCCTGAGACCCTACCTCCCCCTCCACACCGCGGTCTGTCCTGAGATCCTACCCCCATCCACCGCGGTTTGTCAAGAGACCCGCCGTCTCGACCGGCCATACCTGTGTATCACGTCACAAATACCATACATTATAGTTACAATAAATAACACATAAAAACAAAGTTTTTGACTATAAATCTCAACGCGCACCGCTCAAAATAAAGTCTTGGAAAAAATGCTGAACTAAAAATAAATAATTTTGAACGTCCGCGTAAATTTGTTCAATATGTAAATGAGATTTAATTTCATGTGTATTTGTATGCGTTATCAAATAATACCATCTCTCGTACAATGATTCCTTGAAACACTTAATGTTAATAAAAATGAACTTTAATAATGAAATATCAGATGATTACACAAACCACTATGTACAATAATAAACTTGAGGTTTAACATAGTGGAGACATGTATCAACACTTTTTGCCATCTTATCTCTTTCTTGAACCTTCTAACACACATCTCTCACGTGACCTTTTTGTCTGTCCTCAATCCCGTGATTCTCACGTGAAATTAACCCCCATCCTTAAAAAATGTTTTTTTACTTAAACATGTGTTCGTCTTAATACAAAAAAAAATATATTCAAATATTCATCATCAATGGACTATCTCTGCTTTACACACAATATCCCGACATAGAAATCAAGAACAATCCGCAGGACTTCAGCAGTCTGCTTGTACTGAAAATAATGAAGCTAAGATTTTATAACACATCTGTAGTTTTTTAAAAATTTAAAATAACTTTTAACAATCATAATACATAACATTTAATATACTATCTAGTAGAATTCATACATTGCTTATTTTTCAGTTGTTTGACAAATACAGTTTCTGCTTTCCTTGTTTATGTATTTTTCAAAGTTTCTGTATTTATTATCATTCTACTTAGTATGTCTGCTACAACATTGTCTTTTCCTTCAACAGGTTTAATGTCAAACTTGTAGTCTGCTAATAACATGGCCCATCGATTGATTTTTGCATTGCTGATTTTCTTTTTGTTGAATGCCACAACTGATTTGTGGTCTTTGGGTAGAGTGAATGTTCTGCTTAGCGGGTATTTTTGCAGTTTTTATAGAGCCCAAACTATAGCCAAACATTCTCTCTCTATAGTGATGTAGTTACGTTCTGCTTTTGTTAAATTCCTGCTAAGTTACTGTATTGGATTAAGAATACCATCATGTTCTTTACATAAGGCAAGCTCCTAATACAACAGATGATGAATTAGTGGAAACTATGAAAGGTTTGTGCCACTGGGTTGTAACTAGGATAGGTTTCTTCCTAAGTGCTTGCTTAATGTTTTTCGAGCATCAGTGTGTTTTGTAATTTCTGTAAGTGGGTGAACAATGTCTGCATAGTTTGCAATGAAAGGTCTATAAAGTTGGGTCTCCAATAGGTTCATGGTATATTTTTTTATATAGTTCAATTGTCTGTAATCACAGCATAGTCGAATCTTTCCATTCTTCTTTTTGACTATGACAATTGGTGAGGTATAGTTAGTGTCAACTGCTTTTCTTATTTTATTCTCTTTGAGTAGGTATTCAATTTTCTGTTTTACTGCCATGGGAATAGGTTATACTTTAGTCTTGAAAGGTTCATGTTCTAACAGTTGTATCTTATGAGTCACAGTTTGTGTGTTTCCTGTTTCTTTTGTGATGACACCTTTGTATTTTCTAAAAAAATTTCATCACTCTATATTTCATAATATCTGGTATATCAGATGATATATTTTCTATGTTGGGGCTTTTCATTTTCACTTCATCCATATCATTTTCATCATTCTCTTTGCTGATGATATTTGTTGTTTGTCTTTCTTCTTTATTGTCGCCATATGTTCTTAGTTTATCAATGTGCAGTTTTTTCACATGTCCTTTTATATTAACACTATAAGTCAAATCACTAAGTTTTTCTTCAATGTTTTATGGACCTTCCCATGTGTTCTCAATCTTTGCGTTTGGAAACAGTACTAAGACTTGTTGTTCTGGCTCAAATGTTCTTAATTGTCTGTGTTTATTTTTAATTTCTCTATGTCTTGAACTTTGCTTGATTAGTCTTTGTTTTGCTGTTTCAATAATGCAGAGTATTTTATCTCTAGTTTCTGACATCAGCTGATATCTGTCCTGTATGGCATCTTTTTTGCTTTTAAGCCTTTCTTTGAAATTCTTCAAAGGACTTGCAGGGTTTTGACCAAACATTTACTCAAAAGGACTAAAACCTGTGCTTTCATGCTTGCTGCTGTTGTATGCAAATAGTGCTAAAGGTAAATACTGATGCCATTTGTCTTCATGGTCTATTTTAACCGTTAATAGCATATTCTTGATGGTTTTGTTTAGTCTTTCAATCACTCCATTTGATTGTGGATGGTAAATTGTGCTGTGCACTTGTGTAATATTTAATATTTTCATAATAGCTTGTGTCATCTGTCCCTTGAATTGGCTGCCATTGTCTGAAAGAAGGGTTTGAGGAAATCCATATCTGCTGAAAACATTGAGTAATTCAGTGCATATACTTTCTGCATCTATTCGCTTCAGCGGAATAGCTAGCTTCACCCCATCTGGTGTCTCTGTCCACTATGATAAGATTATACATATGTTTTTCTTTGACATCTTTTTGAATGGTCCTATTAGGTCTATGGCAATTTTCTCAAATAGGAAGTTTGACTTGTCAGATGATTGTATTGGCACTGTGTGTTTTCCATCTTTGGGATTGTGTTGCAAACACACCGTACATTTCTTGATGTATTCTTTTATCTGCTTTGTCATTTTAGGCCTGTAAAAGTTTTCTGCTATGGTAGCAATTGTTTTCTTCGCGCCCATGTGTCCACCTAAAGTACTGTCATGTGTCATTTGTGTAATGGTTTCTTGTAACTTTTTGGGAAGAACCACTCTCTTACATGTACTTGCTTGTGCAATGTTTATCAATATGCCTCTATCTAGCTTTCAATTTTTGTTGTGTCCCGTTTCATTATCTTTTAGCAGTTTCATTTTTATTTCCATTATAGTTTTATCTTCTTCTTGTATTTTTTGAATTCTTGCTTTGACATTAGTTGGCTTCCTATTTCAAGTTTTTCATCAACTTCAATGTCTATATTCTATTTTCTTTTTGTAGTGGCTCTGGTTTGTACAGTGGCACATAATTGATAGTTGTTGTCACACCAAGCTTTGAACATTTCGTCAGCATTGTCAACAACACCTTCAATATTGCCTGTGATAAGATCACAAATAGCATTTTTTTTCAAAACACTCGCTCTAACTTCAACTTGACAACACGATGAGTTGATGGTAAGAGTAGCAGATGGACAATCTGTCGTTGTGCCATCAGTTATTATAAGTGTGTCTTTTTTACCATCATATTCCTTTTCTTCTACCATCCTGCTGTGTACCACAATCGTTGTGCACCCTGAATCACGAAGAAACATACATTTCCTTTTATTAACATACACTGGGTAGAATTTAAGCTTTCCATGACTGCCAATAGTGGCCACAGTATCACTTGATTTTGTTTCTTCTTGTTTCATCTTGACATTTGCATATTGGGAACCTGATTAAAGCTAAAACTAAGTTATATACTTTACTACAGCGAGCTGAATAAGCATCCACCTACCTCACAAGGATATGACAGCAGGCTTTTTGCCGAAACGTTCGTTTTTCTGTTACGTCAGGCCCATTAATTACCCTGTTTAATTAACACACACACAAACACACACACATATATATATATATATATATATATATATATATATATATATATATATATATATATATATTAGGGCTGCGGTAATTAACGATTAACTTCTCGATTAATTGTTAAATACGTTTACATTAATTTTAAAGATTAATTGACCAATCACTTACATCACTTACAAATAATTGGAAGTCAAAAGGTAAAAAAAATTAATAAAAGATTGCGACCGCTAAATAATTAAATTGCCTGAAAGATTACACGAACATTTTGGTTTTAAACTATTGACTGACGGAAATGTTCAAAATGTTAATAAAGTTTGCCTACCATGGTTCTAACACTTCGCCTACTTATCAAACCAAATGAATAGCGTATTAAGGTAATTGCAGTAATAGAGTCAGCAGAGACAGAAAATGACGATAGCTCTTCTGATGAATTATTGCGTTACAAAATGGAGCTGAAAGTTCCTGAATCGATTAACAATTGTCAGGGAAATATTATAGCTAATGGGGTTTTCCCGATGTGTATGTTTGTACGAGACTGTGGTGCAATGCGGAATGGTGCGCGTGGTATGGAACACCATGACGTAGCATGAAAAGATGTGACGCGTGATAGTGAACGTGACGTAGGGACGGTTGAGAGTCTATAGTCAGAGATTTGCTGTTGTGGCGTGCGGAAGGACCTTGTTGGACGTTAATAAAACTTATGTATGTTATAATGGGGTTGGAGTTACTTTGAGTTGTAGCCTGTCCTTGTGGTCATTACAAGTACCCAGACAAGTACCCAGACAAGTACCCAGACAAGTACCCAGACAAGTACCCAGACAAGTACCCAGACAAGTACCCAGACAAGTAACCAGACAAGTACCCAGACAAGTACCCAGACAAGTACCCAGACAAGTACCCAGACAAGTACCCAGACAAGTACCCAGACAAGTACGCAGAAAAGTACCCAGACAAGTACCCAGACAAGTACTCAGACAAGTACCCAGACAAGTACCCAGACAAGTACCCAGACAAGTACCCAGACAAGTACCCAGACAAGTACCCAGACAAGTACCCAGACAAGTACCCAGACAAGCACCCAGACAAGTACCCAGACAACGACGTGACATTGGCGGCTACCGTTCCGGGATTATTTGTTGACCGAGGCAGCAAGTAACTCAAGGCTCCAGTAGACATTGAACGTCTTTTAAACAAGGTTAGTGTCGTAGTTCGCTCTACCGCGCTCAGTGAGGAGCGTGCTGTCGGTGATGTTCCAGTATTTCAACGTAGGTCTGTTCTACCCACGTCGAGAGTGGTGTAGGTGTCGTTTTAGTCCGTCAAAGCAACGTGGGCCTGTTCTGTACACATTCAGTGTGCAGTCGTGATGTTCCTGTAGATCAACGCAACATGTGCCTTTTCTGTACACATCCAGTGTGCATTTGTGATGTTTCTGTAGAACAACACAACGTGGGCCTGTTCTGTACATATCCAGTGTGCAGTTGTGATGTTTCTGTAGATCAACGCATCGTGGGCCTGTTCTGTACACATCCACTGTGCAGTTGTGATGTTCCTGTAGATCAGAGCAACGTGGGCCGGTTCTGTACACGTCCAGTGTACAATCGTAGTGTTCCTGTGAATCAACGCAACGTGGGCCTGTTCTGTACACATCCAGTGTGCAGTCGTGTTCCTGTGAATCAATGCAACGTGAGACTTTCTGTACATATTCAGTGTGCAGTTGTGGTGTTCCCGTAGATCAACGCAACGTGTGCCTGTTCTGTACACATCAAGTGTGGGGTTGTAGTGTTCCTGTGGATCAGCGCAACGTGGATCTGATCTGTCCAGTTCAGTGTGCTGTGGGGTAATCGTAGTGTCCATTCATCGAGCCGTTGAACTGTTTGCTTGCCTCCTCGACTTTATTTTGGACACTTATGCTTTTGGTTGTTATGAGTGACACTTATTTGGATGTGAATTCTGTTCTATAAACAGGCAAGTGCATATTCTCGTTTTTTTTAGCATATAATAATTTGGTGGTTATTTGTAATCGATAAAGACGTTTTATCTATACGGATTAATATGTCCCGTTACCGTGAACAAACAGCCATGAATGGTGAGGGCATGGCATTGGGATATAATGGTGTCCTGTATTCAAAATATATAAATAAGCAGAGATTATGGCGGGAAAAAATGGAAGAAGTGCAAATAAAATGGCGCAAAGAAGGTGAAGAAATACAGAGACAAAACGAAGAGAGACAGAGACAACGACAGAAAAAAAGATAAAAAGAAACGGAGACAATACGAAAAGAGACAGAGACAATGGCGGGAAAATGATGAAGATGAAAGAAGACAACGGGGTATTAAACGGGAACATTTAAAAAGTGATGACAGTGACTGTCAGGAAGTTTTGTACGGGGTAGCCAATATCTATTGCAAGGACCCATACTTAACAAAGGACGTTTATAGGGTGGCTGATACATCAGCTGACTGCTTTGACTATTATACATATGACAATCCATCAAAGCCCGTTTATAGCGTAGAATATAATAGAGAGAACATGCTTAATCTGTTGGACGAGGACAGGGCTTGGCAGTCCACGGAAAAAAAACGTTTTAAAAGGAAAACAGTGAAACAATATGAAGAAGATAAACGTGATATAATGAAAGGAAGTAGAGAAATACAAGAAGAAAATAGGGTCCTTAAAAACCTTGATGTCCAAAACAAAAAAGAAATAGATGGGTTATACGACGACCTGGCGGACAGTCTTAACCTCACTGGCGCGCTAAAAATTGAGATGTTCGGTAAAGAAAGGGAACTAGCGGAACACAAAGAAAAAAATAAGTGAACTGGAGTCAACACTCTGCAAAGTTCAAAGTAAACTAACAGAGTTGGAAGAGGAAGGCAGGGAGAACAAAACAAAACTAGAGGAAACTGAAGTTGAGAAATGGGAATTAAGAATGAAAATTTTCGAAATGCACGGCCTGTTAACTCAAAATGATAAAGAAAAATCAAGCTGGCTCAAAACGATTGAAGATAAAGATGATAAACTGGCAGAAATGGATAGGAATCTAATGATTACAAACAAAAACACAGCAGACCTGAGTAAGGCCTTAACTGAAAGGGACGAACTATTAGAACAAATTATTAAAGAGGGAACACAAACTGAAACTAAAAGAAGCTGAAGTAGAGTCCATGAACTTGACAATGAAAAATGCTGAAGTGGAAAAAGAATATTCTAGCTTGCTAAAAATAGTAAAGGATAAAGATGATGAACTAGCAGAAATGTGTAGAAACCTAAGCATTATAAACAACAGAACATCATATTTGAGTAAGACTTTAGCTGAAAAAGATGAGCTATTAGACGAATGAAAGAAGGAACACAGAACAAAACTAGATGAAGCTGAAGTTGAATCGATAACCTTAAAACTGAAAATTATCAATAAGGATAAAGAATATTCGAGCTTGCTAAAAATAGTCAAGGATAAAGACGATGAACTGGCAGACATGTATAGAAACATAGGCAATGCTAACCCCATTACAGCAGAGCTATGACGATAAAGGACAAAGATGAAGTGTTGAACAAATTACAGAGAACTCTAAAAGAAAAAGAGATAGAAACCACATATATTTTAGAAAGTCTTGCTCATAGAGAAATGGAGAGTTTCGAGCTAAGCCGAAACATAACACTTAATGACGAAGAAATTGCTGAATTGTGGAGAATGCTGGTAGAAAAAGAAGAAACATCTGCTGAAATAAGTCTGAGAATAATGGAAAATGATACAATAATTGAAAGTATTATGCAGGAAAATACTAAGTAGCTCGAGAGTGTTGCTAAAAAAGAGAAAGCGGAACATGTTGTTGAGAATAATCAAGTACTCATTGAAAAAGACGTTAAAAAGGAACACAATATTGAGCCAGAGATGAAACATGATGTGAGGTCCACTGAAAATCAGTCAGTTAAAAGCGCCCTTGTATCAGATACAAACGATGATCAAATAGAAGTTAAGACAGATGAAATAGAAGTTAAGGCAGATGAAATAGAAGTTAAGGCAGATGGAATAGAAGTTAAGGCAGATGAAATAGAAGTTAAGGCAGATGAAATAGAAGTTAAGAAAGATGAAATAGAAGTTAAGGCAGATGGAATAGCAGTTAAGGCAGATGAAATAGAAGTTAAGGCAGATGAAATAGAAGTTAAGGCAGATGGAATAGAAGTTAAGGCAGATGAAATAGAAGTTAAGGCAGATGGAATAGAAGTTAAGGCAGATGGAATAGAAGTTAAGGCAGATGGAATAGAAGTTAAGGCAGATGAAATAGAAGTTAAGGCAGATGGAATAGAAGTTAATTAAGGCAAATGGAATAGAAGTTAAGGCAGATGAAATAGAAGTTAAGGCAGATGAAATAGAAGTTAAGGCAGATGGAATAGAAGTTAAGGCAGATGAAATAGAAGTTAAGGCAGATGGAATAGAAGTTAATGCAGATGGAATAGAAGTTAAGGCAGATGAAATAGAAGTTAAGGCAGATGAAATAGAAGTTAAGGCAGATGAAATAGAAGTTAAGGCAGATGGAATAGAAGTTAAGGCAGATGGAATAGAAGTTAAGCCAGATGAAATAGAAGTTAAGGCAGAGGAAATAGAAGTTAAGGCAGATGGAATAGAAGTTAAGGCAGATGAAATAGAAGTTAAGGCACATGAAATAGAAGTTAAGGCAGATGAAATAGAAGTTAAGGCAGATGGAATAGAAGTTAAGGCAGATGAAATAGAAGTTAAGGCAGATGAAATAGAAGTTATTGCAGATGAAATAGAAGTTAAGGCAGATGGAATAGAAGTTAAGGCAGATGAAATAGAAGTTAAGGCAGATGAAATAGAAGTTAAGGTAGATGGAATAGAAGTTAAGGCAGATGGAATAGAAGTTAAGGCAGATGAAATAGAAGTTAAGGCAGATGAAATAGAAGTTAAGGCAGATGAAATAGAAGTTAAGGCAGATGGAATAGAAGTTAAGGCAGATGGAATAGAAGTTAAGGCAGATGAATAGAAGTTAAGGCAGATGGAATAGAAGTTAAGGCAGATGGAATAGAAGTTAAGGCAGATGGAATAGAAGTTAAGGCAGATGAAATAGAAGTTAAGGCAGATGGAATAGAAGTTAAGGCAGATGGAATAGAAGTTAAGGCAGATGAAATAGAAGTTAAGGCAGATGAATAGAAGTTAAGGCAGATGGAATAGAAGTTAAGGCAGATGGAATAGAAGTTAAGGCAGATGAAATAGAAGTTAAGGCAGATGGAATAGAAGTTAAGGCAGATGGAATAGAAGTTAAGGCAGATGGAATAGAAGTTAAGGCAGATGGAATAGAAGTTAAGGCAGATGAAATAGAAGTTAAGGCAGATGAAATAGAAGTTAAGGCAGATGAAATAGAAGTTAAGGCAGATGGAATAGAAGTTAAGGCAGATGAAATAGAAGTTAAGGCAGATGGAATAGAAGTTAAGGCAGATGAAATAGAAGTTAAGGCAGATGAAATAGAAGTTAAGGCAGATGAAATAGAAGTTAAGGCAGATGGAATAGAAGTTAAGGCAGATGAAATAGAAGTTAAGGCAGATGGAATAGAAGTTAAGGCAGATGGAATAGAAGTTAAGGCAGATGGAATAGAAGTTAAGGCAGATGAATAGAAGTTAAGGCAGATGGAATAGAAGTTAAGGCAGATGGAATAGAAGTTAAGGCAGATGGAATAGAAGTTAAGGCAGATGGAATAGAAGTTAAGGCAGATGGAATAGAAGTTAAGGCAGATGGAATAGAAGTTAAGGCAGATGGAATAGAAGTTAAGGCAGATGTAATAGAAGTTAAGGCAGATGGAATAGAAGTTAAGGCAGATGAAATAGAAGTTAAGGCAGATGGAATAGAAGTTAAGGCAGATGAAATAGAAGTTAAGGCAGATGAAATAGAAGTTAAGGCAGATGAAATAGAAGTTAAGGCAGATGAAATAGAAGTTAAGGCAGATGGAATAGAAGTTAAGGCAGATGGAATAGAAGTTAAGGCAGATGGAATAGAAGTTAAGGCAGATGAAATAGAAGTTAAGGCAGATGAAATAGAAGTTAAGGCAGATGAAATAGAAGTTAAGGCAGATGAAATAGAAGTTAAGGCAGATGGAATAGAAGTTAAGGCAGATGAAATAGAAGTTAAGGCAGATGAAATAGAAGTTAAGGCAGATGAAATAGAAGTTAAGGCAGATGAAATAGAAGTTAAGGCAGATGAAATAGAAGTTAAGGCAGATGGAATAGAAGTTAAGGCAGATGAAATAGAAGTTAAGGCAGATGAAATAGAAGTTAAGGCAGATGAAATAGAAGTTAAGGCAGATGAAATAGAAGTTAAGGCAGATGGAATAGAAGTTAAGGCAGATGGAATAGAAGTTAAGGCAGATGAAATAGAAGTTAAGGCAGATGAAATAGAAGTTAAGGCAGATGAAATAGAAGTTAAGGCAGATGTAATAGAAGTTAAGGCAGATGGAATAGAAGTTAAGGCAGATGAAATAGAAGTTAAGGCAGATGAAATAGAAGTTAAGGCAGATGAAATAGAAGTTAAGGCAGATGAAATAGAAGTTAAGGCAGATGAAATAGAAGTTAAGGCAGATGGAATAGAAGTTAAGGCAGATGAAATAGAAGTTAAGGCAGATGAAATAGAAGTTAAGGCAGATGAAATAGAAGTTAAGGCAGATGAAATAGAAGTTAAGGCAGATGGAATAGAAGTTAAGGCAGATGAAATAGAAGTTAAGGCAGATGGAATAGAAGTTAAGGCAGATGAAATAGAAGTTAAGGCAGATGAAATAGAAGTTAAGGCAGATGAAATAGAAGTTAAGGCAGATGTAATAGAAGTTAAGGCAGATGGAATAGAAGTTAAGGCAGATGAAATAGAAGTTAAGGCAGATGGAATAGAAGTTAAGGCAGATGGAATAGAAGTTAAGGCAGATGAAATAGAAGTTAAGGCAGATGAAGTAGAAGTTAAGGCAGATGAAATAGAAGTTAAGGCAGATGAAATAGAAGTTAAGGCAGATGAAATAGAAGTTAAGGCAGATGAAATAGAAGTTAAGGCAGATGAAATAGAAGTTAAGGCAGATGGAATAGAAGTTAAGGCAGATGAAATAGAAGTTAAGGCAGATGAAATAGAAGTTAAGGCAGATGGAATAGAAGTTAAGGCAGATGAAATAGAAGTTAAGGCAGATGAAATAGAAGTTAAGGCAGATGAAATAGAAGTTAAGGCAGATGGAATAGAAGTTAAGGCAGATGAAATAGAAGTTAAGGCAGATGAAATAGAAGTTAAGGCAGATGAAATAGAAGTTAAAGGCAGATGTAATAGAAGTTAAGGCAGATGAAATAGAAGTTAAGGCAGATGGAATAGAAGTTAAGGCAGATGGAATAGAAGTTAAGGCAGATGTAATAGAAGTTAAGGCAGATGGAATAGAAGTTAAGGCAGATGGAATAGAAGTTAAGGCAGATGGAATAGAAGTTAAGGCAGATGGAATAGAAGTTAAGGCAGATGGGAATAGAAGTTAAGGCAGATGGAATAGAAGTTAAGGCAGATGGAATAGAAGTTAAGGCAGATGGAATAGAAGTTAAGGCAGATGTAATAGAAGTTAAGGCAGATGGAATAGAAGTTAAGGCAGATGAAATAGAAGTTAAGGCAGATGGAATAGAAGTTAAGGCAGATGAAATAGAAGTTAAGGCAGATTAAATAGAAGTTAAGGCAGATGAAATAGAAGTTAAGGCAGATGAAATAGAAGTTAAGGCAGATGAAATAGAAGTTAAGGCAGATGGAATAGAAGTTAAGGCAGATGAAATAGAAGTTAAGGCAGATGAAATAGAAGTTAAGGCAGATGAAATAGAAGTTAAGGGCAGATGGAATAGAAGTTAAGGCAGATGAAATAGAAGTTAAGGCAGATGAAATAGAAGTTAAGGCAGATGAAATAGAAGTTAAGGCAGATGAAATAGAAGTTAAGGCAGAGGGAATAAAAGTTAAGGCAGAGGGAATAGAAGTTAAGGCAGATGAAATAGAAGTTAAGGCAGATGAAATAGAAGTTAAGGCAGATGAAATAGAAGTTAAGGCAGATGGAATAGAAGTTAAGTCAGATGGAATAGAAGTTAAGGCAGATGGAATAGAAGTTAAGGCAGATGGAATAGAAGTTAAGGCAGATGGAATAGAAGTTAAGGCAGATGGAATAGAAGTTAAGGCAGATGAAATAGAAGTTAAGGCAGATGAAATAGAAGTTAAGGCAGATGAAATAGAAGTTAAGGCAGATGGAATAGAAGTTAAGGCAGATGAAATAGAAGTTAAGGCAGATGAAATAGAAGTTAAGGCAGATGAAATAGAAGTTAAGGCAGATGAAATAGAAGTTAAGGCAGATGGAATAGAAGTTAAGGCAGATGGAATAGAAGTTAAGGCAGATGAAATAGAAGTTAAGGCAGATGAAATAGAAGTTAAGGCAGATGAAATAGAAGTTAAGGCAGATGGAATAGAAGTTAAGGCAGATGAAATAGAAGTTAAGGCAGATGAAATAGAAGTTAAGGCAGATGAAATAGAAGTTAAGGCAGATGAAATAGAAGTTAAGGCAGATGAAATAGAAGTTAAGGCAGATGGAATAGAAGTTACGGCAGATGAAATAGAAGTTAAGGCAGATGAAATAGAAGTTAAGGCAGATGGAATAGAAGTTAAGGCAGATGAAATAGAAGTTAAGGCAGATGGAATAGAAGTTAAGGCAGATGAAATAGAAGTTAAGGCAGATGAAATAGAAGTTAAGGCAGATGGAATAGAAGTTAAGGCAGATGGAATAGAAGTTAAGGCAGATGAAATAGAAGTTAAGGCAGATGAAATAGAAGTTAAGGCAGATGAAATAGAAGTTAAGGCAGATGAAATAGAAGTTAAGGCAGATGAAATAGAAGTTAAGGCAGATGAAATAGAAGTTAAGGCAGATGAAATAGAAGTTAAGGCAGATGAAATAGAAGTTAAGGCAGATGGAATAGAAGTTAAGGCAGATGAAATAGAAGTTAAGGCAGATGAAATAGAAGTTAAGGCAGATGGAATAGAAGTAAGGCAGATGAAATAGAAGTTAAGGCAGATGAAATAGAAGTTAAGGCAGATGAAATAGAAGTTAAGGCAGATGAAATAGAAGTTAAGGCAGATGAAATAGAAGTTAAGGCAGATGAAATAGAAGTTAAGGCAGATGAAATAGAAGTTAAGGCAGATGGAATAGAAGTTAAGGCAGATGAAATAGAAGTTAAGGCAGATGAAATAGAAGTTTAGGCAGATGAAATAGAAGTTAAGGCAGATGAAATAGAAGTTAAGGCAGATGAAATAGAAGTTAAGGCAGATGAAATAGAAGTTAAGGATGAAACGGTGGAAAATAAGTTTCAAATAGATAATGAGGTTAAATTTAATGAAGCTGTAAAAAATGAAGATTGAGAAACTAAATATAGTAATGAGAACCTGTACATTTGGGTCGGAGAAAGATTGACCTCTGACTCAACAGATAGCCCTTGCTGTTTACTTGACATAGTGTGTGCTTATGACATTATAGACAGGACCCGTGCCACAGAGTCACCTAGAACAGTTGACACTTCAATTTTGGACATTGGTTTTCTTTTTCAGTTAATGACATTGATAACTGGTTCACTCATAAAAATATGTTCGAGTTTTGTGAGTGGATGTGTCATGTTGTTAAATATGTTGTTTCACGCTAAGCGGACGTGTAAAGGGGTGGGTCAAGATGTAATCCTGAAATATGGACAAGGTAATAGCGACACCAGTTGCTATGATAAAAAAGAAAAATGGGAAGGCCTGAACAAAATATACAAGGAAATGGTTCATGAGCATCATGTAAATGATAATATGCACTTTTTATTTTTGATGGGTGGTACAGACAAAAGAAATATACCCCCATCTGTACAACAACTGTGACTTTTAAATTTTTGTTCTGGTTTTATGTCATGTGTATTTTTTCTAATGATCATGACTTTTTGCTACAAATGTTTTGTTTATGTATGACGTGACTTTTGTAACATTTTAGAATCCTAGGGTATTGTATTGCTTGACATCAGCTGTTGGCATATTTTATGATGATTGAGTTTAATCTATTTTGTTGTGTACTAAACATTATTTATGATATAATAATATACTGTTAAAGTAAAGCAGGGTAGTAGTGGTATGATATGATGTTGTTCCTATAATGTGTCTCGTGCTGGAGACAGAGAAGATATTATTACGTGAGCCAGGAGTGCTCAGTGGCTATTGATGTGTATTTGTATATATAAAGGTTTATAGAAGAGTTATGAATAATTACAGGAGGACAGTAAACGAAGAATTCTTTATCGGAAAGAATTTGTGTGAGCCGGGAGAGCTTAGTATTGAGAATAATAATTTCTAATTATGTTAGCCAGTAGTGCTCAGTGGAAAATGATCTTTGTTGTTATGTATGGATAAACGTTATCCCATAACTTATGCCTCACGCATAGAACGATCAAGGAATAATTCTTTGTCAGAAAGAATTTGTTTGAGCCGGGAGAGCTCAGTATTGAGAATAATAAGGTGTTTATTACGTGAACCAGAAAGCTCAGTATTATGCACGATTCAAGTAAATAATATTCTCGTTGGGAACATATTATTAAGTATCTTTAAGATGCTATAAATTTCACGTTATAGATTTAACTCCGTGAGTTAAATCTAAAGTGAAGAGGGGGGATATGTCAGGGAAATATTATAGCTAATGGGGTTTTCCCGATGTGTATGTTTGTACGAGTCTGTGGTGCAATACGGAATAGTGCGCGTGGTATGGAACACCATGACGTAGCATGAGAAGATGTGACGCTTGATAGTGAAAGTGACGTAGGGACGGTTGAGAGTCTATAGTCAGTTAGAGATTTGCTGTTGTTGCGTGCGGAAGGACATTGTTGGACGTTAATAAAACTTATGTATGTTATAATGGTGTTGGAGTTATTTTGGGTTGTAGCCTGTTTTTGTGAGTCAACAATACCCTAGAACTTAACAACAATCTACAATAATTGAAACTTAATGAACACCGATTACCGATATCCAATAATGTCATTCCTTGCCAAGACCGTTTTGTGCATACCTGTTAGGGGCAGTCCATAAATAACGTCACGCACCTAGGGGGAGGGGGGGGGTCCACAGATTTGTGACGATGCGTGACGAGGGGGAGGGGGGTTAAAGAATTGTGACGTCACGTCAAAACACGCTACTTTAAATAAAATTATCACTTAAATATACAATTTCTTACAAAATATTTTATGACGTTTTACATGGATCCACGTGTGTTACGATATAAGAGTGCAACCTTACACTAAATACATACTGACATAAAAATATTGTGATTTGAAACATGCTAATTTTCAAATAGAAAATACCGCTTTTAGGGGGGTGGGGTCAAAGATATGTGACATCATATTGGAAGCGGGTCTAAGATTTTGTAACGAAGTGAGAGGGGGGTAAACATTGGCAAAAATCGCGAGACGTCATTTACGGTTTGCCCCTTACCTCAGTTCCATGTGAATAATTGTTCAGCTCGTCTGGTTATATTGTGAATTAGACCCGCTCATCACTTGAAACAAATAATGTCAACACACTTGTCTTTTTGCGTAGTTTGACATGAGATTTTATGTTTTTGCGCCTTTGTTGAAATCTTGTATACTTTCCAGCCCTTAAGAAGTATTAACACACTTTATTATTCAAAATAATTTCAGAAAAGTCGTTAGCAGATTCACTTTTGCTTAAATGAAATCTTTGAAAGATTCCACAGCGTCTACGTTTTGATGTTCAATCCTTTCATATCACACAAATGGACTTGTTTTATCCATATGTCAAATATATGAAGAGCTATCAAATACAATGGAACAATATTTGGTATCTTGTTTTTGAAGAAAGATGATTTTTCGTGAACTGTGTCTCCTAAACTCCTAAAATTGCTATGAGCTCAGTTTGAATTTTAGATAAAATGTTTTTTACCCCTTTTCCCAATATTTTCTCGGAGTGCTCAAACAGTCACATTCAATTTTGCCAGGATTTAATAATGTCTAAATATAGCCCTATAAATTACATATAAATAATAAAAAAAAACTAAAATAATAATGGAACTAGTACAGCAACAATCGTACAACTAATGATCCTACATGTGGAAGAAAATCAGAAGCCCCGAGCCTAATGCTCTTCATGGGTCTTCCTGGAAGACCCTCCCAGCTAACTGGCCCCCTCCCCCGAAAAGGATGTGACAGCTGGGAACCCCCCCCCCTGGAGCGGTCGCTTCTGAAGTGGCCACCTGGGCATCCAGGACAGAAAGTCGAAGATGCCTCCCACTAAGTTGGCCTCACAAGGAGGGGTGGAACTGCCTTACAATGACCCGCTACCACTTTGGCGCCACCCCGGCAAAGCATGCGAGTCTCAATGGTTAGGACCGCCTCTATGCGGGGGATCATCAATGACCTACCTAGGGTGCAACCCCCACTGGAAGGTTTCCTCAGAGCTGGCGTCCGCTGCGTTCTTCGTGGTTCCTTTTGCTAATCCGTACTGGCGCTCCTGGCCCTAAACCGGCACCGCTCATTGGCGTTGCTAGTAAATTTGAGGGGGACGAAACGGTTGCTTCGGATTTACCCGACCCTCAACTGGTACTTTGGTTTTCATCATCCACATTGCATTTAAGATGCTTTGTCTAAGATCCGTACAGCGACTGTAATCATATGTGACTAGCACCTAACACCTAACATATCGGTCTTTGGCATTGCCTGCCGGGAGATGTTGGTTTCAGGTCGCCGAGTCACGGTCAGGTCCGTGCCCCACGACCCTACTCATCCGCCGAGCCCCGTAGAGGCCATCCCCTTTTATCTTACAACTAAATACGAATATCATAATATAAATTTAATAAAACAAGTTTTTTACTATAAATCCTTTATGTAGGAGACATAACTAAAAGAATGTTCATTATGATACGCTGCGCAAGACTATCCAAAAATACAAAATTGTTGTGTCGTAAAACATGTTTAATACAATGCGCACCGATCAGGAATATGTTTATAAAAAGAGTTGTTAATAAAATACGCACCTTATTGCGCGACAAAAAGGTTGTTCAATATAATGTGCACTCTTATACTTATACACTATCTCAAAAATTTAACATGATACATAGAGATAAAGGAAAATAATATAAAAATTCTATAATTTAATTACAGTACATGCGATCGATCTGAAATTTGATACATCGTTTTTATCATCGGCACGAAATTGCCTGCAAAATTTCAGCTCGCTAGCTTACGAGGAAGTGGGTTAAAAATCGATCCAAAGTTTTAAACACAAGCAAACAAGCAAGCAAGGGTTCAAGCAAACAGACACCGCGAGTTAATATAAAGGATTTAAAAACGCACTGTTTAGTAGTTTAGCAAGGCTGAGTGGCACCAAATAATAGTTTACTGTTTACTGTCACGAAATAAAATGTGTTAGCGATCGGCAGTTTTAAGAAACAAAAGCCATCCCTGGCTAGCCACTCTACTTTCATACATATTCCGACATGTACATACTATGACATTTACAGAGTATTCAGTTACTTAGTCTTTCTGCTTGAAACTTTCTCACAAATGATCTATAAAGTCATACGTTTCAGAACCAATCCAAGATGAGACTTTATTAAATGTGCAGAGTTTCAACTTTGCTGAATGTTATAGAAATGTGTTTTCACTATCATTTATTCTTAGAACTTCGCCCTTAAACTGTAACTGTGGCGTTGACGAGGAACTGATACCGCCTACCATTGAGATTGCACGTATTGAAAGTAAAAATCCTAGTCTTTCATTGTAAGAAAATAATTCCATGGGGAGACCCCTACATTCCGTCCGTATACGTTTCTATTTAGTTAGGTCACCATTTAATGTATTGAAAGCTGCCTATTACTTTATACAGTTGACATTGCAACAATCAAAATGAAATGCAGCGCTACGCTAAGAAGGCAATGTGGGGCGCGTTTTTTAGAGTCTCACGCGAGCTAGTGTTCAAACCTGTTTTAAGTTAATGTAAAATGAAAAAACTACATTGAATAATCCACCCCCCCCCCAATTATTAAAACATACATGAGCTTAAAACATTTGCTTAACCGCTTGTTTATTTGTAGATTTCTAGTTGGTGTTACAAGTAATAACTGTAATCAGCGCACAATTTGTTATTTAATTTAAAACGAGTTTCAATGTGTGTTTTTAACAAACTTAAATGCCCTTAACGTTTCCTTATTATATTATTATTTTCTAACATTTGCAATGTGCCGTCAAGTTGACCTAGTTAAAGCTTCCATGGTCTTGGCCTAGGCATCCATCCCATCAATATTGTGGTATGATTTGAAATAAATTCATTTAAGCTATTAGACCAGGGGTGGGCAAACTACGGCCCGCGGGCCGCATGCGGCCCGCCAGAGTATGTTATGCGGCCCGTAGGCATGTACATGTTGAGATCTTATGTCGATTTAATTTTCTTTGTTTAGAATGTTCACTATATTTTATTTCGTGTATTTGATTCAAATCTAGGGATATTAAATCTGTTTTATGGCTTCAGAATTGATTAGTGATCATTAGACATTAATTGTTAACATCCTTTTTTTAAACTGCATTTCAGTTCAACCGGAAGTGGCTTTTGTTTACGATTTACATACTGGCGATTGTAAAAATTGTAAATTTAAAGCAAATAGAAGTTGATTTAATCATGAGTGCTGCCAAAAAAAGAAAGGTTGAGGACGAATGTCATGTTTTTAATGACGAATGGGCCGTTAAATATTGCTACACGAGCGTTGGCTGCAAAGCACTCTGCTTGCTGTTCCGTGAGTGTGTGAGCGTCTTTAAGGAGTACAAATTAAAATGACACCACCAAACAAAACATTTGGATTTCGGGAACAATTTAACGAACGAAGAGAGAAAAGGGAATTGCCAGGAGTTGGTTAATAATTTAAAGAAGCAGGAAACTGTTTTCACCAAACGGTCTCTAATTCAAGATGCTGCAACCGAAGTCAGTTTGGTGCTGTCTAATAAGATTTTAAAACGGAACAAGTATTTTTTATGACAGCGAGTTCATTAAGGAATGCTTGTCAGATGGAGCAGGCATTATGTGTTCATAACAGAAGACAAAATTTGATAGCATTTCTTTATCAAGGAGAACTGTAGTCAGGCGTTTTGAAAAACATTAGTGACAATTCGATGCACCAACTTCGATATGCAGGCAAAGACTTTTTGTGGTACTCCCTTGCGTTGGACGAAGGTACCGATGTACAGGACACAGCACAATTGTTGATATTTATACGGGGAACAAACACTCGTTTTGAGCTTAACGCAGAATTACTTAGTGTTGAGCCCCTTAAAAACACAACTACAGGCCATGATTTATCCAATGTTGTTGAGAACTGTGTTGAAAGAACTTGGTTGGTGTGGAACAAGATAGCAAGTGTAACAACCGATGGAGCGTGTGCTTTGACTGGAAAAAACGTAGGTCTTGTGAAATTGATAAAAATAAAATTAAAGAAGAACATCCAGACCATACACCCATCCATCAGGAAAGTATGTGTAAAGCTGCGTTGAATATCAATCATGTTATTGACCCAGTTGTCGGTGTGATATACCTCTTCAGAGCAAGGGCACTTAACCAGTTTAGGGCACTGCTTGAAGATTTGGAAACTGATTATTATGATATTATCTACCACAGCAGTGTCCGATGGCTGAGCCTGGGCAAGATATTGAGGCGAGTGTGGGATCTCAAGGAAGAAATAGTTATGTTCCTGGAGATGAAATGTTTTGTGTGACTTTGCTACAAACATTGTTAATGAGGAGTGGAAGTCAGACTTCATGTTTGCAATTGACATTATGGAAAAGTTGAATGAACTGAATGTCAAACTTCAGAGCAATAGCTTGTTTGAAATGTAAGTGCAAGTTAAATCATTTCAGGCAAAACTCTCCCTGTTCTCCAGGCAAGCAAGTGAAAATATATTTTTTTTCATCTTCCTTTGCTAAAACAGAAAACCATTTCTGGTGAAACTGCTGACAAGTACAAGGCTCAGTTGAATGCCTTGGCTGTGGAATTTGAAATGAGATTCCAAGACTTCAAGAACCTGGAACCACTCTTCACTATCCTTAGTTAGCCATTTAGTGCTGATTCAGCTTCAGATGATATACAGTTAGAGCTGCTTGACCTACAAGCAGATTATGACCTGAAGGAGAAGTTCAAGTCAGTTCTTCTGCTGAAGTTTTATGGATATTTAACAGCAGCAGCATTTCCACACTTAAAAAACTTTGCTGCCAAACTTTTGTCACTATTTGGGTCCACATTCATCTGTGAACAAACTTTTTCTTGCAGCAAAATAAACAAGTCTAAGAACAGGTTGATGTTGACTGACTGCAATTTGAATGCATTAATGCGAATCACAACCAGTAAACTGGTTCCACAGTTCAAGAACTTTATCCAAAATTGTGAACAGTTAAATAATTCTCATTAATTATAATTGTACTCTATAGTAGGCTTGTATGTAAATTAATTTCCTACTTCTTCATAGTTATTATGACAGGTAACAATAAATTTTTGTTGAAATAATAATGAATAGTAAAATCTTATTATCAAATTACAAACTGTTTCAGTTCGTATTTTAAAATGTATTGTACATGTTTAATAGAGTGTGAAATAAAATGACAAGTACATGCTTATAATAATTAATTCATTTTATACGTTTTAAATTGTAATTGAAGTAGACAAAATATATATGCGGCCCGCCTATAACAATAAAGTTTTCAATGCGGCCCTCCGTAGAAAAAGTTTGCCCACCCCTGTATTAGACGATCTGGTCATTCTAGGACAAAAATATTTAACCCAGAAAATATAATTCTAAGAGGTAGAGCAATACTTTTTAAAATCCTTTATATTAACTCGTGGTGTCTGCTTGCTTGCTTGAGTGCCGAAAAAACTATGGATCGATTATTAACCTACTTTTTCGTAAGCTAGCGAGCAGAAATTTTACAGGCAGACTCGTGCTGATGATTAAAATGAAGTTTCAATATTTCAGATAAATCGAATGTACCGTAATTAAATAAATTAATTTTTAGATTATCTTTATTTATCTCTATGTAACATGTTAACTTTTTTCGCCATAGTGTCGTGGTGCGTACTATATTGAACAATCTTTCCTGTCGCGCAATACGGTTCGTGGCACGGTAGCCGGGTAAACAAAGGGGAAGTCACTCCTGTCTACCCGAGAGGTAACATATGCGGCAATCGGAACTAATTATATATGCGAACGGGAATCCGTGGAGGTCAAGGTCGCCTGACCATTTCAGGCAATTAAGGACCAATCGGAAAAATATTGAATACATTACCCCTAAAGTATAAAGGCGCATGTAACCAAGCCCCCGGCCTCTATCCGCACAGATGTTAGTAGTGTGTAGTCGCCATTGTGAATATAATTCATAGAAACATATCTGCATTCATCCTTGGAATGGAAGAGCCGGCATAGTTTTTCTGACCTGATTCCGTTCTTGCTCCTGGGCACCCGCCTGTACAGAGAGATAACCTCAGCTCGTGACGGCAGTCCTGCCCAGACAGAAGTGTCGACAATACTTAGGATCAAGAGCGGCACCAACCGCTGTCCCAAGCGCCTTGGATCCGACACCCTCCCTATAACCTTGTGATCGTAGGGGGTTCTAATGTTTCCATTACAACTTTCTCGGGACTTGTTAGACTTGGCGGCGCCCATCTCCTCTCCAGCTCAGCGGATGACTTTTTAGCAATAGTCATAAATCAACATTTATATTGTGGCTCTTAACGTGGGCTAGATCCCACGCACGTCAGCTTGTAAGGCGATCGCACTATTGACTTCGCTATCCAGCCGCCAGAACAGAAATTAGGGAGGGACAAAAATATTCAATCTTCACCTCATCATCTTTAAAGAACAACAGCTAAACGGAGTGTTACAGAATGGTCCAATGGCGTTCATTTGTCATATTGTTTTTGTGAAGTGTAAATAAATTTTAAACTTAGATAATTGTATAATAGTGTGAAGTCTCAGTATGTGTTTAAACTAGAATTAGTGTATAGATCAACATTTAGTATCACTACCAAGTTTTATGCTAACCAATAAACAAATTATTCTTGACTTTTTCAATTACTAACATTTTTATGTTACAAAATTTTAGTATTTAAACAGCTAATCAAAATCTGTGCAAGCTGAATACATTAAAATACTATAATTATATCTATGATTATTAATTGAATAAAAAATGTTTGTCTTAACACAAATTGAGGAAATTAATAATAAAAAAAAATAAAAAATGAGAAAAAACATAAGCAGATTTTCAATATATCAGAATTTTTTCAGCTAAAAGAATAATAGAAAGTTTATTTTATCATAACGCTGAGTTAAAATACACTTTGGTTGATTATAAATAATTTTATAGAAAGTACAACTTTTAAATTTTATAATTTATTTTTCGAAAAATATTTCATTGTTTGTTCACTTACCACATAAGGGTTCTATTGTCGAAACGTGGTAATTGGGATATAGATTAATAAATATTAATCAAAGTGAATATATCTTTTATAATGGATGAATCGTTTTAAAAAAACCTAAGCAAATCAACATTTATAAGTGAGTGATCACATTTTATGCGATGACTTTATATCAACTTACTTGAATCTTCGCTGCACGCCTGCCGACCAATGCAGCTTGGTCCTTGGTTTCAGGAGCCTTTAAAATTCTGAAAACATTTGGTCACACCTCAGCGCAGTTTTTGAATACGAATCTTTGAAATGACTGGCATTTATTTCCAGAATAAGAAAAAATCCTTTCTGAAAAAAGTAATCTCAGAAAGTCTTTATAGAAATCGAAACCAAGACTGCGATCAAATTTTATGGAAACTATTCATCTTTTAGGATTCCCTGATCGATGAGAGTACACCACAAATGTGATCAAAAGGTATGGTACAAAGTCAATGCTACGAAAAAGAGAACGACAACGAGGCTACGCCCAACAGTCACGAATAGCCTTGAGCTCCTGATTGAAATTTCTTCTTGATATGTTAAACGTCTTTTTCAAGTTTTTACCATATAACATAGCAGCTTTAGCTGGGAAGGGTACAAAGGGTAAAAAAATGCCCTGGGATTTAACTGTTAAAGACGACCTTGTACACCTCACTTATGTCTATCACATTCGCACATTTGCCGTATCCTTGACCACATATATCAGAAACATCTAAGCCCAATTTTCTCAGTTCCAATACTAAGACACCAAGAAGTTGTTGCCCATTGCTTTCTTCCACTTCTAGAAAACGTATGAAGCTCATGAGTTACTTCAGAATATCCACCTCCTTGACTTACATAGCGAATTGTCAGTGACATCTGTTCTTGCTGACATTGGAATGGTGTGCAATAAAGTATTAATGAAAAGTATTTAGATGATTTTACTCTTTTTACAATAATTTTTCTTAACTTATTTCACATCAACGAAATGAGTTCGTTCTGAATGCGCTTTCCTGAAGTAGTGATCATGAACTTCATCAAATTTTATTATTCATATATTTTTCTGCAAAACCCAAACAAATTTTGTCAGCAATTCGACGAGACACAGAAAGTGCTGATATATTTATCAACTGAACTACGAAATAGTTGAGCGAGAAATTGGACAATGGCCATGAGACGTTGAAATACACTATGCCAACGAGCCTTTTCACTGTTTATTAATTTTTGGCTTGCTTGTCGATTGTCAGTGTTTTGTTAGCCTGTTTTTCATCTCAAACCATTCCAAAGTAGATGCCATATGTTTCATTGATTAATCATGATCAGCCAATTTCTAACACATTTTTATTTCACTTACCATAGCAAGTTAAAGCCTCAAAGTAGCGTTCGTTTGTTTTTAAAAATGTTCTGAATACGTTAAGGCTTAATAAAATACGCTGGGAAAAAATACTCTTTGCATTAGGACTTAGATGCTAATAATATTTTATTATATTAGTATGGAAATTTTCTAATTATTTTATTCTTAAAAAAATAAATGTAAAGTTTTCTTGATACCCTGTTAAAGAAAAAATGTATTGCGTAATAGAGTTAAAAAATTAAAAAGTTGTAAAAATGTTTACTCAAAGCGCGAGGTCCTGAAAAGTGCGGGGCCCAAGGCAGTTGCCTTGCCCCAAGGCCGGCCCTGATTTCAATTTAGAGAAATATCTCTCACAAGCTACTTGGGTAGACGACTGAGTCAATACGAGTTTATATGCACTAAAGAGATGCTTGTATGTTTGCCAAAGAAACTGTATTTATGTAGTACAGAAAAACAGCAAAAAGGATATTTTTGCAAGATTAATTAATATTATATCACTGGTCCTATCGGCCCGCCGGGAATTTTCCCGGTGTCCCGGCGGCCCAGTCCGCCCCTGTTTAGTGGCGCTTCCAAGCTTTATATTAACAAATTAGCAGATTATCCCTAACTTATTCAGTTACTAACATTTTTATATCAGAAATTTTAGTATTTAAACAGCTGAATACATTAAAATAGTATTATTATTTTTATTTTTATTATTATTATTTCCAATTTAATATTTTGTTTGGCATAGCACAAACTGAGGACATTTAAAAAAAAAGAAAAAAAAGTAGATTTTGAATATTTAAGAGTTTTCGCTTGCTAAATTAATGATAAGAAGTTCATATTATCATAACCATAACTCGAAGTTGAAATATCCCTTTCAATTCATCGTTGGGTCAATTACCACATACGAGTTCTTTTGGTGAAAAATGATCATGGGAATATTTTTAATAACAACATTAATCAAATTTAATCTTTATTTTAAAATGGATGACTATTAAAAAGAACTCCAAACAAATCAACATTTAGAACCAAGTGATCACATTTTATGCGATGAATATATCAACTTAATTACTTACTTGAATCTTCCCTGCACTCCTGCTGACAAGTGCACCGCGCTCCTTGATTTCAGGATCCTAAAACTTCCGACATTTGGTCACGCCTCGGCGCATTTTTAAATCCTTTATATTAACTCGGTTTCTGTTTGGTTGATTGTTTGCTTGTCGCCAAAACTTTAGATCGATTTTTAATCCACTTCCTCGTAAGCTAGCGAGCTGAAATTTTGCAGGAAGTTTCGTGCCAATGATAAAATCGACGTATTAAATTTCAGATCGATCGCATGTACTGTAATGAAATTATTGAATTTTTACTTTATTTTATTTATTCATATGTATCATGTTTTTTTTAGATAGAGTGTCGCGGTGCGTATTATATTGAACAACCTTTCTGTCGCGCAATAAGGTGCGTATTTTATTGACAACTCTTTTTATAAACATATTCCTGATCGTTGCGCATTATATTAAACACCTTTTACGAGACATAACTACAATTTTTGTATTTTTGGATGGTCTTGCGCTGCGTATTATAATGAACATTCTTTTAATTACGTCTCGTACATACAGGATTTATAGTTTAAAAAAATGGTTTTTTACGTTTTTTTTAATTAATAGGAATCTCTGCAAGGGCACGGACTCAAAATTACCATTGTCAGAACAGCGACTTCACAATAGCGACTTCACAATAGTGACTTCACAATAGTGACTGCAACAAAAGAGCGATTGTCATAACAGCGACTTAAGCGTATAACTATTGTTGTCCAACCGATCAGCTAACACAGTGGTTCCCAAACTTTTTTGACACATGGAGCCCTTTTCATAGTCTATCTTATCTTAGCTTATCTATACAGACGCTCCTTCTATGCAGAAGATAATTGCGTCCACAGACCATGACAGTTGATCTGTTGGCAAGTGATGTAGCGTTCACAGGCCACGGCTTTGTGGGTTCCACGCATTACCCAGCCGCCTAACTAGTGTTAGGTACCCATTCGGAGCTGGATGACTCAGGGACACCCTATGCCCCGGGAACAATTCCTTGCCTGCACATGGATTCGAACCCGTGACCATCGGTACGCCAGTCGAGCGCGCTACCACTCGACCACCGCGTCCCCAAGGATCCTATGGTGGATATAGGGGGTGCTGATTGGGCTAAAGCCAGGGGCCCCCAATAATTTAAGAGCCCAAAACTTATCATATTGTATAATAAAGGTTGCTGGACCGGGTCCCATGTGCGATTGGCCCTGCACGGACCCCAAGTGAAAAAACTACATAAATATATAGTACAAAAATATAAAAAAATATAAAAATAGCAACATTTTGATGAAGTATTTATTGAGATTATAAATTTTGATTCAAACACAATTTAAAACAATTAATGACTTGGATTAACTTATGCTACACACACACGCACTCATTCATATGCAAACGGCTGCTCGGTAAAAAGAAATTATATCAACAAAGAATTAATAAAAACAAACCGTAAAAAAATGTTTGACTATAAATCCCTTAAATATGTGACATACCTTAAAGTATTGATTATGTTCAACTAGACGACCCGCGGCGTAGCATACGCCGCAGACTTGCTCATAGATAGTGCACAGAAAAAAGGGGAGGGGAGAACGGATACAAACAGTATCACGAACAAATGGGAAAAGTGAATGAACTTTGGGGGACACCGAAGCATTTTTGGGAAGTATTTCGGACATCGCCACTATTTCTGCTTTGTCACCATATACTCCTGAAGTATTCATGTACTGAGCGTATTGTTGAGAGTGTATGACTACGTTTCCGTCTTTTAGAACAACGTAGAGCTCATCGCCGAAGTTATCCCAATGTTGAGAAACAAATTTTACAGCCATGAAGCCAAGTTGGAGGGCAACATCTTCGTCCATGAATTTTTCCCAGAAATATGCGACCATGTAACTGTTACTGGTTATTCTTATTTAATATGTAACTCTTGTAGGCGTTCTCTCAATACAGAATCTTGTATACAATAATCCACTGAAGAACTTGTTTCAATAAAACAACTTTAATATGTATACTTTGTACAAGAATTTTTATTTGAGGTTATACAACGTGGAATTCTCAAGCACACACATCACGTCCTTCCCTCACGGAAGTTATCTGACAACTCCATCGCCCAACCCTCTCAGCCAATGGGAAGGCTCCTCTCTTCCTGCGCTTAACACTCACATGACCTCTCTATCATGCAATGCACATGTGATGCATACGTGACAGACCAATAGAAAGAGTTACCTGGTAAAGCAATTGGTATAACATGGAACGAAGCTTTTTTCCGTGACATGCGAATTGGTTTTTATGTTGGCTAAGAAATGGGGGTCAGAAACGGGCATAAGCATTTTTAAAAATTAAAAAAAAATTTGCTGCTTGGGCTTGAACCTAAGACCTTCCGCATGTCAAGCGGATGTAATAACCAATACATTACGAAATAGATGCACACTGTGAAGGAACAACGAAACAGGACACATGAGTGACTGAGTTACACACTGCTGCGAGTACACACTGTTGTGCATGCCTGGAGAGGCGTTGTTTATGTTCGCCAAGAAAGGGGGGGGGGAGAATGTAAAAAAACATTGCTGGTCTCAGGGGCGGATTAAGACTGCACGGGGCCCCTGGCTGCAATTCAAACTGGGGCCTTATCCAGCCAGCGTCCCTTTAAATAAAATGATTGCTAGCAGCTAATATAAGACTGTAATTTGTAACTAAATAGTTCATCGGTTCCTTTAAAATACTTTGTCTGTACTACGGGATTGGCCCTCCCAGCCCAAAAGATTATTCATAAAAAAATGGAATACGAGGAAATTACTATTTGCCGGTATCCTAATATTGAGTGTAAAAATACAATTAAAAAAAAATTGTTGTCCACGCCGGGAATCAATCGCGTGACCGCTTGCACAGAATGGCGAATTTCTACCTCAAGACCACAAGAGCCTGTAATAAAAAGGTGAAGTTTAAAAACATTTGTCCATCTTTCTTATAAAATATACTAAATTTGGGGGCCCCTAATCATCGGTGGCCCCTGACTTTAGCCAGTCCACCCCCCCATAATCCGCCATAGGCTGGTCTGAAGACATGCCCCACCCCTCCACTACCTTCGCTTGCCAACCGTTAACGGTGATTAGTTGACCCCAGCGATGGTCATTCGTCATGCTCGATTGCACATACTTGCATGGTGTCTCGCATGGTCCCACGAAGAGAATATATATATTATTATATAATATATAGGTTCCCTTAGTGTATACCTTTAATTAATGTATTGATTTTTAAAAAATAAATTTACATAGCATTCTAAAATCCTAATGGTAACATCTAAAAATTAATTTCATTAAATATGTTTTTAATGATTATTTTTTTTTAAAATTTTTATTTGATTCCGGCATTTTAATTAGTTACTATGGATACAAGACACGCATGACTTTAAAATGATGCACAGGGTTATCGCTCAAACTAAATTTATCGTATATATATTTACCCTGAATTATCTCTGACTGACTGTGGCCTAACGCTAAGGGACATCAATCTGTTTTTAAAAAAAATTGAAAATATAGACTTCAAAATTATAAACTTTTTGGTTTCCAGATTAACATTAACCGAACAACGCACGAATCTATGACTTCAGCATTTGTGTTGTAAACAGTGCTGACTTACTCAAAGAGTTATTTTTTGGAGCAGTAATTTGGTGCGCTGCTTTCTAAAATTACTTTAAAAATCGTGTGGTGATTAGCACTGTAAAAAAATATATTTATATAAATATATGAGCTATATAAAAATTACTTTAAGCGTTAGCTATTAGGTAATCTGATCGATCTTATCAAAATTTTGAATATAACAACTTGGTAGCCAATAATGAAATACTATAGGGAACTAATTTCCTAATGTCCATTTCTTCGGGACTTGGGGCACAAAATGTCTTTTTTTCATAAACGTTTCAGATTTTATTCCCCATTCAAGTATCAAGAAATAAATCGTAATGAAATTAAATTTTCCTCAATGTAGACGGGACAATTTACCATTTTGTGCTAATGGATGCTTGCTTGCCCCGATAGTTTCAATATGGCTTTTTATGTTAGAAGATTAGTGTGTATTTTCTGAGAAGGAATCATTTCAAATTGACATGCAATGACAGTTCTTTGTTGAACTTTGTCAAGTATGAGCCAAAACTATTATAACTGGCTTCTGTAAAATAAACTCCATTTTTTAACTAAAACCAATAAATAAGGAGATAATTTATTCATGCTATTACTCATCAGGAGTTCTACGCTAAACATATTTCTTGTTCATAAAACATAATAAAAAATGATTTTGAACAGATTTGTCTTCCTCATTAAATTTCTCTCTGACGTCATTTAATAGTCTTCGCGTTAAATCCCACTTTCCACATCTATTATTAGTCCTCTGCAACAATAAATAATTACTGAACGCCCTCTTAATTCATCTAAATTGTTTTTGGTATGCTACCCAATATGAATGTGTTGTCATATATTCCTATTAAGTCTCTGGGGTTGACAAGGCGAGATCGTTTCTCAAAAAAAGATAAACCTGCAGAAAAACGAATTAGTTTACTTTAGTTGAAACGAAAAATCAGATAATTTTATTATAGGCAATAAAAGCTCTTCTTTTTTTTAACATAAAGGTGTAGAAAGTAACAACATTGCTAGTTGTATGAATTAATTGGAGACCGATATTGCCCAGCGTTAGAGAAGACGCAAAAATTAAGCAAAAACAGACAAAGATCGCTCCAAGTACATTTGTTGAGATCGACTGGGTAACTTATTTGAGACCCACCGAATCATCACATGCCAATGACTCACAAGTGACGAATATTCTTTGTGTGGAACCGGACCAAGACTAGCCAATAAGGTCAGTGGTGGTGCGTGGCATTTAACGTCCTGGTCCCTCCCCTACTTAAAAAGGAGCACTGAGAGCATTCGATCTCTCTCATCCCAATTACGCAAGAACATAAGTGTCATAAGCAGTGATAAGATATTGAGGGCCTAGATGACAAGAGGAAGAATTTGAATGTGTTAATCAGTCCATAAGTCAGGTATAGTTCGGATAAGTTGTATTGTAGTTAGTACAGTTTGAGATCTTAAGTTTGTATATCCTAGTTATGTTTGATTCATTACTTGTGTATTGGTAGTTAGCTGATGAATGTTCCATTACTGTTTTATACTATCCAGTAAATTAAGGGAAAGTAAAGTTAAACCAATAAGGTTGAGTTAAGTATAGTACCCTTAAAGTATAGTTGAAGTAGAAATAGAATAAGTAGTGAAGTACCCAGATGGCAGAGAAAATAGAATCGACCACTGGACAACCAGTGACTGGCCATCAAGCTGCCGGTGAACGCCCACTTTGAATAACAGATGGACAAACTTGAGAAGACGAGGGCTGACCGCAAGACGAACTGGGGAGACAATATATCCAATTGTCAAAATATATTCATAATTTCAGCGCTTTCTGTCATTTTTAGTTAAACTTCCCTATATTTACTATTTAAAAAACTGCGTATAGACATAATTGATTTTGAATGCATGGAATTTTTCGCTTTGCAGATTGACCCACAAAAAGGTGAGAAAAAATTATTGTCTATAGTGTGCGGTAAGGCAGGTATTGGGTTTATAAACGCAGCTATTGATGAATATAATCATGCGTTGTTGGTATTCATAGAATCTTTAAAGCCATAAAAAAAATTTCAGACGGTTTGAAAGTTGTTAAGTTTATACAATATACATTTTCAGAAGGCAGCTCGGCATCACTTTCGGTTTGATATTTAGAAAAAAACAAACCCGTAAAAACAAAGTTTTTGACTATAAATCCCTTATATATGAGACATAACTAACAGTATTGATTATTTTCAAACGCGACAAACATTTAATTTACAGACTGAATCTGTCTTAACTTAACTTTGCTTCATAACCCTGTGGGGGTGGGGGTGGGTGTGTGTGGGGGGGAGAGGGAAAAGTCTGGTCTCGATCGCTTGACAGAGCTCAGCGTGACACGTAAAATTTAAACAAAAGCACGCCGGTACTTCATGGGTGGCGTCAACGCGTCAACTCAAACTCTCACGTGGGAAAAAAACAATAACAAACCGTGAATTTGAATTACATACCTCATATAAGGATACACTAAAAATGCATTAATTTAATAACGGTACGTTCGATCGATCTGAAATTTTAATACGATGCATTGTTAGGCAAGTCGAGTCCGTGTGCCAAATTTCAGCTTGATCGGATCACGGAAAGTGGGTCATTTTTTACTTTTGTTTTTCCACCCGCCCAAGACAGACAGAGAGAAATGACGAGACGGCGGTGAAGTTAATATAAGGGATTTAATAAAACAAACCCGTAAAAACAAAGTTTTTGACTATAAATACCTTATATATGAGACATAACTAACAGTATTGATTATTTTCAAACTCTTAACTCAACTTTGCTTTATAATCCTAAGGTCCAAGCTCAGCATGACACGTAAAATGTAAACAAAAGCACGCCGGTACTTCGATGGGTCGCGTCAAAGTGTCAACTCAAACTCTCACGTGGGAAAAAAACAATAACAAACAGTGAATTTGAATTACATACCTCATATAAGGATAAACTAAAAATGCATTAATTTAATTACGGTACGTTCGATCGATCTGAAATTTTGATACGATGCATTGTTAGGTAAGTCGAGTCCGTGTGCCAAATTTCAGCTTGATCGGATCACGGAAATAGGGTCATTTTTGACTTTTGTTTTTCCGCCCGCCCAAGACAGACAGACAGATAGAGAGAGAGATGACGACAGACAGAGAGAGACGGCGGTGAAGTTAATATAAGGGATTTAAAAAAAGACATGCTATTCATAATGTGAAGAAGGCTATATGAACAAAATAAAAGAGATGTGCGACACACAAAAATCAGTGGCTCAACAAGTTTATATCTATTAACAGTGATCATAATTTGATAATTTATACAGTATTGTTTTCCAGCGAGAAGCTTTGTTAAACGCGCTATACATGAAAATTCAAACACACATATATAAGCATTGAATAACAAAACACACATTTATGTCTTAATTAAAGTATTTAAAGTTTTAATTTTTAAGTGACGTTTTTAAAACATTAATAGAGGGAACGTGACAAATTCGTAATTTTAGAGTATTTCATTGCTTTCAAGCACAAAAGGAGGAAAACCTTTAACCGAATGTTTTAGTTTATGTCTTAGGTAAAGAAAACAAAATATGTGTGTCTGCCAAAAAGGATGACTCAACTGAGTATGAGTATAAACAAAAAAGTTCAGTAAGAAAATGGGGAAAAATAGGTAAGAGAACGGACAGTTTGTAAGCGATGCGTGCTTGTACAAGAGCAAATAAATGTATCTAGTTATGGGAGTTGTATGGCTACGCATTCAAAGGAATGTCAAATAAAGCTTATTTAAGGTAAACTTAAAACAGTAATTATTTGAAACCGATGGTATTATTGCGGGTCAAATCACAGGGCTGGCAATTATTTACTTTTGGCTCTTCTCAATACTATATTATTCCATTATGTTAACGAAATAAATCAAAGGTGGAAGTCTTGAACGGGTGATATAATGAGTTTATTATAGCGGTTGACATGAACCTTAGTTACGCATCTGATTGCTAGAACGAGGTGCTGAGTGTCCAGGGTTTTACTAAGTTGTGTGCTGTGTTGTGTGTTCTGAGAATGTTAAATAGTGATCCAATTGCATAAAGCTTTCTGCCGATAATCTTAAAATACGTAAAAAAATCAATTGTTATAAAAATGCAACAAAAATTGGCCTATTGTTTAGATTGCCCTATTAGCTGTAAGTAACTTTTGCAAAAAAATAAATAATAATAATGGTTAATTTTTCTTTTTTCTTTCTTTTTTTTTCTTTTTTAATAAGAAAATGAAAGATATTTCAATTTTAATTAAAGTTTAAACAGACACTCAAATAAACAACCAAATACTTTTCGAAGGTAAATATCTCTTTCTGGTACTATTACAGAATGAACTATTAATTATCTAAAATTAAAGGTATACCTTATCGACACCCTTTGTTAGGTTTAACTCTTGTAATTTTTTATTTTATCAGCTCTGTTTAAATAATACTAGCAATAAGATAATGTACATGCACCTCAAAGAAAAATACATTGTAAAGGTAAAAAATAACTCATAAATACATACCAAAACCGAAGAATTATTTAAATACTAGGTTGCGCTGGGGCGACGAGGCGCCTACGGCGCTAACTTTTTATAGGGCACCTACGGCGCCAATTTTTTTCAAAAAACCAACTAAATAAATATGAAATATTAAATTTCCCGAAATGTACACAAAGTATTTTATAATTTTTTAAATATGAGCTAAAACAATGACGTCATATAATATTTTTTTACGGCGACTCTTTAATTTATAATTGTTTTGTGCATCTTATTATGCACACCATGTATTAAAATATCCGCTCAAACAATGACGACATAACGTTACGGATACTTCCAACCTCGACTTGGGCTATTATATTGTTTACTAGTGATCACCCTTCAAAAATGACGGAATCTTTTTTTTTAAATTTCAGTTCAATATAAAATTACTGCTGTAAAAGTAACTTATCCTTGTTTGCTAAATAAAAAATATTAAACTTCCTGGAATGTACACACAGTATTTTATAATTAACCACTATCAAATTCTCTTTTTACATCGATCCCTTTTCCAAAATTAAAATATGAGTTAAATCAATGACGTCCTACATTTTTTTTTACTGTGAGACTTTAATTTAAAATTATTTTGCGCACCATCCCGTGCATTTTTTGCACAACCCGGGCACATCTTTATTAAATTATCAGATCAAGCAATAACGTCATATCATTTTTTAACAGTGCAAATCACCACACGATTTTTTAACTGCTATATACTGTTGCACATCATTCCTTAGCGTTACATCCATACAGACATACAGACATACATACAGAATTAAGTATATTGTTTATTAGCTAAAGTAAATTCAATACAAAGAAATACATCTTCTACTATAACTTAATAATCATTTTAATACTTATCTTTCATTATTTTATTATAATTATTGTGAAACATGAAATATTTCTTATAGTTTAATTAGAAATTGACAATCTGAAAGATGTAACAAAAACATTCTATTTTAGCAGCAACGTCTTATGAAAAGCATAGCGTTGAAATTCCAACGTTAAGTAAAATAAAAAAAAATATATTTAGCTCTTTACTTCCTGGTTGGAGACTGCCTAGTGTTCTCGTCTCGACAAGAGAAGCTTTATTGCCGGTTTGTCGGTGAACCATATATATGTATATATACTAGCAAAATACCCGTGCTCTGCTGTTAGGAAGTTAGGATTTTAGTAAGCGTTGAAAACTCGTTTCACATCAATTCAAAACACCAATAGATTTTAGTCTGGATAATGATTGATATACTTGTTTGTCAATATTTGTCAAGGTCGTGTAAAATAAAATGGGTACTAAAATGACATTACGGGCCCCGTGCAAAATGGATGCAGGATGTGCATATCTCATAAGTTCTGAGGATTTCAATCTAGGTCATGATAGAGATATGTGTCTATATTTATTTAAATTATTTAAATCTAAAGGTAACAAAGCTTTAAATGTTTACGAAAAAAATATTTTGGGTCCCGGCCCCGAAGGAACAGAAGTGAGAAGTTCATTACCCTATAGAATTTTATTTAGTTTAAAAAAAATCAAATTTGGCCATAGTTTATCCATTTACCCAGTAGCCACATTTTAAATTACCTTTTATATAACTAATGTTAAAATATGGAATACGGGCCCCCAAGCCCCGAATAAGTGGTGTTTTTAAAACTTTTACTTTTAATACCAGAAACCTTCGCTGGAATGTATCCAAAAACGTCCTAAAGTTTAATGGCCGTGGGATGAATAAAATACATTTACAGTTAATAAGTCTTTTAAAAAACTAAAATAAAGGCAGGGCCTTATATATGTAACATGTGTAGTTCAAAACAACAGCTTATTTCAATTTGGATTATGATGAATATATTTGTTAGTAAACATTTGTTTTAAAAAAATTGAGTGAAATCGAATGGTTAAAATGTCTTAAACGTTTTTAAAAAAAAATATTTTTTTTAAATAATAATTTTTTTAAAAAATAATTAGGGGCCCTCGGCTGCAAAATATTGAAAAAATATGATTTTAATGCCCTAACGAATTTTAATATAGGCCATCAAGTTTTATGTTCCATTTGTTGTAAAAATACATTTACACAGTATCCAAAGTTTGTTTATTTGTGTCCCGGACTTCCTGTGAGTGATGATTAAACAAACAAAATTCGCCTGTTACCATCCCGAGAGTGTACTCAAAAACTTCCCAAAGTTTCATGCTTCTAACTACACGGGACGTTAGAGAATCTGTGATGATTAACTTTTTATGTAAGAAAAAAAAATGTGCCCCCGGCCCCCAGTGAGGGAAAATTTAAATATTTTTGTCCTGTTACCATCGCGGGAGTGTACTCAATAATTTCCAAAAGTGTCGTGCTTTTACCTACACGGGAAATCAGAGAATTAGCTTTGAGTCAGTTTTTATATAAGAAAAAGTACATTTGGGCCCCCGGCCTCCAGTGAGTGAAAATGTAAATACTTATTTTTTGCATGCTACCATCGAGGGAGTGGACTCAACAACTTCTCAAAGAGTGTGAATTTTAAAATTCTTTTGCGCCATTTTTCGTCTTGAGAGGGTACTCAGCAACTTCCCAAAATTTCATGCTTTTACCTTCACGGGAAGTTGGAGAATTAGTGATGATACAGTTTTTAACATAAGTAAAAAACTACATTTGGTCCCCTGGCCCCCAGTAAGTGATAATTTAAATATTGTTTTTCACCTGTTAATACCGCATAAGTGTACTTAACAACAACCCAATGTTTCATGCTTCTACCTATACGGGAAATATGAGAATTGGTTATTTTCATATTTTAATTAACTCATATTAGGAAAAACTTCATTTGGGCCACCAGCCCACAGAAAGTGATACTTTTTACCATCGCGGGATTGTACTCAACAACTTCCCAAAGTTTCATGCTTCTGCCTACTCGGGAAATAAGAAAATTAGTGATTTTCATATTTTATACAGTCCATTTTAGGAAAAAAAAGCGTTTTTTGGCCCCCGGGCCCCAAGAGTGTAAATTTTAAAAGTATGTTTGCAATGTTTCGTCGTAAGAGGGTACTCAACAATTTCACAAAGTTTCAAGCTTCTACCTACACGGGAAGTTGGAGAATTAGTGATGAGTCAATTTTTATTATTATAAAAAAAACTACATTTGGGCCCCCTGCCCCCAGTAAGTAAAATGTAAATAATTTTTTTAACTGTTTACACCGCGGAAGTGTACTTAACAACTTAACAAAGTTTCATGCTTCTACCTACACGTTAAATAGGAAAATTGAGATTTTCAGTTTTTATATAGCTAATATCAGGATAAAAGTTTCATGGGGGCCCACAGAGGGCGATAATTGAAAAAAGAATTCGCTTGTCACCATCGCGGGATTGTAGTCAACAACCTCCCAAAGTGTCATGCTTCTGCCTTCTCGGGAAATAAGAAAATTTGTAATATTCATATTTTATATAGTTCATTTAAGGAAAAATAACGTTTTTTGGCCCCCGTTCCCATGAGTCTTAATTTTAAAATTATTTTACGCCACTTATCGTTGCGAGAGGCTACTCAATAACTTCCCAAAGTTTCACGCTTCTACCTACACAAGAAGTTTGAGAATTAGTAATGATTTAATTTTTAATATAAGAAAAAAATAATTTGGGCTCCCAGCCACCAGTAAGTGATAATTTAAATAATATTTCTCCTGTTACCTTCGTGGAAGTGTACTTAACAACTATCCCAAGTTTCATGCTTCTACCTACACGGGAAATAGGAGAGTTAGTGATTTTCAGTTTTTATATAGCTTATAAACGTAAAAAAACTACATTTGGGCCCCCGGCCCCCAGGAAGTGATCATATAAATATTTTTTCGTCTGTTACATGCGCAGGATTGTACTCAACAACTTCCTAAAGTTTCATGCTTCTGCTTACTCGAGAAATAGGAGAAGTAGTGATTTTCATATTTTATATAATCTATATAAGGGAAAAAAGTTTTAGGGCCCCCCGGCCCCCAAGAAATTTTAATTTTTTTTTCCAATTGTCGCCGCGAGAGGCTACTCAACAACTTCCCAAAGTTTCATGCTTCTACCTACACATGAAGTTGAAGAATTAGTGATAATTCAGTTTTTAATATTAGAAAAAAATACTTTTGGGCCCCCGGCCCCCAGTAAGTGTTAATTTAAATATTTTTTCTCCCGTTACCATCGCGGGTTTGTATTTAACATTTATTCAAAGTTTCATGCTTCTGCCTACTCGGGAAATAGAAGAATTAGTGATTTTCAAATTTTATAAAGGCCATATAAGGAGAAAAAAACGTTTTTGGGCCCCGGCCCCCATGAGTGTTAATTTTAAAATTCCTCTTGCCAATTTTTTTTTGCGAGGGGATACTTAACAACTTCCAAAAGTTGCATGTTTCTGCCTACACGGGAAGTTGGAGAATTAGTGATGAATCAGTGAGTGAGTGAGTCAGTGAGGGCTTTGCCTTTTATTAATATAGTTAAGTTATAATATGCACTGCGCGACAGACCGTAACTGAAAACTGTGACATCGAGTGCTGGAATGAAACCAGTGACCCTTGGAAGTCTTCTCTAGCAGACGACTACATATGCTATATAGAGATAAACTAAAAATTCATTAATTTAATTACAGTAAAATGGATCGATCTAAAATTTTAATACAATGCATTCTTAGGTTACACAAGACTATGTGCAAAATTTCAGCTCGATAGATTCATGGAAAGTGGGCCATTTTTTATTTTTGTTTTTCCGCGGGCGGCGTACGGGACCACGACAGAGAGACAAGACGGTAAAGTTAATAAGTGATCTAATAAAACAAACCCGTAAAAACAAAGATTTTGACTATAAATCCCTTGTATATGAGACATAATTTGTGAATGAACATTCTCTTTTGGGTCGAGCCGTTAGGCTCTTAGGACCCGGTTCATTTTATCGCATGCGAGCCTCATCAAGCGGGCATCGGCATAGAGGTACTCCTCTGCAGGTACCGTGACTTCTCCTTCCAAATCCCCGCACAGCTCGGGGCACTCTTCGAGTACATGCGCCATCGTCTCCTCTGGGTGGCCACACACCCAACAGGCCAGTTCCCTTCTAGTGTTGAATTTGTACAAGTAGCTTCGTATGGGACAATGTTCAGTTGTCATTCTAGTTATGAGCGTCTGATTGCTACGTCCAATTTCCCACCAGGAGTCGCTTTTGCTCGGTCGCGGCATGTACTGGAATACTTTTCTGACCGTGCTTCCAGATGCCCAGACCTGAAGCCATTTCTCTCGAAAATGGTCTTTAAGCCACGATCTGACCCCCAGCTGGGTGATCGGGTAGGGGCTGAGCTGACCCATCTCTCGCTAATGACATAACTAAAAGTATTGATTATGTTCAAACGCGACAAACATTTACAGACTGACACCGAGTGATATCCCCTGGCTTTAAAACCAAAAGTAGTGACGGGAGGGGTGTGGACATCGACGGGTGACGTCAACGCTTAAAATCAAATGGCACGTGAAAGAAAAAACAATAACAAACCGTGAATTTGAATTACATATTTTATATTGAGATAAACTAAAAATGCATTAATTTAATTACGGTACGCTCGATCGTTCTGAAATTTTGAAACAATTCATTTTTAGGTGACACAAGTGTATGTGCCAAATTTTAGCTCCATGGCATCACGGAAAATGGGTCATTTTTTACTGCCCGACGTACGAAGCCCTGCAGACAAGATTTCGCAGTTAATATAAGGGATTTAATCAAACAACCCCTTAAAAACAAAGTTTTTGACTATAAATCCCTTATATATGAGACTGAACTTTAAGTATTGATTTTGTTCCAACGTGACAAACATTTACAGCCTGAAACTAGGTGAACTCAACTGGTGTTAAACATGAGATGTGGTCATCGATGGCTGGTGTGAAGTCAAGTGACTCGTAAAATGTAAACAATAGCGACCGCTACAAATTTTTTATAGATCTGAACTAAAATGCATTAATTTTATTACGTTACATTTGATTGATCTGAAATTTTGATAAAATGCATTGTTATTTGACACGAGTCTATTTGCAAAATTTCAGATCGATAACATGACTGCAAGTGTGTATTTTTTTACTTTTGTTTTTCCACACGCGAACCCATGAAACGGTGGTGAAGTTAATATAAGGGATTGAAAAACAAAGTTGTTCACTATAAATCCCTTATATATAAGATAGAACTCAACGCGACAAACATTTACAGACTGAAACTGACTTAAGTCCCCTTTGCTGTAAAACTGGTTTGAGAGGAGGGGGTGTGGTCACCGATGGCAGGCGCGAACGACTCAAGTGGCACGGGACGCCGAACAATAACAAACTGTGAAATTGAATAACCTATAGTTATATAGAGATAAACTAAAATTCATTAATTTAATTACGGTACATTCGATCGATCTGAAATTTTGATACGATGCATTGTTAGGTGACAAGAGTCTATATGCAAAATTTCAGCTCGATAGCAGCACGGAAAGTGTGTCATTTTTTAATTTAGTTTTTCCGCCTCCCAGACGACCAACGACAAGATTTCGAAGTTAATATAAGGGATTTAATTAAACAACCCCTTAAAAAAAATTTTGACTATAAATCCCTTATATATGAGACAGAACTTAAAGTATTGCTTATGTTCCAACGCGACAAACATTTACAGCCTGAAGCTGATAGAACTCCTCCAGGTGTTAAACACGAGATGGGGTCATCGATGGATGGCGAGAAGTCAAATGACCCGTAAAATGTAAACAAAAGCGACCGCTACATATAGCTTACAGAGATAAACTAAAATGAATTAATTTAATAACTGTACATTTGATCGATCTGAAATTTTGATACGATGCATTGTTAGGTGACACGAGTCTATGTGCTAAATTTCAGCTCGATAGCTTCACGGGAAGTGTTTCATTTTTTACTTTTGTTTTTCCGCCTGCCCGCCTGCCGACGACGAACGACAGACAGAGAGAGGCGGCTGTGAAGTTAATATAAGGGATTTAAAAATAACATTTAATTCGTCTTAGCTACATAAAACGTAAAGGATTTAAAAAGAAGATTGAAAACATAATTGAAAAGACCAAGGTTACCTACATTACGTGACGTTTATCTCTAAATTGTGAGCAAGTGATCGAAGGTATGTAGAAAGTCATACTGATCTGGATGTTGCTGTACAGCAGTGATTCGTGCGTTCATTGTCAGGTATTTCTTCATTCGCTGAGTCAGGTCTCTGCCTTGTAGCAGCCCTTGTATCTTTTATAAATCTGAAGATGGATGGGTGATGAGTTTCAGATGATCCCTGAAAAGGTTTGTATCAACTTTCGAGCTGCTTGTTAGTTCGTAGCAGTCCTGCATCTTGTCGAGCTTTCACACTACACATGCGTACAGGGAATAACGACTGTCTTCTATCTCCACGTCTGTTTCTCAACCCTACATAGTTATCCTCGAAGTATTTCACAAGAGGCATTATTTCTGGAGAAGTCTGCCACCAGTTCATATATATTAATAATTTTTTTAATTAAAAATTTAAAAAAAGAAAAAAAAAGAAATTGCGAGTTAGAAACGAAAAGGGTCAAAACATCCGGGGGTCAAAAAGTCCTGTTGTCGAACTGTTCGGGGTCGCATCGCCCCTGGTCGAAATGTCCGACAACCCTTCGGTACCTCGACTTTGCCTCGCACTCAACAAAGGCTCTTTGCCGAATCGTTCGCTGTTTTGTTACGTCCTTGCAGGCTCACTCATAGCCTGTTTACAAATTATCTATCTATTACATCTAGTACATACCATCTTAGAGCTATTACGGGATATATTTTGGTGCATACAATCTCAGATGTTTATTTTTAGCACTTTTAGTACATAACATCTCAGATATAATAATGGGGTACATTTAGTACACATCTTCTCAAAACTAATAGAATTGTGTAAATTCTTTAAATTTTATTTTGTTTCAAATCTTATTAACAACAATTTTAACCATTTTTTAAAAGAAACAACTATAAACCTATTTCTTTGTTTAACTTACGTTAGACATGAACACTTTGTAAACAATTTCGCTACACTCTATGTACACCAAAGAAATCTCCTCCAACTTCGTTAGGCAGATTAGCTGACGTTGTGGCAGAAAAATCTAATTAGGTAACTTGAGCTTTGACCCGTTCCTCATTTTCTCCGAATCATTAGTGACATTTATAAAAATTGTATAAATAAAAATGAGGGATATAACTTTTTAACAATTGAAAAATTATAGGTTAATTAATTGTATAACTACCATCTCCTACCAAGCGCGTCCTCAGGCGGTGGATAGAGGAACGACCTTTAGATATAAAGGTTAGCCGTGAATATTGAATAAGCGGCCGCGGACCAACTGGTTTGCTGTCGTTGAGGATGAGGTGGGGTACCCCTTGGTAAGGATACTCTTAAAAAATGCCTCATAAATCCCAGGAAATGACTGCAAAAAGCGAACATAGAGCGCTTAAACTCTAAACCCGGACAGATGAGGCCGTTAGCTAGGGATAGCATTCATCTAGGAGAGAAAACTCCGAAATAAAATCAACTGCTGCCTTGCAGGAGGTGGAGGGATCCACAAAGGCTAGGGAACCTTACCCGAAAAATAAGGCAGTTATCCAGAGAGCTGAAAGGGAACCCTCCCAGATGGTTTTGCGCAGGGCCAACAACCCAGCCATGTAAAAAGAAGATTGTTACTGAAACTGAAAGCAAAGCAAACACACATAACACAGTCAGAGGCGAGAGTAGAGCTCCGCAAAGGAGACTAATGAAGCCTTGTGGGGAAAGTCAACAGAATCCCACAAGGCCGACCACCCTACTCAAACCGATGAAAAAGAAAAATTACCTCATCCACAAGGCACCTCTCAACTTGGGAACATGGAATGTCCGAACACTACTGGAACCAGGCAGATGCGCCCAAGTCGCCAAAGAGATGGTAAAGTACAAACTACAAATTCTGGGACTAAGTGAAGTACGGTGGAACACATTTGGAGAAACTAGACTTCAATCAGGTGAAATCCTGCTCTTCTCTGGAAAAGAAAATGAAGAAGACACTCATGAAAATGGAGTAGCACTCCTATTGAACAAAGACGCATTTAAGAGCCTCCTTGAATGGGAGCCAATTTCAGACAGAATAATCAGAGCAAAATTCCTGTCCAGGTTCAAAAATGTCCATATCATTATGTGCTATGCTCCAACCAACCTTGCACCTGAGGAAGATAAAGTTGCATTCTATGAACAACTTCAAAGTATAATGGATAAAATACCGAAAAGAGACATACTGGTCGTCATGGGCGATATGAATGCTAAAGTTGGCAATGACAACATAGAGAGAGAGAAGGTAATGGGCATACATGGACTGGGCAACATGAATGAAAATGGAGAGATGTTTGCAAACTTCTGCACATTCAATGAGCTGGTGATTGGAGGCACCATCTTCCCACACAAAAATTGCCACAAAGTAACGTGGGTCTCACCAGACAACAAAACAGAGAATCAAATAGACCACATCACTATAGGTCGCACCTGGAGGAGCACATTGCAGGATGTACGAACAAAAAGAGGAGCAGACATTGGATCAGACCACCATCTGGTTGTGGCCAAGCTAAAAATAAAGCTAGCCAACCAAAGGCCAAAAACAGACAGGCGAATTAGATTTGACCTAGGCAAGCTCCGAAACCCACAGGAAAAGAACGAACTACAGCTAACCCTTAAAAACCGATTTGCTGCACTGCAACTAGACGATGATAATGAAGGAAACATAGACAAAACCTGGGATAACTTCAAAGAAATTATTACAGTATCTTGCAAGGAAATACTAAAACCTGCCCCGGAAAACAAAAAACACTGGATCAGCGATGAGACATGGCAAAGAATTGAAGATCGGAAACATGCAAAACAAAAAGTGAATCAAGCCAAAACAAGAAAACATAAACAACTTACTCAACAAGAGTACCATACAATTTCAAAAGAGGTCACAAAAATGCTTAGAAATGACAAACGACTATTTTATAATAAGCTAGCTGAACAAGCAGAAGAAGCAGCAGGAAAAGGAGATCTAAAACAGTTATACAAAATTACTAAACTCTTGAGTGGCAAGAAATCTAACTACAATGTACCAGTCCGAGATAAACAAGGTAAAGTCATTTCCTCCATAGATGACCAGCTTAGAAGATGGAAAGAATATTTCCAGGAAGTCCTAAACAGACCGACCCCTCTGAACCCACCCGTTTTGACCACAGGAGAAACACTGGACATAAATATGGAAGAGATATCCAAAGAAGAAATATGGACGGCCATCAATCAAATGAAGACAGGGAAAGCAGCAGGTGTAGACAACATACCACCGGAGGTCCTAAAAGAAGGAGGAGCTGAAATCATCAACCAACTCCACAGTATCTTCAACAAAATTTGGTCAACTGAAACCCCTCCTGCAGAATGGAAAAGGGGCTTACTGATTAAAATTCCAAAGAATGGGGATCTGTCACAATGTGAGAAATGGCGAGGAATTACTCTACTATCAGTACCAAGCAAGGTCTTTAGCAGAACGATACTAAACAGAATAAAAGATGCCTGCGATGATCTCCTGAGAGAAGAACAAGCTGGGTTCAGAAAAGGAAGATCATGCATTGACCAAATAGCAACACTCCGGATAATTATAGAACAATCTATTGAATGGCAATCTCCACTCTATGCCACATTTGTGGACTTTGAAAAGGCCTTTGATAGCATAAATAGAGAAACTATATGGTCAATAATGAGGCACTATGGAATACCAAATAAAATAACTAACATCATCCGAAATCTGTACGAAAACTTCACCTGCCAAGTAGTACATAATGGTAGACTAACAGATGAATTCCATGTCACAACTGGAGTCAAACAAGGATGCCTCCTTTCACCACTTCTGTTTCTTCTTGTGTTAGACTGGGTCACAAAAGAAGCTTATGCAAGCTCAGGAAAAGGAATCCAGTGGAACCTAATGCAAAAACTAGAAGATTTGGAGTTTGCTGATGACTTGGCCATTCTGTCCCACAGACTCCAAGACATGCAAGACAAAGTCACAGCCTTGAGCGAGACTGGGAAAAGAGTAGGACTCAAGATAAACATTCAAAAAACAAAATTTTTGAAAATAAACTTCCTACAAGATGGAGTCATCCAAGTAGAAAACCGCAACCTGGAGCAAGTTAACAACTTTGTATACCTTGGGAGTGTGGTCAGTGTAGCAGGGGGAACAGATGAGGACATCGAACGAAGAATAAATTTGGCGCGACAGGCTTTTGCCAATCTGAAACAGGTCTGGAGATCTACACACATCTCTGTCAAAACAAAAGTAAGGATCTTTAACACCAATGTTAAAACGGTCCTACTTTATGGATCCGAAACATGGCGGACGACAGAGACAGCAAAAAATAGACTCCAGACCTTTGTTAACAGATGCCTTAGAAATATTCTGAAAATAAAATGGTTCGATAAGGTCGAAAACTCCAAGCTGTGGGAGAGGTGTGGACAAAGAACAGTAGAACAACAAATCATGGAAAGAAAGTGGAGATGGATTGGACACACCCTCAGGAAAGATAACAGCAGGGCTAGGCAGGCCTTAGATTGGAACCCCCAGGGCAAGCGACAACGAGGAAGACCCAAGCGTACATGGAGACGGAGCATGTTGGACGAGGCTGGAAGGACTGGGAAGAGCTGGGAAGAACTGAAGCGACTGGCAAGGGACCGTGTAGAGTGGCGAGCTTTGACAGAGGCCCTATGTTCCACAAGGAACTCAAAGGACAAATGATGAGACATGAACACTTTGTAAACAATTTCGCTACACTCTATGTACACCAAAGAAATCTCCTCCAACTTCGTTAGGCAGATTAGCTGACGTTGTGGCAGAAAAATCTAATTAGGTAACTTGAGCTTTGACCCGTTCCTCATTTTCTCCGAATCATTAGTGACATTTATAAAAATTTTATAAATAAAAATGAGGGATATAACTTTTTAACAATTGAAAAATTATAGGTTAATTAATTGTATAACTAGAAAACAGAGAAAACAGAGACATTTTTTAAAGAATTTTATTTTTTGAATATCTAAATTACACAAATAAAGAAATTCTGAGTTGCAGCTGTGGCTTTCAAATTATAACAAATATAAAAGACTGAGAAAATAACAGTAGCTACAAGGATGACTCATATGGGAGTTAATAACCAAACATTAATACCATCTTGTCATTAGACAATACATTCACACATAAAGCTAACAGTTATGATGATAATAAATGGATTTGTTTAAAGCAGTGCGTGAAGCTGCAGGGACAAGTAAATAGAAGCATTTATAAGTGTACGGCGATGTATTGCTTTGTATTGTTTATGTTCAATTTCTACCTAAGAGATAGTTACTTTTCGTATTAAACAAGGCGTAACATATCTTTATAAAAAGATTTAAAGAATTTTTACTAAAATGATTAAAGTTGCCTTATATTACCCATTAACAAGTCTGAAGTAAAATGATGATTGTTGATAGGATGGTTAGGAGACCAGAACAACTGTTTGTGGTGATTGAATTACCTGGACTTTGCATTTGTTTTTTACAATACTGACAGCAGTTTTTGTTAAACACTTGGTCGTAACACTTCGATTTGACGTCTTGTAGAAAATAACAGCTCCACTCCCTGTTACGGCACGCATCGTCTGTCGACAGAAGAAAGTTTATGTTAAGGTTTTAACAATAACTAATTGCCATCTAAATCCTTCATATGAAGTTATCATCATCATCTGCACCGCAGCCCATCAAGGACCTGTCATATGCCCGAGTTCCGACAGATCTTTCGCCTCGATGTCCGGATCCCCAGCTGCTGTTGGTTTTATTCTTGATTGGCCTCCTTGGCTGGTACCTACCGGTTCCTTTTTATATTCTGTCTCTACCGCCCTGCTGGTCGGTGTTCTAACTAATACTATAGTTAAACTTTCTATATGTTTCAGGGTCTCACGCCGTTCACTTCTTCGAATAGCTTTATTTGACTGAGAAAGTGACATCCAAAATTAATTATCAAATAAAGGCATGACGGAAATATAACAAAAACGTATCTTTATTATTTTAAACTTTGGTCAGTGCGTCCTTTAAAATGGCTTAAACATTTAAATATTTTATGTGTTTCATACAAAATGCGGAAATTTAGTTTATTATTATATTTATCACAATAGATAGGGTATTTTTTAAAATCCTTCATTAAAACTATTTTTTTCTATTGTCTCTAGCCTTAAGCGATTTATATTATCACATTAAAAGAAACACAATGTTTATCTTTTATGTAATCTAACCAAATAATATTGCGTGTATATTTTGAGTTAACATGAAGCACATTGAAGAATATAACATTGTTAATAATCACACGAGCAGAGCTTAGAAAGACTTACTCGTAGAGTCATTGCTTGGCTTGGTAGGAAGTGGCGCGTATGTGACAGTGTTTTGGGGCTTTGGCGTTGGTGTTAAAGGGACGCCAGTGTTGCAAGTACGACAACAATAAGTACGTTGTGTAGGGCAATCTCGTGGTTGACAAGTTTTGCCTCTGTCTCCGTATTCACAGTCTGAAACATTGTATCATGTACACATTAAAATAAAAAAATCAATTCTGTAAATAGCACTAAAATTACAACATTGCATTTCCCCGAGCTTTTGCGGTTAAAAAAATAATTATTTGAAAATGTCGATGTCATTAAACTGAAAGGTAATCAAAACTTGTATTAATTGCTCTCTATCTTCTTTAGTTGATGGGAGAATTTAGTAGTTTCCGTGATGTAAAAGTTCATTATATAAAGGGTAGTTTATATTATATCACAAACATTAAGCAATGTAAGATAATATATGCGTCCTACAGTTCATATGAGATATGTATTTTTTTTCTTTTACAATGGATATATAAAATATTATTTACTTGAAATATCTCACATATAATTTAGATCTTGTTTTCGAGTATTTAAATAAAATATTATTTTTTCCATACGATATAGTTTGTTTATGGTAAAAAATATTAAGTGTCTTCAAACATTAACTTAATCAATGCCACGAAGAGGAACGATGACTGGTTAATTTCGAATGATAACGTTTAGTTTGTTGTTGATAATCATCGGACACGAGAATTTAGATGTCGGTGAGTTGAATAGAGAATTTACAAAAATAGCAATAATTATTTCACATAATTAAACATCCCGGAAAAAACAAAATTTTTGACCATAAATCCTTTATGTATGAGACATAACTAAAATTATTATGTGCAATATAAAATGCGTACGCGTGACAAACATTTACAGACGGAAACTGACTGAATTCCTCTTCCTGTAAAACACGAGATGTGGTCATCGATAACTGGAATGAACTCCAGTGACACGTGGATGTCAACAATAGCAGACGGATACATAGAGTTACATAGAGATAAAATAAAAATGCATTAATTTAATTACGGTACATTCGATCGATCTGAAATTTTTATACAATGCATTATTAGACACGAGTCTATATGTGCAAAATTTCAGCTCGATAGCGTTACGGGAATTGGGTCATTTTTTACTTTTGTTTTTTCCGCCCGACTGCGAACACACGACAGACAGACAGAGAGAGAGAGAGAGAGAGAGAGAGAGAATGAGAGAGAGAGACAGACAGACAGACAGACAGAGAGAAAGAGAGAGACAAGACGGTGAAGCTAATATAATGGATTTAAAAATAATATTACTTTTCCCAAATATGTTGGTGATTTAAATAGAGGTGTGAAAAAATAATAGTCATCATTTTACCACAAACATAATTATTGTTTCCGAATGTTCTCCTGTTCATCTATTTGTAGAAATAAAATTATAATTTGGGAAGAAAAATTAATAAAATATGGCATGATAACAAATAATAACACTAACATGTGAACTCATAAAACACATCTAATCCAGGCTGCATTTTGGTCTCATCACGCTTTACATTTAAAAATTACTAGAGAAAATACACATTAAATAAAACAAACATTGGCAACTTTACAAGACATACATGGAATACATACATAAGTTACCTCAATCAGCTTGCATCCTCTTACATTTAACCATGTAAACTCTCACATTTAACCTTGTAAACTCTGACATTTAACCTTGTAACCTCTCACATTTAACCATGTAAACTCTCACATTTAACCATGTAACCTCTAACAATCAGTCCACACTTTATTCAATCATTGTCACCTTTCACTGGCGAGTAAAGGGCTTGGCAAGATTTGCAGCAGATCTTTGTATTAAAGGTATCATAGCAACGGCTAGGAGAGTCACCGATAAACTGTAGACAGGTCATGTTCGCATTCGCTAGGCCTTGTTGATCACCAAACAAACAGCTCTCTGCAAAAACAATGAACCAGTTCGACACAGTCAAACATATTCGCAGAAGTCTAAACGAAGAATTATAACATACATCATAGATTATCACATCATTGCTCTTTCCCTCTACACCCACCTGTAAACTCTGACCTTCTCAGTGTGTCTGAATTAGCTTAGAAATGAAACATATTGTTCTTGATAAAGTTTGATCAGTTACAATTGGACCTATTAAGTGCGGTGCAGTCACGCACCTCCGTTAGCATATATATATATATATATATATATATATATATATATATATATATATATATATATATACATATATATATATATATAATCAGTATTGTCAGTGGCTGCATTCAACGTAATTAAAATGGAGAATTATTAGCTTCCAGCATCACACAAAACTTTAAAAAAAGTATAATCTTAGCAAAAAGAAGAGATAATTATATGTGGAAAGGTCATTGGTTTTATTTAAAAATATACCAGTTGTATAATTATATCTTGACAATTTATATATATTGATTTGTTGTGATGTATCCGTCGTGATCGACTAGGAGCATTCTCATCACATTAGCCATGTGCTTTGGCATCTTTGTATGTCGTCTGGTGGCTTAATAATTTCCCGGAAATGTGTGTACAAGAGATAGTTAGAATATGTTATTATATATTGTACTGATATATTAATTAGTCAAATGTACATGAGCACGTTAGAGTGAGAGATCATAACAATTTTCATAGAAGCGATTAGTAAATGTAACTTAAGAATGTGTTTACCGTCTGCTGTAGGGGCTTGTTGATCAGAGACGCAATGCCCGGACCGACAGATCTGGTAAAAACATTAATATAAATACATATTAAAATACCCACGAGAAGCTATATATTACTGATGTGTTTACATTATTTTGTGAATGATCACCAATAAAGTTTTAATAAAACTCTGTAAGTATAAGGACTATAATTTAGCTTAAGATTTTATGTTGAGTCCATGTCGATTATTTATTCAATGGTTCCATAGGAATATTAATCAATGTCTCCTGCATTCCACCAATCACCTTGCCCTCCCCACCTTGTCCCAACCACCACCCACCTTGCCCACCCCGTACTTTGACACAACCACCACCCACCTTGCCCTCCCCACCTTGTCCCAACCACCACCCACCTTGCCCGACCCGTACTTTGACACAACCACCACTCACCTTGCCCTCCCCACCTTGTTCCAACCACCACCCACCTTGCCTTCCCCACCTTGTCCCAACCACCACCCACCTTGCCCACCCCGTACTTTGACACAACCACAACCCATCTTGCCCCCCCGTACTTTGACACAACCACCACTCACCTTGCCCTCCCCACCTTGTCCCAACCACCACTCACCTTGCCCTTCCCAGCTTGTCCCAACCACCACTCACCTTGCCCTCCCCACCTTGTCCCAACCACCACTCACCTTGCCCTCCCTACCTTGTCCCAACCACCACTCACCTTGCCGTCCTCACACGTTGTCCCATCCAATGCCGCTATTGTGGAGAACGAAGTAGTACCTGGTTTCAAGCAACTCAAAGCTTGGCAAATTTCTGACCCAATATCTTGTTGACTCTATAGAATTACATGAAACATGATACCAGAATTTTTGTAATACTCAGTGGCAATCGTAAACTTCTTTTAAAGTTTTTACCTTATTTTATGGGTCTTTAGTGACTTGCATTCTGTTTTTTTTTAGGATCAAGGAAACTTAACAAATAATTTAATCAATTTGTTACTTAAGGGCACACGATCAATTTTCTGATCAAAATGGCTCTTGTGAACGCTTAGGGTTAGCCAATACATATATAAAAAATAATACTTTTAGGGCTGCTCTTTAAGAATATGAGTGACTGGAGATTGAAGAGCATAAGGCACAAGACCCAAACGTGTCAATGGTTGTCACTTCAAGTAATCCTTTTGGAATCTTGATCTAGTTATTAATTGTCCTTGGCAGGAGCTAGCAGCTAATGTATTAAGTGCCTGTCATGGCCTTGACTTTGTATAAGCGGCAGAGGGATCAGTTTTCGCCATATTCTAGAGCAGCGTACAAGCAAATTTTTATTTTTCAAAGATATTCATGTCCTGGCCTGTCGTCGCTTTCTTCTAGTAGATTGCGGTCAAGTGTTTCTTTAACAAACTGACTTAATCATATGGCCACGCAGTTTTTAGTGGGGCGTAGCGGGTTTCTGCTTAAACAATAAATTTTCAATAACCACATAATTTTAACATGCAAGTAAATTAGGAACATTATTGCAATTGTTGCTATGAACCATAATAATTAGGAAAAAATGTGACAAATGTTAATGTTACATGTTTTTTCAATGAATTGTTTTAACCACTGTACCCTAATAAATGGCTATTGGCATCGACATAAATGGCTGGGAGGCACTCGCTGAGGACAGACACAGATGGAGACAATCGTTGACTGCCGGGCTAGAAGCAGGAGAAAGAGACCTGCGACAGGTCGCAGACGCGGACCGCCAAAAGAAGAAAAGGAGAGCTAATCAGAAAACCACATGTGCTGCCTTTCAGTGCCAGAAGTGCGGCAAAGGCTGCCATTCGCGAGTGGGCTTGTACAGCCACAGCAGAAGCTGCAGGGCCATGCGCGAGGACCTCACAAGAGCACAGAATCTTCCATCGTCTCACGAGACATAGGAAAGCCAACAACCCTAATAAAAATGTTTTGTAACCCGTGGTTTATGGAAAGAAAAAAATAATAATTGAGCATAGTAGACAAAATGCAGCTCTTAAGATAAACGCTTTTTATTAATATTGGCTTTGTCAAACTTTATAGCTTAGAATGTTACTCAAAACCTGAATCTTCCAAAATAATATTGATCATATATAAATATTTATATTAATTAAAATATTATGATTACTTTTGATTATAAGGACTGGTATTGAGAAGGAAGTTTATAGAATATACCCGTTCCGATGTTGAAAAGACCAGGGATACTAAAGAAATAAACAATGGATAATGAGTTAAACACAAAAATCTTTAATATAGATAGAAGGAGCTTCTGTAAAAGATAAGATGAGATATGCATGACTGTGTGAAATTTTAGGTTTGTTTAATATGTTTTCTGGCAAATTTCACTTTGATTTTCTCTTGCTTGTTTGTGTTTTTTAAGTCTGCTGTTATGATTATTGTTTGCTTTATTGCGGTCATTTGTTTGTTGTCTTGTGTTTATTCTTTCAGTTTTGTTGTGTTTATTGGTTAGGTAGTTGTCATTTTTATGATGTTTTGTCTATTGTTTGGGTTGATGATATTATTGTGGTGGGCAATACATTTTTGAGATGTTACTCACTATAACGATGCTAGAGCCTGGCCCGAACATCGCATTGCACTGCTGGTCAGCTTTGACCTCTTGTCCCAGCAGACGTCCACTGACGTCTGGGATGGCGTTGTCCGTGGGAGTGTGCTCATTTAGACATGCTGCTCCTCGTCTGAACGAAATATTTATAACGATATTTATGAAATGTCTTTATTGTTTGAGTTCCCACATTATACGCGGCTAACTTAAATGAAGGAACCTAGACCACTGAATTATCTCAGCATTCGTTAGCATCAATATAAGTTGGCGATAAACTATCTACAATACGGAACCCATTCAGAATAATTATTAATTACATCTATGCTTGAAAGTACCCCATTCTTATTTACTGCTTATTTACGCACACACCGAACTTTTTCCGAAGTGGTACATTATCAAAATAATACTACTAATAATAATAATGATAATATGATAATTTATATAGCGCTGTGCACCAGGAAGCAGCTGGGCTCACAGAGCTTCTCCTTAAAATAGTAACACATTGATAATAAGCAACGTGTTAAGTAAAAAAAATACGTAACGTACCTAAAACGCATAACGATACCAAAGTGTACATAAGCCACGTTTATCATTTATAGAAATGTTTAGTTGTTATTAAATTAAATCTGAAAGTAAAGATTCAAGAAATGCGTTTTTAGTGCAGTCTTCAAGGCCTTTGTAGTTGGAATACTGCGAATGTATGATGGTAGAGAATTCCATTGTTTTGTAGCACAAAAAGAGAAAGATCTTTCGCCAAATGTTTTAGTGCCTGTCTTAGGAACAGAGATATTACGTGTGTTTGCAGAAGAGCGTAACTAACGAGGTTTTAGTCATAATTTTAGGAGGAAGAAATGTTACCTAAATTTCAAGTATCTGGTCAGTAAAAACTCAAATGGTGTTGCCATTGTTAAAATTTCCATTGATCATACAAACCCACCCTGAACATAAGTAATAGATGGGTCTCTTTATAGATTTGTCTCTTAATAGATGGGTCTCTTTATAGATGGGTCTCTTTATAGATGGGTCTCTTTATAGGGGTCTCTTTATCGATGGGTCACTTTATAGATGGTATTTTATAGATCGGTCTCTTTATAGGTGGGTCTCTTTATAGATGGGTCTCTTTATAGATGGGTCTCTTTATAGATGGGTCTCTTTATAGATGGGTCTCTTTATAGATGTGTATCTTTATAGATGGGTCTCTTTATAGATGGTCTCTTTATAGATGAGTCTCTTTATAGATGGGTCTCTTTATAGATGGGTCTCTTTATAGATGAGTCTCTTTATAGATGGGTCTCTTTATAGATGGGTCTATTTATAGATGGGTCTCTTTATAGATGGGTCTCCTTAATAGATGGGTCTCCCTAATAGATGGATCTCCTTAATAGATGTGTCTCCTTAATAGATGAGTCTACTTAATAGATGGGTCTCCTTAATAGATGGGTCTCCTTTAGGCCTGTCAACGGGTACCCGGGTCCCGGGTACACGTTGCAGTAAGATTACCCGGGTAGTAAAATTCCGCCCGGGTACTCGTGAAAATGTGGCTTCAATGTCTATATTAACCAAACTTCGGCTCGCATATGGCTTTTTTGTGTTTAATTGACGACTCGCGAAACAATTTATCAAATGAAAATTTTTGTTTCAAATATATGCTGTGAAATACATCTAAGGAGAACTATCAGTCAACGGGAAATACCATACGGTCTTGACAAACCACAATGTATTTTGATACATCTTTTTGTCTCTGAAAATGAAACAGAAATCGCAAAAACAAGAAGATTTTGGTTCTTTAAATGAATCATATAAAGAAAACAAAACTCCTCTGCTGAAAATAAGGATGGACTGTGTAGAGATGAAAGAGGTCGTGTTTGTTGTTGTTAATAAAAAACACCCCTGCTTTGACACTAACATTGCTTTGAAATATGCCGACATTGGGCTACCGATTGTTACCAATTATCTACCCCATCTCCCCCATCTACTCCTATACTCAAACCGCACCCTTTCCATTCGCTTGTGTTTCTTGTGTTCGTTAACACGTGTGGACTTTAAAAAAAACTGATGTTAATAATGGGTACGAGGTTGTCAGTTTTTAAGGTTAATAAATTAAATAGTTACTAACAGTGTAAGATTGGTAAGACGTCGGCATAGAGATGAAAGAGGCCGTGTTTGATTTTGTTAATAAAAACACCCCTACTTTGACACTAACTTTGATCTTTGAAATAAGCCGACATTTACGATTGTCAATGTTGTTTATCTACCCCCCCTCCTCCTTCCTCCATTCGTTTGTGTTTCGTGTGTTCATTACAGCGTGTGCCTTGCCCAAAAACTGATATAAATAATAATACACCAAAAATTTTAAGTGTTTAATGTCAATAAATTAGTTACTAACAGTGTGAGATGGATAAGGGCCCGTCCATAAATGACGTTACGCACCTAGGAACGGAGGGGGTCACACATTTGTGACGAGGGGGAGGGATGTGTTTAAGAATAAATGTGATGTCACATCAAAACGCGCAACTTTAAATAAAAGTCCCACTGAAATATTTGATTGCTTAAAATTTGTTTAATGACTTATACATGAATTTAAGCTTGTAGCGATTTTTAGAGTTCAACTTCACATTAAATACAAAATTAAATGACAATAAAGTTATTTGGCACAATCTCATTTTCAAAAAGGAAGTACGGCTTTTATGGGGGGGGGGCGCCCGCAATGCTTTGTGACGTAATATTGTAAGGTGCTCTAAGTTTATGGGTATCTTAATAGATGGGTCTCTTTATGGGTCTCTTAATAGATGGGTCCTTTTATGGGTCTCTTATTAGATGTGTCTCATAAATAGATTGGTCTTTTAATAGATGGGTCTCCTTAATAGATGGATCTCCTTAATAGATGGGTCTCTTTATGGGTCTCTTAACAGATGGGTCTCTTTATGGGTCTCTTAATACATGGGTCTCTTTATCGATTTATCAGCTCACTAATATGTCTCTATATTTCATTACAACTATATCGTTAAAAAAACTCCCAAAAATCTGTCCACGTACGAAGTCCTCAGCAGTTGCTGCAGGTATGATGTAAAACTCGTCACACTGCAAGGGGAAAACTGCCAGGGATGGTACATGTTCTGATCTGGAATGAAAAACTTGTAGTCTCCCATGAGGTATCGGTCTGATGACGAGCAGCTGTTACCATTACCATCAGCACTTGCCGATAGGCTGTGAATACAGAAGATTATAGAACTATTTAATTTTTATTCTAGAAGAGTTTATATCATTGAAATTTTTTTTAAGTACAAAAATACCAGCACTGTATAGACAGAGGAATTCAGATTTATTACAGGGAAAACACATTATAAACAATTTTCTCAGAACTATCGAAATCAGAGCTCAATTTCATTCACGCATGCAAAAAAAAATTAAATAAATAAATAAAAACAATTAAAAAATAAAAATAATTCCGATCCTGCTTCTTGTGAGAATTATAATGAAATATTTTTAACGCATATATATAGGCTATATATATATATGTATATATTAGGGCTGCGGAAATTAACGATTAATTTCTCGATTAATCGTTAAAACTTTTTACCGATCAAAATTTTTTAACGTTAATCGACCCACCACTTATAAATGTACTGGAAGTCAAAAAGTAAAATATTTCGGCCGATATATATAATCTAATTTCCGGACGATTACACGAAACATTTTGGTTTTAAACGAATGACTGACTTGAATGGTAAAAATTTGATACGGGTTATTGTGTCCATTGAGGGAAATCGTTTGCCTACCTTGCAATGTTCCCTCTATGTCTAACCTTTGTTGGTCCGTGTGCAAAGAAAAAAAATAAACTCGTGTGCAAAGTTGCACAACGTCAATTTTTTTGCATTATTTTACAAAATTTGCTGCGCGGTGATTCTAAACTCCTGCGTGGCGTCGGTCAAATATCTGCGCAGCCACTCATCATTTATGTCATCACAAATAATGTCAACACACTTGTCTATTTGCTTAGTTTGTTAAAAGATGAGATATAAAGGAGACATCCCAATGTTATTTAGATTTTCAACAAGAACGTTTAAGAAAAGTTACTTATGACGTCATAATTTTAATTTTTGGCTTTAATCGAAATTAACGATTAATTAATCGTTAATTTTTCTAAAGTTAACGATTAAATTTAAATTAATCGTTAATAGCCCTAATATATATATATAAAATAAAGAAAGTACCCATAAATAGGACACTGATTTGTACCGCAAAGCCAATCTAAATATAATTGTATCTATTGTAGCGTGTTATAATAAAATGACAAAGTTCTATTTAAAATGCGTACACGAAAATGTGGGAACCTTAACCTGATTTATGAAAGCGCAATGCTCATAATAAAGTCTTGAAAAATATACTTCACCAAAAATAACTCTTTTTTTAACGTCCGTCTAAAGTCATTCCATATGGAAATGACATTAACTTTGTCTCTTCTATTTCTCATATCGCACCACGCGTGAAGCCTTGTAAAACGTCATTAAATAATTAAATAAATTGTAAGCTATAAAATATTGAAGTGGAACTTTTATTTAAAGTTGTGTGTTTTGAAGTGACGTCACAATCCCCGTGCGTGACGTTATTTATGAACGGCTCCATCATATGAACGGTTGTAACAAAATTATTTGATTCTTGTTAGACATACTAATATATGAAAATACATTTCTAGAACTTCAACTTATTTTATAGTTTTATAGACAATCAAGCCTTAATAAATTAAAATAATAATGTTTTTTTAAATTATTATTTTAATCCCTAATCTACTGAATCATATATATTTTTTTTTAAAAGACAATCTAGTCTGAAAGCAACTTACTATAAAAAAAACTACATGACCGAGGACTAAGATAAAATCTGACCATTCTATTCACCTAGCTTACCAACCTGAATGCAAGATGTCTGGCAACAGCAATGATACTTGCGGAATAGGTAATTTCCTTTATAACTGACACGCTTTTACCGTCCGTGTTACACATTGATTGAACGTAGGAAATACCTGTGTGGAAAGTTTCATTGTAACCTTTCTTAACGAGAATCAAAATTTAATCATTTAAAAATTAATAAATACATTTTAAAAATTTTTTACAGCTTGTATTGGAATTAAAATTCTAATTATTTTATTTTTTTCGCTTTTAAAATGTATTATTAAATAATATATAAAACAAAACTTCATTAATGTTCCAATCCTCATTATTAAAAAAAGAACCAGTGGCGTAGCTAGAGGGGGTTAAGGAGGCAATTATGCCACTGTTGGCACTTAACTTGTGGTGGCTAATTCGTCGTTAATTTGCTTAAAAAATAGAGGAAAAGAAATAATCGAAATTTTGTGATCAAAATAAAGAAAAAAAATGATAAAAGAATTAAAGGATAAGGTACACTCCTAAATTATGTAAAATGTTCGTTGCCAAATCTTCCAACTCCATATTGGATATAAATTATTCTGTTAGTTATTGTACTGTAATGAAAATCTAAGAGTTCTAGGTAGAATGAAAACGTGAAACTGATCTGCTAGTAACTTAATTGATTATTCAAATTTGACAGCCGCTCCGGTTTTAAAAGCAAAAATTACTATAAAACGATTTCAAATATGGTTTAATCGAATGCCGATAAAATAAAAGAAAATCCAAGTTAAAAATAAAATTTTAAAATGAAGAAACTATAATAAAATGCGTGAACGTTTCTAATGCCAAAACTACAAACTCCTTAATGGATCTAAATTCTTCAGATACTAATGCCACTGAACCGAAAACCTAAGATGCTTAGTAGTATGAGAAAATTACACTGATGTTTTGGTTCTCATAAATGATTTAAGTTGACTTCCACTAATCTTTTACAAGCGAAAATTGCTGTATCCGTTAAATTCTAATAACAACGAATACAATTTCAACAACATACATGGTTGTTTTTTATATAAATAAATTAGGGGCCGTCCATAAAGTACGTCACGCTATTTTTGGCCTTTTTTAACTACCCCCCCTCCCTTGTCACAAACTGTCACAAACATCAAACAACCACCCCCCCCCCTAAAGTACGTCACACTTACGAACAAAAATATTTTTTATTAACATAATAATAAAAATTTAATAGAAAACACATGGCCGGACACCCCCTCCTCCTGTCACAAACTGCCACACTTTCTTGCACCCCCTCCCCGCTCTGGAGCGTGACGTACTTTATGGACGACCCCTTGTACGTGCACACAGATTTGCGATTACTATTCGGCAGCGGGATGTAGAGTGCTCAATATTTTAATATTAACGTCTCCAAATGAGACACGGACCTCACACCAAAGTAGAGTTAAGACGGGTTAGTTAGTTAGTTCCTCTTGAACTGAAGACTGCACATAGGACAGAAGTCATGGATTTCCATTTACGACGATCCGTCGCCAATTGTATCAGGTCTTGATTATTTCTTAGACCCATGGTTGAGCTTTCTCTTTTGATTGTTCTACGTAGGGTTTCCTTTGGTCTTCCTTGTTTTCTTTTGCCTTTTGGTGTCCAGATGAAGGCCTGGCGAGGTAGTCTTCTCTCGTCCATTCGAAGAACATGACCGATATAATTCCAACGTATTCTCCTTATAAAGGTTGACACATATTCTTGGTTGGTTTCTTCTCTTATTGTTTCCTTTGATTTAAAATCAATCCATTTTATATTGAAAACTTTTCGGAGGCATTTGTTTTCGAAGGCAACTAATTTCTTTTCTAAAGTTTTAGTGGATTTCCTGCTTTCGCATCCATATGTTAGTACAGGGATTACGCAAGAGTTGAACAGCCTAAGTTTTATATGTTTGCTAAGTGTCTTTGATCTCCAAATATTTGTAAGTTTGTTAAAAGCACTTGACGCCAACGCAATTCGAGTCATTATCTCTGATATTGCATCTCCATCGTATGACATTTATCTACGGTTTGGTCATTAAGTATAATATCATTGTGTTGGTTGGTGAGGTCAATGACTTTTGTTTTGGTTGTGTTGATTTGAAAACCAATTTGATTCGAAAAGTTCTGGAGACGATCCGTTTTTTCTTGGGTGTTCAGATGCCTTGAGCTTACAAGAGCCAGGTCATCTGCAAAGTCAAGGTCTTCCAAAGTATTGTTTTCAATTAAGTTGATGCCTAATCCGGCATCTGTGCATTTTCGCATGACCCAATCAATTGCTATTATAAATAGCATTGGTGACATGACACATCCTTGCTTCACGTATGTTTCGACTGTGAACCAGTCAGAATTTCCGGCTTCAGTTTTCACACAGCAAAGTGAATCTGCATAAAACGATTTAATAATGTTCACGTATTTAGTTGGGAAACCATAGATATTAAGAAGTTTCCAGAGTATAGGTCAGTGGAGGCTGTCGAATGCTTTTTGGAAATCAACAAAATTTATAATTAGCTGGGATTGAAATTCAACAGATTCTTCGATTATAGTTCTGAGGGTGAATATATGGTCAATACATGACCGATGAGGTCTGAAGCCTGCTTGCTCTTCTCTGAGCCTTTCGTCTATTTACTTTTTTATCCTCTCTAGTAGAATACTGCAAAAAAGTTTTCCTGGTACAGATAGTAAAGTTATTCCACGCCAATGGTGCAGTCTGATAAATCGCCTTTTTTTGGCCGTTTAAAGATGGCACCATTTTACCATTCTTGTGGTGGGGATTCATTTTGCCAGACATCATTGAATAACAGCAATAAATGCTGTAGAACACTGTAGTCTGGTACTGCAACAAAAACTTAAACGTGTGACAGCTAATGGGAAAAAAATGTTGCGTAATTAAATGGATTATTCTACTAAATCTTACAAAATAATAAGGAACACAATTGCTTATTTAATGGAGTTAAAAATTGGCATTAAAAATCCATAAAGTAAATGTACTTATGAACATATGCTTAACATTACCAAAGTTTTTGGAAATAGAAGGAATGAGAAGTCGGATAAAAAATAATATACTATTAATCATTAAAAAGAAAAAAGAAAAAAAGTGCCAAAAAGTTCTTTTTAGAATGTTTGACATTTTTATCCCCAATAATTTGCTCTCTCGTTTGGAAATAATTTAAAACTTATAAGTTCAAGTACTTTGATTTAATATGACTAAAAACGTGGGCGGGTGCTTATGAGGTTTACCATATGCAGCTCACTCATACTCTCAATTATAGATCTCTCTTTGGCCTTCTAAATTAGAAATCTTTAATTTTTATAACAAACACCCGCCCCACGTTTTTAGTCATATGATATCAAAGTACTTGAACTTATAAGTTTTAAATTATTTTCTTCTTTTTAGTCCACTTACAAAAACGTGGTTTTTAAAAATCTTTTTTTTACTTCTATTTATTTTATTCTTTTTAGTCCACTTATAACAACCTGGTTTTTAAAAATATTTTTTACCTCTATTTATTTTACCAAACACCTCACAAGCGCCCGTCAAACGTTTTAAAAACATTGTGATGTGGTCACGGGGTTAAGTCACGGATGTCAACAAAAGCAGACTGTTACAGATGCTTATATATAGAATATAGATAAACTAAAAAGTTCAATAATTTAGTAACGGTACATTCGATCGATCTGAAATTTTGATACAATGCAGTGTCATCTACGATCTATCTGTGGTAAAATGTTCAGATCTCTAGGACCATCAGAAGTGGTTCAATTTTACGTTGGCAGATTTGAAAAAATCTTGGACAAACCATTAAACAATGCCACACAACGAAAGTGAGCTAATAAAACGTGGTTAAAAAGGAAAGTATTCATTAAAAGAAGAAATATTAGCAGCTATCGTATTTTGTGAATATTAAATACCGTGTGTGGCAGTGTATAAATTTTTGAAGATTGAAGGAATATTAATTTTATAAGTATTTCAAGATGGCGGCTTAAATGCACGTGACCACTGCATGCACTTTATAAAACTAGGTCAGCCTAGTTGATTCTAACCTTAAAGTCGACAGTGTACACACGCCTACTGACTGTTACACGCAGTGAACTACGTCAACTAGCTCAATGGTGCTGGTTGATTCAAGGATATATTTGTAAACATAACCTTGAACTTGGAAAGCTATGGACTATTAACAACTGTGTCAGTGTGAATTATAAATCAAGAAACGGAATTTGTATCCATTCATTGTGTGGAGATTGTGATAACTGCAGTTTGGATTAATGGAGTGAACTAATGTGTCTAAAAACTACCCTACTAAAATTCGGAAATTGAAAATTTGACTAATTGACATTTTATTCAAAACTTTGGACCATCGGATGTGTTTTGTCAATCTGAGGGAGCGTATATATATTTTATACGTAAGATCCCGTGTGAGGATGCTTTGTTGCCTTGGTTTGCCAAAATTAAATTTAATGGTTTAGATGTGTCACTTGTATGGACTTAACATATTTTGAAATCAAGATTTTCTCATTTGGAGGATTCATACCTTAATAAATAAATACTTACATTCAATACTAGATTGCTTGTCTCATATAATTCCATAAAACTAAACATGGATTACTACAAAGAATTCACTGCCATAGCAGAAAAGTTTGGCTTAAGTTGAAAAGAATTGAAAGACTTTGTTGAAGAGAAAGTCAAAATTGCCAAAGATGAACAGAGGCAAAAGCAAAAAGAGGCTGAAGAAAAAGAGAAGCTAAGAATAGCTGGAAAAAAAGAGATGCGAAAAATAGCTGAAGAAAAAGAGAAGCTAGGAATAGCTGAAGAAAAAGAGATGCGAAAAATATCTAAAGAAGAAGAGAGGCAAAAACAAATAATCGAAAGAGAAGAAAGAGCTTGAAGAAGAGAAATTGAACAACTTCAAATAGACAAAATAAAACTACAAATTGATCTAGAGAATAGAGGCCACAATCCTGGTCATGACACAAATAGAAAGTCTGCACCGAAAGATACTATCAAAGTTAGAAAATATGATAGCCAGAAAGAACAAATATGTTTATATGGATTATTTTGAATCCATAATGGCCATGAAAGGTTAGGATGAAGAAGATTGGCCAGCACAACTGAAAACTCAACTAACTGAAGAAGCATTTGAAGCTAACAACAGTATAGCCAAAGAAGACAAAAACATATATAAAAATGTCAAAAAGGCACTTCTTTGTCATTTCGGAAAGTCAGAAAATGATTATAGAAAATAATTTCATGAAATGAGAATCAAGATGGACAAAGATCCACAGATCATAGTACATGAAGCACAAAACAAATTAACAAAATGGCTGGAACTTACAGCAATAGGTACAAGCAATCCAAAGGCCATACTAGACATGGTGTTAATTGACAAGTTCTTAGAAAATGCAACACCAGCTCTATTCACATATTTAACTGATAACAAAGTTCGTACTCAAGCTAACAAATGCATTACGCACATTCAAAGACTCTCATCCAAATGTGGAAATGGATAAGAGACAAGATATCTTTGAAGCAATGCAAATTAAAAACCAAGAAAAAAGACAAGGAATGAGAAACCAGAGTCTGCCAAATCAAGGCAACAGACAAACTATTTACTGGTACTGTAACAAGCCAGGACATGTGGCGAGGCAGTGTTACCACAATAAAGGACAACCACATAGGGTGTCACCTAATGGCAGCCCTATAAAAAAGAAAACAGAAGAAGGATCAAGACAAGGTCATGGAGAGACAGATATAATCATGACTCCAAATACAGAAATTATGATCAGCCATGGACAAGGAATGACTACCAAGATGCAGATGATAAAGGAAAAATCAAAAAAAGAAGAATCAAAATCTAGTAATATTGTGGCCACTATGAAGGATCATGGAACGCTGAAATTCTACCCAGTTTACATCATTGATAAAAAATGTATGTGTCTTCGTGACACATGATGCACAACGATTGTGGTCCATAGTAGGATGGTGGAAGAAAAAGAATATGATGGGCAAAAAGACAATAATAATGGCTGATGGCACAAAAAGAGAGTGTCCAACTGCTATTTTTACCATCAACTCACCCGGGCTTCAAGGTGAAGTTCGAGCCAGTGTTTTGAAAGATGCCATTTGCGATCTCATTCTCATCATAGGCAATATTGAAGGTGTTGTTTGACAATTCTGATTAAATATTCAAGGCTTGGTGTGACAACAGCCATCAATTATGTGCTACTGTACAAACAAGAGACACCAAAAAAAGAAAAGAGAACATAGACATTGAAGTTGATGAGAAACTTGAAATAGGAAGCCAACTGATGTCAAAACAAGAGTTCAAACAACTACAAGATGAAGATAACACAATCATGGAAATAAAAATGAAACTCATCAAAGACAATGAATCAGGCCACAACAAAAATTACAAGTTAGATAAAGGCATATTGATAAACATTGCACAAGCAGGTACATGAAATACAAAATACACAAACAAATTGTGCAATGAAAACAATAATTTTGAGCTTTATTTTTAGACTGATACGACAGTAAACGTCTAAAAATAAAGCTCAAAATTATTGTTTTCATTGCACAATTTATTTGTGTATTTTGTATTTTATTTAAAAGCTTTATTGCAGTCCCATTCTATATGAAGCAGGTACATTCAAAAGAGTGGGTCTTCCTAAAAAGTTACAGGAAACCATTATAAAAATGACACATGACAGTCCTTTAGGTAGACACATGGGCGCCAAGAAAATAATTGCTACAATAGCAGAAAACTTTTACTGGCCTAAAATGACAAGGCAGGTAAAAGAATACGTCAAGAAATGAACAGTGTGTCTAAGACATAATCCCAAAGATGGAAAGCACACAGCACCAATACAGTCATCTGACAAGGCAACCTTCCTATTTTAGAAAATTGCCATAGAGTTAATAGGACCATTCAAAAAGATATCAAAGAAAAAACATATGTATGCTCTTACCATAGTGGACATAGCCACCAGATGGGGTGAAGCTAGTCCACTGAAAAGAATAGATGCAGAAAGTATATGCACGGCATTACTCAATGTTTTCAGCAGATATGGTTTTCCTCAAACCCTTCTTTCAGACAGTGGCAGCCAATTCAAGGGACAGATGACACAAGCTATTATGAAAATATTAAATATTACACAAGTTTACAGCACAGATTACCATCCACAATCAAATGGAGTGATTGAAAGACTAAACAAAACCATCAAGAATATGCTATTAAAGGTTAAAATAGACCATGAAGAAAAATGGCACGAATATTTACCCTTAGGGCTATTTACATACAACAGCAGCAAGCATGTAAGCACATGTTTTTAGTCCTTTTGGGTTAATGTTTGGTCAAAACCCTGCAAGTCCTTTGAGAAATTTCAAAGAAAGGCGTAAAAGCAAACAAGATGCCATACAGGACAGATATCAGCTGAAGTCAGAAACTAGAGATAAAATACCCTACAGTATTGAAACAGCAAAACAAAGACTAATCAAGCAAAGTACAAGACATAGAGAAATCAAAAATAAACACAGCCACTTAAGAACATTTGAACCAGAACAACAAGTCTTAGTATTGTTACCAAACGCAAAGAATGAAATTACATGGGAAGGTCATTACAACATTGAAGAGAAACTTAGTGATGTCACATACAGTATCAATATAAAAGAACATTTGAAAAAATTACACATTGATAAACTAAGAGCATATGGTGACAATAAAGAAGAAAAACAAACAGTAAATATCATCAGCAAAGAAAATGATGAAAATGACAGTACAATGAAGAAGAAAAGCCCTGACAGTGAAAGAATATCATCTGACATACCAGATAATATGAAACACAGAGTGATGAAGATTTTTAAAAAAAAACACAACGGTGTCATCACAAAGGAAACAGGAAACACAAAAACTGTGACTCATAAGATACAAGTATTAGAACATGAACCTTTCAAGACTAAAGTAGACCCTATTCCAATGGCATATAAAGACACAGTAAAACAAGAAATTGATTACCTACTCAAAGAAAACAAAATAAGAAAATCAGTTGAAGCTAACTATACCTCCCCAACTGTCATAGTAAAAAAGAAGAATGGAAAGATTCGACTATGCTGTGATTACAGACAATTGAATAATATTACAAAATTGGACCATGAACCTATTGGAGATCCAAGAGACATTATAGACAGAATTGGTAATTCCAGAATATTCACTATATTTGACTTAAACAGAGGTTTTTGGCAGATAAATATGGATCCTGATTCTGTCAAATACACTGCATTCATAGCCATGGATGAAGTGTATGAATGGTTAGTGATGCCATTTGGATTAGTCAACAGTACAGCCACTTTTAGCAGATTTATGAATGTGATGTTGTTGTTGTTGTTCGTCCGTCGATTCGACGAAGACCACTCTAGTCATCCGAGGGTTGCTGGGACTGGCTTTGTTTGTGCGTGCGCAGATGGCTGATGAGGCCGATCCTTGCACGGAAGGTTCGGGAACAGAAGGGACAAGGAACGAGTGGGGAATCTCCAGGAGGGTTGACAGCACGGGCCTTTTGGGCTTGCCTCTTCTTTTCTGCGGAGGTGATCCGGTTTGCCTCGCATGAATTGGCACCTTCGTGGATGGAAGAGCGCCAGGTGGAACAATCCATTGCAGAAAGTTCCCACGTGTCTGGGTTGATGGCAAACGCTTTCAGTGAGGCTTTCAGTGTGTCTTTGAAGCGTTTCTTTTGCCCACCGTGGGACCACTGGCCATGCTGGAGCTCGCCACAGAAGAGTCTCTTTGGCAGTCTCTCGTCTGGCATTCGGACCACGTGCCCTGCCCAACGAAGCTGGGACTGCATCAGGAGTGTGAATATGCTGGGGAGACCTGCCTTGGTCAGTACCACTGTGTCTGGTATTTTATCTTGCCGAGGATCTTCCTGAGGCTTGTTGAATGAAAGTGGTTAAGCGTCCTAGCATGGCGCTGATACACAGTCCATGTTTCACACGCATATAGCAGTGTGGGGAGCACCACCGCCCTGTACACTTTCAGTTTGGTCTGGATGGTAATGCCTCTTCTCTTCCAGACATTTGGGTACAACCTGCCAAAAGTGGAGCTGGCTCTGGCAATTCTGACGCCAACTTCGTCATCGATGGTGACATTTTGCGACAGTGTGCTGCCCAGGTATGTGAACTGTTGCACTGTGTTGAGTCTCTGGCTGTTTAAAGTGATGTTGGGCTCAACGTAGGGCCTTCCAGGCGCAGGCTGATGGAGGACTTCAGTCTTCTTGGTGTTGATCGTCAGACCAAAGTTTGTGCAGGCGCTGGAGAACAGGTTAAGGCTGCGTTGCATGTCGGCTTCTGAGACAGCGTTGAGGGAACAGTCATCAGCAAACAGGAGGTCTCTGATGATGTTTGTCATAACCTTGGTTTTTGCATGGAGCCTCCGAAGGTTGAACAGTTTGCCATCTGTGCGGTACCTCAGGTTGACACCAACATCCTCGTCTCTGAAGGCCTCTGTCAACATGGCAGAAAACATAAGCCTAAACAGTGTTGGTGCCAGGACGCAGCCCTGCTTGACCCCGTTTGTGACTCTGAAAGGATCAGAAAACTCTCCACTGTCCTGGCCTGCATGCCCTCGTGGAATTGTCTCACCAAGACGATGAATTTCCTTGGGCAACCGTACTTGGCCATTATCTTCCACAGACCCTCTCTGCCAACGGTGTCAAAAGCCTTGGTCAGGTCGACATAGTTGGAGAACAGGTTGAAGTTCTGCTCCTGACATTTCTCTTGCAGCTGCCTGGCAGCGAACACCGTGTCCATGGTCCCTCGCTCTTTTCGGAATCCACACTGACTTTTCGGCAGGAGTCTTTGGTCAAGGTGGACCATGAGGCGGTTGAGCAGGATTCTGGCAAGGATCTTTCCTGCGATAGATCGCAGGGATATGCCTCTATGGTTGTCACAAGCCTGGCTACTTCCTTTTTGCTTTTAAATATGTATGATGGAGGCATCTTTGAAGTCCTTCGGGATCGTCTCTTGCTGCCACATCAAGAGAAATAGATGGTGGAGCCTTTCAGTCAGGGCTGTACCTCCCTCCTTGTAGGCCTCAGCTGGTATGGCGTCAGAACCAGGTGCTTTGCCACTGGAGAGAAGATAAATTGCTTTCTGGGTCTCGAGCAAGGTTGGGGGGTCATCCAGTGCTTTGTTTGTGGGCACATGGTTGAGACAATTGATGGCTTCTTCGTTGATTGTCGAAGGGTGATTTAGGAAACTTTCGAAGTGTTCGGCTAACCTCTTCAAGATCTTCTCTTTGTCAGTAATGAGAGTGTTACCGTCTGCGCTGAGGAGGGGGTTTGATCCTGAGGGCGTGGGGCCATACACTTCTTTCAAAGCGTTGTAAAAGTTTTTATAGTCACGCTTGTCTGCATAGCCTTGGATCTCGTCGGCTTTGTTGCTGAGCCAATCGTCCTGCATCTGACGGAGCTTTTGCTGTACAGTCCTGCGTATGTTGTTGAGTGCATCACTCCTTGCCGTGGACCTGGGATTATTGAGGTAAGCTTGGTGTAGGAGGTGTTTCTCATCCAATAACTGCTTGATGTCCTCGCCGTTCTCATCGAACCAGTCCTTACGTTTCCTGGTCTGGTGACCTAGAGTCTCTGAAGCTGTGGTGTAAACCAGCTCTCCGAGTAACGCCCAGTCTGCCTCCACGTTCTGGTTGTCTGGAGAGGTGGATTTCAAGCGCTCTTCCAGAGCATCCACCAAGGACTGCGTGCAGCTGGCGGTCATTAGTTTGGCAACATTTAGCCGTTTGGGGGCCTTCTTCCCTTGTGGGCGCCGTTTCGGCTGAATGTGGATATTGAGCTTGGTGATGATGAGGCGGTGGTCTGTCCAGCATTCAGCGCCACACATGGACTTGGTCACTCGTACCTCTTCCTAACGATGGCGTAGTCAATAAGATGCCAGTGCTTTGAGCGGGAGTGCATCCATGACGTCCGGTTACGGGTTGGGACGCGGAAGATCGTGTTGGTGATCAGCCGTTCATGTTTAGCGCAGGTCTGGAGTAAAAGAAGACCGTTGCTGTTGCAGTGACCCACTCCATGATGACCAAGGACTCCTTCCCAGGCAACGTTGTCTTTGCCAACTCTTGCGTTGAAGTCACCTAGCAAGATGAGTTTGTCCGCCTTTGGAACGTCGGCAATGACAGTGTGAAGTTCTTCATAAAACTTTGCCTTCACTTCATCTGTATTGGTCAAGTTTGGAGCATAGGCGCTGATGATGGTGAGGTGTTTCTTTCCAGCCAGTGGGAGTTTCATGGTCATTAGCCTGTCGTTCAGTCCCTTGGGAAGTCCAGCCAGCTTTCCGACAAGAGTTGTCTTAACTGCAAACCCAACGCCTGCTTCACGCCTCTCCTCGCTGGGTCTGCCACTCCAGTAAAATGTGTAACCAGATCTTCTTTCACAGAGCTCTCCTTCTCCCGCGAGCCTGGTCTCGCTCAGAGCTGCGACGTCGATGCCGTATCTAGCGAGTTCTTTTCCAATCAGGGTTGTTCTCCTCTGGGGTCTGTCCACATCGTCCCTGTCCATGAGTGTGCGCACATCCCATGCGCCCAATATAAGAGGAAATATTCTCGTTTGCTTTTTTTTGTTTCGACCGCTGGTATAGGGTCCCCACCAGCCGCGGTGTGCTGGCTAGGGTAGGCTGAAGCAGGCAATGTTTAAGGCACCTTTTCTAGCCCCTTCCTCATGCCATGGAGGTGAGCAGTGCATTCCTGAAGAGGGCTGCTCAGTCGCCCAGGGGGCTGCTGGACTCCACCGCTGCTCCGTGTCAGTGAAGAACGACCCAATGCCCTAGGCCGCCTGTGTGCAGGGTTACGGCTACGGCTCCCAGTGTACCCACACCTGCCGCTTTCTCGCTTGCCTGTCGCCACAGGACTTGTAGGTGACTGATGGGATGGGATGGATGACAAAATTGACTTGCGCGATGACTTGCATTTTAGTGAGAAAGAGTTGCGCAGTTCGTAGATCTCACTCTCTCGCCCGAGACCATCTTGATCCAGTGGCAGGACAAAGTCGAGACGGCTGCTGATGGAGTTGGGTGCAGTGGATGGCCATGATGTCCTGTGTGTCTTGTCATGCCCTTAGCGTTCCACAACGCTTTGCTGAGAATCGCCTTTTTGACCGTTGACCAACTAGTGGTTCCTCCGCTCTGTCCACCGAATCAAGTCTTCACGTGCAAAGGTAGACATACCTAGATCACCGAGGGTTTGAGACCCGTCGGCTACCCTCACCAGGTTTAGCCAGCCAGTCGAAGCCGTTGCCCGGGGTGTGGCCACTGCGCACGCTACAGTTTCCAGGAGCCACTGGTGAAAGCTGAGTGACAAGTGGTGACCAAGGGTGGACGAACTACCCCCAAGAGAGTACGACGTGTTCCCCCACCCGGAGGTGATACCCGCCTTGAGCACCCCATACACCCATATGTAGATGTCATATGTATCCACACTAAAGATTGGGAAACACACATCCATACACTTGAAGCTGTATTGGATAGACTCGAGAAACATAATGTGACAATCTCACCTGAAAAGATTAACATTGGGAAAAAGTATATTGATTTTCTGGGATACAGAATAGGAGGTGGTGCAGTCACTCCTACTGCAGAGAAGGAAAACAAGATCTTTAACCTGTCAGTCCCAAAATCTAAGAAACAAGTGCAAGCTCTGCTGGGACTATGTAACTTTTACAGACCTTTCATTGCCAATTATGCAGAAATTGTTCACCCACTAACAGAAATTACAAAAAAACACAGATATTCGAAAATTTCGGTTTTCAGGAGATTGCCTCAAACTCATTGGAGAACATTCAGGAAGCATTTAGGAAGAAACACATCTTGGTTACACCTCAAAGGGACAAACCTTTCATTGTTTCTACTGATGCGTCTATAGCATTGGGAGCGTGTCTCATGCAGGAACATGATGGTACTCTCCAGCCTATACAATATCTGAGCAGAAACTTGACAAAAACAGAACCTAACTACAGCACCATCGAGAAAGAATGTTCAGCCATAGTGTGGGCTCTACAAAAACTTCGAAAATACCTTCTAGGTAGAACATTCGCTCTTCTAACAGACCACAAACCACTGGTGGCATTCAACAAGAAGAAAATCAGCAACGCAAAAGTAAATCGTTTGGCTATACTATTAGCCGACTACACATTTAACATTAAACCTGTGAAAGGAAAGGACAATGTGGTTGCAGACATATTAAGTAGAATTACAATAAATAAAGACATTCTGTGAATTCCTACAGGATAAAACCAGAGACTGTATTAATATTAGTATTTTTATTCGCTGAACAATAAACAAGGAGCAGTGTTTGAATTCCACTGGATTATTATTTAATTTTTATGAATATTGATTGTTAAAGAATTTTACTTACACAAAAGTATATTTGTGTTAAAATTTCAGTTTCATTTTTTCAGTACAGGTAGACTGTTGCAGTCCTACAGATTTTTCCTCTTGATATTTATGTATATATATATTGTATGTAAGGCAATGAATGTCCCTTGATGATAAATATTTGCATATATACATATAGATTAATTTGATTTTATTAAGACCAAACATTTTTGTATTTCATAAATTGTTTTTTTGAAGGATGGGGGTGAATGAAGCGTGTGAATCACGAGTGTATCACGGGTTGGATGAAGGAGAGGTCACGTGAGTAAAAGTGCGGGAAGAGATGACGCAGAAGGTTCGAGATTATTAGGCAGTAGTGGTCAGAAGTCTGAGGGTAAATGGAGGATTGAGTGTGTTTGAAAACTCCACGTTGTATAACCTCAAATTAGATGTTATGTATATAGTATACATATTAAAGTTGTTTTATTGAAACCAATTCTTCAGAGGATTATTGTATGCAAGGTTATGTATTGAGAGAACGCCTATAAGTTACATTAATAAGTAAAACATCACAAAGAAGATGTTACAATTCTCGAAACATGATCCTTATGAAGTCAATGATGCCCGAAATTATTTACAAATTATAGTGCTAAAAATGCTTTGCAGAGGCTACACACAGAAAACATATGGAATACTGGATGCTTTGGCATATGCTCAAATTTATGTGAAGAACTTATCATTTTATTCAAGACTACCAGTTTCAATTGCTCTCTTTGGCTCTGGATTTCACCGTGGCTAAGTTTTAATTTCTTTCTATTCGTTGTATTTGTTTTTGTACTATTTGTTCGTTGTAGGCTCTTAGCCGAAACGTTCGCTGTTTTGTCATTTTTGTGACGACTTGTCGGCTCACTCATACACTGTTTCCATGTTATTTTTTTTTGGGGGGGGGGTAGGGGGGTCAGCGAAAGAGATTTATGAGCGACACCGCTGGTCGGCACTAAACTTACTTCACAGCTAAGTGTGCATGCTAACCACATGCTAACCACATGATAACCACATGCTAACCACACGATAGAGCTATTTTGATGTAAACGTATCCGATATTTTAAGTGGTGTGGAAATGGTTATTTGTAACAGTCAATAATGAATTTTAGTTAACTAATTTCCATTCATAATGTACTATTTACATGTTAAAGTAACGATTAAAGGTTTTCACAATTAATTTCATCGTACTTGAATCAATGATCTCTACAGATTATGTTCGGATTGATTAAGAGGGGGACATAAAGGATAGGAAGTGTAAGTGATTGGAATTTATACATTAAATAGAGATTACGTAGTTAAAAAAAGATTAGGTAACATTACCGTCATGGCCCGAAAACCCTCCATATGTAAGGTCGTACCTACAAATACAAAAACACAATGTAAGTAAACAACCAAAACAAAATTGTTAAATCTAACTGAAATGGGTTCGGCTCGTAAAACTTACATGTTTTATTTGTCATTTCAATATCGAGTTATTCCAATATATTTATACATCTCGCTTGGTTCTACTGTAAAAATAGGAATGACATGAAGTAAAGTGAAAGTTTCTACTGTCAAAACAGGAATGACATAAAGGAAAGTGAACTACTCACGCTGTAAAAAGAATGACATGGTCAAATGTTGTCAGCATGTCTGTGGCTCTGTCTTTGATAAACTGTCTAAACGCCTCAATAGCTTTCGATGATTCCACTTTTTTATTTGGATTGCTGGTCCCAGCAAGAGGAGATGTGGATTCTGACTGGAATATAGTTATTTAAAAGCTTCTTCTTATCTACACAGACCATGACAGATGATCTGTTGGCTAGTGATGCAGCGTTCACAGGCCACGGCTTTGTGGGTTCCACGCATTACCAAGCCGCCTAACTAGTTATGTAACAATTCAGACCTAGGTGACTCAGGGACGCCCTAGGCCCCGGGAACAAATCCTTGCCGTCACATGGATTCGAGCTCGTGATCATTGGTACGCCACACGAGCGCGCTGTCACTCGACCACCGTGCCCCCCAGCTGTAACATCGAGATTTCGAGCTTATATAAGGTAGAAAAGAATTGTAGGGTGAGGGCGTTGGAAGTGAGTTTGAAAACCAAAATATTTCAAAGAGGTTTGAAGATAGCGGAGAACCAGGAAAGGTGCCTTTACCAAAATGGGATACTAAAATTAATAGGGATGATTTATCACTGCAAACTTTATCAGTATATTTTAGAAGACTCACCAGTTTTAAAGTTTTAATATTAAGTTATGATTTTAAAAAATTGGATATATTATAAATAATCCTATATTTATTTTTAATTGAATTTGAATATTGAATAAAATTTAAATATATTGATTTGCGTAATCTCATTGACTTCAAAACATATATCGCTAAAGAGGTTGCCTTCCTCTATGCAGCACTTTTTGAAAGTTCTGGGAGTAGATGGACACAGGGAGAAGTCCATGTCACTGTTCTGTTTTCAATCAGTTGCACTGAAGCAGAGGCGTCCATAGGGTTGGTGTCACCCGGGGCGATAGCTCATGGTGTCACCCCTCCACGACTTACTCGATAGAACTCCTCCGAGTCTTCAGACGTCAAATAAAGGGAACATACAACATTTTACATTTTGGTGTCCCCCCCTTGTGATGGTGTCACCCATGTGCGGTCAGCAACCCACGCACCCCCCTGGTGACGACACTGCTTAGTTAAACTTACTAATTAATTTTATGACGTTGACCCGTAAATAGCACACAACAAAAGAGCGCAGATGAAGATTGGAGGCAATTGTTCTAATAGAGGCTAATGTTTCAAGATGAACTACCAACGAGGTATAGCGGTCTTATGTTTGCGCTATTAGTGTTCACTCTTTCACCGTGCACTCTTTAATGACATGTGACAACAATTTAATGAAGGAAAATGTTCCTAACACATTTCAGACAAGCTTGAGGTTAAAAAAATGTTTATTAATTAATTGAATGATATTTTTAAAGTTAATTTCTGTCTGTTATACTTTAGGAACATGTATTATTTATTTTAAAAAATCGTCTCTGACTTTTGAACGTGTCCAAAATTTAAGTGTAATGTGGCTTAATTTTTTAACTTTTAAATTTACAGGAAATCAATATTACTATTAAAGAATTATTTAAGCTGGGAAAGGTAAAATATGTATTATTTATTTTTAAAAATCGTCTCCGACTTTTGAACGTGTTCAAAATTTAAGTGTAATGTGGCTTAATTTTTTAACTTTTAAATTTACAGGAAATCATTATTACTATTAAAGAAATATTTAAGCTGGGAAAGGTATAACGTGACATTTTAACTGAAAAACAATTGAAGTAAATTCTAAATAACTTTCATTCTTTTAAAGAAATTAAATAAAGAACATTGTATTCACTTACTTACCTTAAGTGCTGCAATAATGCGGAATTATGAATTATAGTCAAAATACTTGAAAATAACAGATTATATCTTTTTTAAAAAAAAGCTAAATAATGGTCAGAACAGACGTTTATCAACGCTGAAAATTCGTCGCTGCAGTTGCACAGGTGTGGTTCTGATCAGCGTCGTTAAAAATCAACCATACTTCGGCTGCCGAACGTACGCATCAAGCGATCCATCAGTGAAAATCGTTTTATACAAATTGAACAAGACCGGAATGTTTCGTGTAAAAGTAATTTCGTGTTATCAATTAAAACAAAAGACACTGCCCCCTCATGTCCAGTCTTTGTAATTTTCATTAAGGTGCGGATGTTTCTTTTCTTTCATAATTTGTTTTATTGCAGTTTTTGGGACTGTATTATTATTGCATGTTAACTGATATATTTTTAAAAAAAATAAGTTTTCGCGTTTAACTATTTCATTTTATTTCGTAATTTTTCTCTAGGTCCAAAATATAAGTGGTCTTCTTTTTTTTGGACATAAAATCATACACAGTAAAATTTTAGATTTTGGTGTCACCCCCCCTGATGGTGTCACCCGGGGTGGCCGACCCACACCGCATCTCCCTAGTGACGCCACTGCACTGAAGTTATATGTCTTCCCAAATCATTGACGAACAGTGACAACGAAATAAAATGAAAGAAATAATTAAAAGACATTTTTCCCTTGTAAAAATTGCGTTTATAGATTCGAAATGTCTGTAACGCTTGATCCTGCAACTCCTCCTGAACCATACCAGATAGAGGGTTCGGGTTTTTGCAAATATGCTAAGGAGGTCCCAAGGATGTGCAACGGCCAAAAAAAATACCCACAAGGTTTACTGGATTTCCTGGAAAATCCGAAGAACCCGAAAAAATATCAGTATTTTGTCAAATTCTCGGACACCATAACATCTATCAGGTTGAAACAAACGTCAAACAATAGCTAATAATATTTAGAACAATTTTGGAGATTTAATTTTTCAAAAATCTTTTTTCGTTCGACTCCCGTAATTTTAGAAAAATTTTTTTAAAGCAATTGTTTTGTTTAGTTTCAAAATTATTGAATTGAAATGACTTTTAATGTAATCTAGAATGATAGTTAATGTGGTTTTACCGCTTGTGAATGCTTATGTTATATTGTTGCGTGGTGCGCATTATATTGACACATTCTTGGTGTGGTGTAGCGTAAGGGGATATGACGTCATATTGTGTTTTTACTTTCAGAATTACTTATTTGAATGGACTTTTAATGTAATCTAGAATGATTTCCTTTGAATAAATAATCGGAAATTCTTTTTGGAAATTGCGTTTAAATACTCATTCGAGTTTTTATTACTTGTTTTTTATTTAAGCGAATTTTTAAAGATCAATTTGCGACGATCATGCGGGACTAAAATAAACAGAAAGCTGGACTAGCATGGGCAGTTAGAGAAGTAGATGAAAACCATCATCATCAAGGATGCCAATATTACAAATGGTCTTGTTTCTCATCACTGCCACACTGTTGTGCACTGAAGTGCTGCCACTTTTTCATTTCAAATTGCCGCAACGTAACAGCCGCTTGACTAAACCAACAGGAACATGACTTTACCATACTACAAGTTATGATTATAGTCACTGAGGCTGTAGCTTTTCCATGCTTTCAATTTTAATCTTAAACACTCTACCTATCTCTATCTATGGCATCCGTCCATCCTCATGGGATGATGGCGTTTCCTCCTGCTCCTCTACCCCCTTCCCCTTTCTCCTGGCCCTTTTCTCCTCGCTCTTGACTGTAAGGGAAGCTTCCGCGACTTGGATGCCCTCGCGTACTTTAGCCCGCCAGGAGGTGCGCTCCTCAGCAATGGTAATCTTAAACACTACTCGTTATGAAATTTTATAGGAGACAGAACGTCTCCAATAGTTAAGAGGCCGTCATGTCAGTAGTGAATATTTTTGTTTTCTTGTTGCTACAAAAATAATAAGATTCAAAGACGGATGAACATTTACTGATGAACTTTATCATAAAGACATAATGCTACTTGTAATACGGGAGGCTTTAGGAGAGGGGAAGAGGTTTTGGGGCTTATGTAAGCGTTAGAAAATAAATTACCTCTGCCACATAGACTTGACTTAGAAAAACGAAGATCACATAATTTGTGTTCAAGGATTGGTACCTTTGGTTCGCCTGAAAAAGAAAATAACTTTACATTTTGTTTTACAATAAGTAACTCGATATGCACAGTGCGTATGTAAGTACATATTAAAATTAGTGTATTCTATAAAAATTCCTTTATAATTGATTTATTTTTAAGACGTGTAAACAATATTGTTAATTCGATGGTTAAATATTAACAAAGAAACTCTTGCAAAATCAAAATATATTTTTATTTAATATAAAAACAAAGGTAAAACATAAACGAAAAAAAAATTAACCCAAAAATGTGCCAGTATTTTTAATTTCTATTTAAAATGGTTTTTTTCTGAAACTGACTAACTCTATAGGCCTTCTCATATCGGGATGGAAATCTTTAAAAAGAATCTAATTATAACGTCCAGAGGTATTGAGAGGACAACTAGTTAATTTTTTGTCAATACTAACACTGCGAAGGGGCTCATTAAATTTTACTAAAACTTGTTCAAAAGATTATTTTATGGAATTTCGATGAAAATATAATGTTACTAGATACGACCCGCGGCGTAGCATACGCCGCAGACTTGCTCATAATATACAGTGCAAAGAACGGTGTAGGGTGAGAGTACGGACACAAACAACAGCACGAAGTAATGAAAACCTAGGGAGTAAACGTGGAGACATGCGCACTGAGGTTGTTGCTACCCCCCCCCTTTATTACTACCATCCCTTAAACATAAACAGTGATTGGCCAACCCTAGTGAGGGTTAGTCATGTTTAGGGGTGTTAATTGCGTGTTGTTGGCTTTTTTGGGGGGCAAACCGATTATCGATTATGTAACTCCGATTTTAAACCGATCATCGTTTTATAGCTGACTTCATAGAAATTAGGGGTGTACCGGATTTTGCCTGCGGCTCCGGCAAATCAGGAATCCGGCAATATTTAAAAATCCGGCTCCGGCAGATTTTTGCTTCATTAATCCACTTCATAGATCCGGCCAAATCCGACTTGCCGGGTTTGCGATAAAATATATATTAATTATAGCTCTGACTCCGGCGAATCTGGAATCCGGCAATTTTTAAAAATGCGGCTTCGGCTCCGGCAAGATTTCACTTTATAAATCCGGCCGAATCAAATTCGATTATTGGTTTGGAAAATTTAAAACTGATTGTCGCTTTCAAATCCGATTGTCGTTTAACAGCCTTAGTCATTTTGGAAAAAGGGGGAAAAGAACGAACAGTAACAATCATTTTTAAAAGTTAAAAACAAATAATTGTTCCCGCTGGGGTTTGATCCCAAGACTTTCCGGGTGCAAGGCGGACGTGATAACCATTACACTACGAATCATATATCTTTCTGTGAATGAAAAACGCAACTGAACGGCAAGTGAAGCAAGAAGCTTTCTTGCCACAAGTTTTGTTTCCTTTTCATCCCACCACGCTTGCCAACCGTGATTTTTTGACACCAGCTAGGGTCATTCGTTATGCTCATTTGCACATGGTCGTTTAGGAGAAATATATTTATATATATATATAGAGAGAGATTTTTAAAAATATATCATATTACTAGAATAATACCCGCGAGCAGCTGCGGAAAAGTTGTATTTCAGTTAGCGTTGAAACCCGCGAAACAAATTTCTGGAAGCTAGGACCAAAAATAATAAAGTCCATTGAAAATGTTCAAAATGGCAACTGAAATTGACGTCATACTAACAAAATAAGTATGTTCATCGGATTCAGTTAGAGCGGGAAAAAAGCCTACTTAATTTCATGAAGAGAGATCATAAAAAAAGAAATTTTAACATGGCGAACGTTGCCGACCGCTAAGTTTGTTGCGCTTAGAGTTTCAAAATAAAACCTGATTAACTTTTGACCATGAGGCTTTTAATGATCTTTATTTTCTAAATATGACTCATCTAAATCTTATGTACTAAGTTTGATCAAGAAGCATCCATTGTAGCCTGAACCTTTCGCGGGAGCGTACTCGAAAACTTTCTAAAGTTTCATGGCGATCAGTGACGAAAATAATATTTATACTGCTTATATAAGAAACAAAATGGCATTATACCGCCGGGCTCAATCGGTGAAAGATGTTAATTTTAAAACACCAATTAATTTCATTCTGGATCATGATGAATATACTTATTTATCAATATTTGTCAAGGTTGTGTAAAATCTAATTTGGAATAAAATGACATTATGGGCCCCCGGGAAAATCAGTGCAAGATGTTCAAATCTCAAAAGGCCTGAAGATTTCGATCTTGTAATGATGGATATATGTGTATAAATATATTAGTCTATATTGTTTAAAATTAAATAGGAAATAAAGATTTAACGGTTTCTGAAAATAATATTTTTGGCCCCGGCCTAGAATGAATAGATCGTAGGAGTTTAATAGCCTATAGAATTTTAATACGGGCCATCAGTTTTTAATATCAAATTTGGTCAATAATCTAATCATTTATCCAGTCGCCACTGTTTAAAATAAATTTACATAACTCCTGCTAAAAATAACAAACTGGGCCCCTCGCCCTTATAAGTGGTATTTTAACTACTTTTTATGCCAGAAACATTTGCTTCAGTGTAATAAACAGCTTCTCAAAGTTGTATGGCCATTTGATGAATAAAATACAATTTTACGGATTTAAAGAGACTACATTAAGGGTCGGGGGCCCAATCGGTGTAAGATGTTAAGTTCGAAACAACAGTTGATTTCAATCTGGGTCATGATAAAGGTATCGGTTTGTCAATATTTGTAAAGATCGTATGAAATCGAATGGGGAAATATTCTAAACGTTTACGAAAAAGATATTAGGGGACCCCATCTACAAAAGAATAGATAATATCAGTTAAATGCCCAATAATATTTTATTATGGGCCATCAGATTTTTATATAATAAGTTTTGTCAAGATCCATCCATTTACAGAGTATCCAAAGCTTAAACAAATTTTCATATAGCTCATATAGAGAAAAAAACTACATTTGGGCCCCCGGGCGGCCCCGGCCCCCAGTGAGGGATAGTTTAAATATTTTGTTCACCTGTTACCATCGCGAGAGTGGTCTACTCAACAACTTACCAAAGTGTCATGCTTCTACCTACACGGGAAGTTGGAGAATTAGGGATGAGTGAGGGCTTTGCATTTTATTAGTATAGATGATTAATAGAATTTCATTACGCTTATGAATTATGTAAATGTATCTTATGATCATTCGCTCTTTCTACTATTATTTCTACTATTATTTCTACTATTTCAATACTAATGCCGTGATTATTATAAAAGCTAAAGTCATGATCTAAGTATCAGTATATTACTTATAAATATTAAGGCATACATTTATACAGACAAAGGAAAATATTTTATTGAATTAAATATAAGTTAAGATTAGACAACTTATACTAATAAAAAGACTAGTATTTAAGAAGATCGAAAGATGGCTTACAGTCACCTTTTATAAAGCCCAGCTTATTTCCAATTGGTTTAAGTCCTCTGCATTTTACAACTTTATTCAGCATCAAAACTAAGTGTAAAGAACTTTTTCTGTTCTTTTTTTTCTCCCCCCCCCCACAAAATTGCACTTAGAAGATCGTTTTCCTTGCGATCAATGAATCAAAACACACTGATGTTACGGATATTTCTGAAAAATTTGACGTTAAGACCTTAAAAGGGCTATGCCTGAATGTGTTATGACTTTTTCCGGTCTTACAAATGACAAGACCTTTAATGACAAGATTGATTAAATGTAGCCTGGAATACGACTCAAGTATAACACAGGGCAATATTTATGATGATGTGTGTTTCTTAAATTTATGAATACTTTTTCGGTAAGGCAGCACTTTCTTACCCCATTAAATATGAAAGCGTAATATTCCCGGATATTTTTCATTGCTTCAATTTTGTCATTTCTTGCAGCTAATAAGAATTTGGAGTACACCGAGTAGTCAACGACTGCAGCAACATCAATGGAATAGGTTGTTGTCGATCTAAGGGGGCGTGGCAGCTCGGGGAACAAGTCTGACTTGTCAGATGAGCTGTTGGTGTTTGAACGTGTCGACGATTGGTCGGTTGGCCAGCCAATCATATGATCCACTTCGGACTTTGTGTATCTGGGAATGTTCCTCATCTGCTTCTTTTCTTCAGGTTTCATATCTGATATCTCCAGTGCACTGAAAGCTGTAAGTGAACTTTTGGAAGTCATCACTTCCGGAGCTAAATGAGAATAATTACAACAACAAAAATTAATGTATATCGTATATAGATATGAAATTAAGCTCACCGTTTATGTAAACACCATTAAGCACACATAATAATGTGGAGTACCTGGGATGGGGTAGACAGTTAACGAGACTACCTGAAAGAGGAACTGGAGCCTGAACGCGTGTAACATTATGACATGTTAATATTGTGAAAATGGACACTAGCTAGATACACAAGTGATAGCGAGAGTGTGAGAAAAGGTTAGTGGGGGGATATTAAGTATCCGTCCTATCGTGGTTTAATATTTTTGTGCTACAAGCAATTGTTTTTTTGTCATTCTATATACACATTAGTTTGTTTATTTATGCTATGTAATTAAATATTGTTCTTTGTTGTAGATAGAGATGTTTTCTGTATCATTTATATGTGTTGCAATATAAATTTATAGATAGTGTCTACCATATTGGGAAACTATTTTAAAGCTAATCATTATTTTATATACTTTGCTACTTGGAGCTCAATTATCATTCCCCCCCCTCCCAGACAAGGATATGACAGCAGGCTTTTGCCGAAACGTTCGTTGTTCTGTGACGTCTTGTCAGGCCCTTTTATTACCCTGTTTAAATAACATATTATATATATATATATAAATATATAGTACAGTATAGTATAGTATAGTATGGCAACCATCCGTCCGCATGGGACGATAGCGTGTACTCCTGCTCCTCTGCCCCCTCCCCTTTCTCCTGGTCCTTCTCTCTTCACTCAAACCTATGAGGGATGCCTCCGCGACATGAATACCGTCACGCACTTTTGCCCGCCAGGAGGTGCGCTCCTCGGGAATGGTCTCCCACGTTTTATAGTCTATCTGTGCCAATGACATATCTTTCTTGCAGACGTCCTTGAACCGCAAGCAGGGGCGACCTCTTATTCTCATACTGGTTGCCAGCTCACCGTAAAGCAAGGCTCTAGGAATGCGCTCCGAGCTCATCCTGCGGACATGACCCAACCACCGCAGGCGCCTCTCACTCAGAATTGAGTGCATACTCAGCATATGGCTTCTTCTGCGTACCTCGACATTGGTGATCTTGTCCTGCCACTTGATGCGTAGAATCCTACGCAAACATCGTAAGTTGAAGCTGTTGAGCTGCATTGTTTGCTTGGCGTAGGTCGTCCAGCACTCCCTGCCATACAGGAGGGTGCTGACCACGCAGGCCTGGTGCACAGTGATTTTCGTCCTATCTGTGAGCTGCGCATTGTTCCACACTATTTGATTCAGCCTAGCCATTAATGATGTGGCCTTGCCGATTCTGTATCTAATATATAAAGCTCAGATGGTGTTTGTATGTTTGTATGTTTGTATGTGTGTATGTTTGTATGTTTTTATGTTTCACTTTTCGACTTTCTGTTAGACGGCCACGTAAAAACCAAATGACGGACGGGGACCAAATTTGGCAGGATGGTTCCTTTTACCCTGAAGCTGGTTTTAAGTTAGTTTTTGTAAATTGTCCCTTTTGTCCGAATGCCGTAAATTAAATAATCAGAAAATGCAGAGACAAAGAATAAAAAATTTAACCTCATTTCTGTATTGAACAAATTTACGCGGACGTTCAAATGCCGTTCAAAGCGAGTTACTTTTGGTGACTTTTTTTTCCCCAATACATTATTTTCAGCGGTGCGCATTCAAAAAATATTATAATGTCTAATTACGGTGCGCACATTTTCGTGTGCGCTTCATAATTTGAGCTGTGTAGTACAAAGAATTGTCATTTTCTTTACTGTTACTTTCTATATATTCGATAGACACGTAAACATTTAATTACAACTGCCACACGATGCATTAGATTTAATTGTTTACACGTTTAAATTTAATTGCGAATTTGTTTTAATTATTTTCTGTTCCATAACTCGACATTTAATAAAAACCTATTTATGTAATAATTGTGTCAGTATTTTTTTCAAGGCTTCATTTTTAGCGGTGGACGTTCTAAAATCTTTTATCGCCTGATTACTATGTGCACATTTTCGTGTACGCATCTTAAATTTAGCTGTGTCCTATTAATATAACATTTATATTTTGTTTGTCATTTACATAAGCATTGTTTTTTACATGATCTATACACTTATACTATTTAAACTTAGGCTACCGGACCTATTAACATAAGTAGATTAAACTAAATAAAGTGATCTTGAAAACACTTAATTATTTTGTATTGCGAAATGAAAATGCTATGTTCATTCTTTTGATGATGAATTAACATAGGCCATTTTAACATCAATTATTGTCCTGGTTTCACATGCGTTTTTAACATAAAATTGATTTGTTTTGTTTGTTTTTTTAAATTAGGAATATAGCCTAATTTCTTTATTTATCTTTATTATCTTTATCTCATAGACGCTGTTGCAAATATTGTATTAATTACAATTGTGTTACGATGCAGTGTCGTAAATATATAAGAGCTTTTTTAGTGACGACAGTGGCAGAGATCGTTTGGAAAAATGTCAACAAAGCAGTGGCCTTTTTTTAATGGATGCAAACACACAAACATAAAAATATCAACTGAGCTTTATATATTACATATGCGTTTAAATTATTTTATTTCAATTATTTTCACTATGCATTGTATTAATATTTTACATGCAATGAATAAAATTGGGATTTTTAAAAATTTAATTCATAACTCGACATTTAATTAAAAATCATAGATGTTGCGAATTTATTTTATGTTGAAAGTGATGGCCTATGTCAAATAAACTTACACTTTACAACAGTTTACTTAAGCTTTATATACACTATACATTATAAACTTCCGCTACCGTACGTATTAACAAAACTTGACTAAATTTAATGAAGTGATCCTGAAAACGCTTAATTAATATGAATTGCGAATTGAATATGTTTTTATGTTCATTCCTTTGTATTCAGAATAGCATAGGCCATTTCTAAAATTGCCTTTTAATCATTTTTAAGATGCACTTATTAACAGACGGTTGAATCTTTTTTTTTCATTTTTATCTTATTTTTCAGATATAAAATATGGTGTGTGTGTGTGCATTGAATATAATTTACAAAATATGATGCCTTATCCGAAATAGGGAACAAAAAAAAATTACTTTTCGGAATTGTACACCAAGTATAAATCGTAAAATATAGAGACATATAAAATGTTAAATATTATTTCCCTGTTTCCACAATTATGAATACATCAAAAGGAGGAGTTATTTTAGACCAGTACATTTACTTTATAACAAGACTTTATTTTATGTGGCCAGCTTTCTATATTGTCTAAATGTGGTGTGCACATTTTTTTGATATCATTTTATTACGACCGGTTTCTTTTAAAAAGTATTTTAGAAAGTACATTTATAATTTTGTTTATTTGCGCTATGAGTCACTTAGCTTTTGCCTTTTAAAGGGATAGTGCCACATGTTCTTTATCTCATAGACGTGGTTACAAATGTTATATAACTTACAATTGTGATACGATGCAGTTTCGTAATTATATATTAAATTTTTGAGTGACGAGGGTGGTAGAGCTCTTTCGGAAAACCTATAAGTTATGTTAATTTTGTATAAGTGGGAATGAAATTGTAAATTTAGTTATTATGGTCGGCAAGAATCATTATTTAATAAATCATATCTTTTAAATAGTAATGTTATGTTAAAATGCACTGCATTAAGTGAAAACAACTCACGCGGTAAAATGGCATATATCTGTTTCTCATAAGATTGTAACTAAATAGATGAATCTGAAATTTAACTTGGCCAATAAAAATTGTAATAACCAGCATCTAATACTTGTATAAAGGGTCAGCACACTCCCGCTACAAAGTGCGGGTATTTTTTTAGTATATTATATATATATGCCATAGATATAAGTAATTTTAACTGAACACTAAATTTATTAAATTTACAACAAGGAAAGTACTTTAACAACAAAGATTTTAGGGTGTATGGGGTGTCCATGGAAGGGGAAGTGACCCTGGCTGGGGATCATTCATTACCCTTTCAGGGTTATTCAACCACATTTGGTCCCCACAGGCACCCATCTCTCACAAGCTGTAGCATGCACAGCGGCCACACACCGCGCAAAGGTCTCAACTGACCGGCTAAACAAGGTGAGGGTAACAGATGGGATACAAACCTCGGTGAAGTAGGACATATCTACACAGCATGTGAAGACTGGGTACGGCTGCCTGCACGTTTTATCTTTCATTAAATCTATTGTGAATATTGTCGTCCTAATCATTAAAAAAAACTTGAATTCAAAATGTTAAATACTAATGTCTCAGTCGGCATCCGATTAGATATTTAAATTTTATCAATGTAAAACCTTGTTGAAACGTACTTAAGTGGTTTTAAAAATTTCTGTGACAACATGAACATTAAAGAAAATTTTCAAAACTCTTAACAAAAATAATAAGTTTGATTAAAAGAACACACTCGAACAAAGCAAACACAAGTTACGGTCTCAGATTGGCATAACCACTCAAAGGGAAATACAGTGGTACCTCGAGATACGAAATTATCATCCATATTGAAATGAGCAGGTGTTTGAACTTTATATCTTGCCCTGAATGGGCCCTTGGGCCCTTAATGTCATTTTTGCTTACATGAGCTACATAAAAATTAGTTTGTTTTGTAGGCTACTGAGTAAATGAATGGCTCTTAACCAAACTTTACATGCAAAAACTTGGAAGCCAATTTAAAAATACTTAAGGGCACTGAACTTCTAATGTCAATTTCTTCGGGGCTGAGGGCCCCAGATGTCTTTTTTTCGTATATGTTTTTCCTATTCACTTTTTAAAGACCTTGAGAAATATATCCATTATGAAACTGATTAAAAATGAAGAGGTTTTTGAAATTGACATCTTGCGCCGAATCGGCCGGTGGCCCCTTAATGTCAGTTTTCCCCCTATATTAGTTATATAAAAATTAGTTTCAGCGTTAGCTTATGAGAAAATAACTGGATTTTGACCAAGATTAGTATATACAAACTTAAGAGCCTATATTAAATTACTATATGGCACTGAACTCATAATGTCATTCCCTCAGAGTTGAGGGCCCCAAAAGTCTTTTTTTTACTGCACGTTAATACTTTTGTTCCCTATTCAATTATACACAATATTGCAAAATATAGCTTGAGCACAATGGCACTAAAAAATTAAATTATCCCTCTTTTTTGGACCTGGGCCCTAAATATCGTTTCTTCTTTTGTAAGCTATTTAATTATTAATTTATTTATCCATTTGCTATGAAATTTTGACTTTGTTTTTTTTGTACACTTCCGCGAAGGTTTCTGGCAAAAAAAATGTTAAACTTACAACTCATTGGCTTCTTTAAAATCAAAACATTTCTTTATGATTCTTTCACGTGACATTTCAGTTCACGCGTTGACGACGACCGTGTATGTTCACACCCCTTACCGTCCCTACGCCCGGTTTTAAAACCAGGGGAGATAATTGTGTTTCAGTCTGTAAATGTTGCGTTTAAACATAATCACTACTTTTAGTTATGTCTCATATATAAGGGATTTATAGTCAAAAGGTAAGCTGGCTTTGCACTTACTGTAAAATGCGTAGACTAAAAAGTAGTAAATAAAAATACATAAAAAAACACTTTTTAAAAACTAGTCTTATATTTAAAATGCACTAAAAAGTAGAAAATAAATTTGAAATTTGAAATTTGCAGTCAGGAGAGACCTTTAGTTCCAAATATATCATATTGTATAAGTTTAATATGCCCTGCGGCCCTTAATGTCATTTTTTGCTTAAATGAGCTATATAAAAATTAGTTTATGCGTTAGCTACTGAGTAAATGAAAAGATCGTTACCAAGCTATGTATACAAAAATTTGGTATCCCATATTAAAATAATTAAATGCAATGAAATTCTAATGTCAATTTCTTGGGGGCTTGTGGTTTCAGATGTCTTTTCTTCGTAAATGTTTCAGATATATTTTCTATTCACTTTTTAACGATCTTGAGAAATTTATCCATGATGAAACTGAATTAAAATGAACAGGTTTTTGAAATTGACATCTTGGCCCGAATGGGCCCGCGGGTCCCTTAATATCTTTTTTCTTATATATTAGCTATATAAAAATTAGTTTAAGCGTTAGATAATGCGAATACAACTGGATTTTGACCAAACTTAGTATATAAAAACTTAAAAGAGTCTATATTAAATTACTATAGGGCACTGAACTCCTAATGTCCATTCCCTCGGAGCTCGGGGCCCTAATTGTGTTTTTAACTAAACATTATTAATTGTATTCCCCATTCAATTTTACACGATATTGAGAAGAGAAATATAGCTTGATTACAATGGAAATAAAAATAATAAATTATCACTTATTTTGGGGCCAGGTCCCTTAATATCGTTTCTTTTTTTTCCTTTTTTTTTGTAAGCTTTTTAATTCTTAATTTATTTATCCTCTTTCTATGAAAATTGAACTTTTTTTCACACTTCCGCGAACGTTTCGAGCATAATTCTTTTTAAAACATACCACTTATTGGTTTCTTTAAATTTATTCATTTTTACTGAGATCGTTGCAGCGCACGACGGGTCTGCTAGTAAATAATAAACAATGATAACAGAATAACAATAAATGAAAAATAATATATAAACAAATGTGAACCCTTACATTTCGAGTGAGGCGATGTGGCGAAGTGTCGGAGGAGGTGGTAGGGTAGGAGTACGGATAGCAAAAAACATTACGGCTTTACGTACAAAACACTTAACTTTATGAAAATAAACCGTTATGTACAATCTGTGAATGAATTAGTTCTAAATAAACACATTTAATACAATTCTAGGTGCTAATCACATATGATTACAGTCACTGTACGGATCTTTGGCAATTCATCTAGATGCAATGCCGATGATGAAAACCAAAGTACCCATGAGGGTCGTGTTATTCCGAATCGACCGTTTCGTCCCCCTCATTTTACTAGCAACGCAATTGAGCGGTGCCGGCTTAGGGCCAAGAGCACCAGTACGGATTAGCAAAAGGTACCACAAAGAACGCAGCGGACGCCAGCTCTGAGGAAACCTTCCAGTGAGGGTCACACCTTAGGTAGTTCATTGATGATCCCCCTCTTAGCGGCGGTCCTAACCATGGAGACTCGTGCGTGCTTTGCCGGGGTGGCGCCAAAGTGGTAGCGGGTCACTGTAGGGAATTCCACCCCTCCTTAAGAGGTCAATTTAGTGGGAGGCCTTTTCGACTTTCTGTCCTGGATGCCCAGGTGGCCGCTTCAGAAGCGACCGCTCCGGGGAGCGGGGATTTCTCAGCTGTTACGTCCACTTGGGGGCCAGATAGCTGAGATTGAGATGATCTTCCGGGAAGACCCATGAACAGCACGAGACTCGGGGCTAATGACCTTCTTCCACATGTAGGTTATTACAATTCTACGCTAAACATACGTAACATAACACGTATACTTACTAAAATTTTTAATTTGCTTTTTAATTTTGTTAAATTTTTATTTGGTTTTGTGCTTAAAATTATTTTTTTCACTCTTCATTTTCTTCCCCTCACTTCCACCAACATCTTTGCATTCTGATTGTCTCTTAACAAATTATTGATCCAATGAAGTTTGTTTTTTACAATTTTTACAATTTTTCTAAAACGCGTCAGGCAAATGTCAATGAACTGCGCAACAACACGACCTGTTTGAAACTTTCCCGTTAAGTAATGACCAATGTTGTCAGCTGCGCATATTTCGTATCTTGAATCATTCGTATCTCGAGGTACCACTGTATAATGAAGGCTGGTAGATTAAAAATACGTCACCTTCAGAAACTAGATCTATGCTCTTGCCTTAATAAAATCAATAATCATTTTCATTAAATCTTTATTCTCAAAATTGAAAAAAATGTCACCGGAAAAGGGATCATGAAGTACTATATGAGATAACTACACATCAAAAATAGGCTCGAATTTATGAAATGTCATAAAGACATTATAAAAATGCGTATGACTATCTTAGGTATAATATGATACGCGTAAACATTGTGACGTAATATTTTGATGGTTTAAATATCTAGCGTAAGTTCACACCGTTTTTTTTAATAAAAATTAAAAGTATTCTTAAACGTATAATACCGTTTTTCTACAAACGTTTATGTCTTTTGATAATAAATAGTTCAAACTATCGAAATTCTACTATATTTATTGCGAAAGCACTGTAAAATAATCGTAAACTTTAAAACGCCTTTAGTCTATATTTTAAAATGAATATTCTTCACTAGATCCGACCAACTAACCGCTGAAATTGCCCGAAAAAATCTCATTACATTTAAAAACAAAAGGACCCATGTTATTACACCAATGCCCTACTCCATTAAGGTCACTAAACACTTGGTGGTCATATGAACACTTCGTCTTACCTTCAGTAAGTGACACAGCATCAACGAAAATCAAATGTGCCACAAGGAACGGTACAACAATTTGGCAGAAGTCCTTTAGTGACATAAAGCGTACCATCTTTATCTTGTTTTGTACTGTAATAAATAAAAGTAGTAGACCTTGAAAAAGTCCCTTAGAACCATAAAATAATTTAAAGAATTTAAAGCCTGAAATGCAAACGATTTGTTTATATGTGTTACAATCTTTTATGATACATAGATAGAAATGTTTTTACGCAAATGGTGCGAAAATTAAAATTTTATTTCGAAGATTAAATCTTGTCCTCATATTTTTGTTTTGTCCATCTTAGAAGATTCGTTTGAATTATTTGATGTTATGTCCCCGTTTTTTGAAATTATTCGATATTAAAATATTAAGGAAACTATTTATCTTCACTTTATACTTTAGTAAAAGTGATGTGTAAAACCTAAGTTCTTTTAAAAAATAAATAGACAACCATTTTTATGCTAATATCGTGGCGTTTGGTAAAGAGATCTATATGTGCTCAATAACACTATGTAACAAATTTTTACTTTTGTTCTGTTCCTGGGTTGAAAGTGTATTTTCCTAATACGTTAAGTTCAGAAAAGAAAGGAAATCGCTGTTATTCCAGAAAAAATTTGCCTCTACGACCGGGACAATGAAATCTGGAAAATCGCGTGAGTTAGATAAAATTCTCGATTTGCTTTCAATGCCGAGCTTCCTCCATGAACTGCTAGATTTTTCCAGATGTTTCTAAATTTCTCGTGAACAGTCTAAAACGTTCAAGAAACTTCCAGAATTTTCGAGAAACTCTCAGACCTTTTTAGAACGTTCTTGAACGTTCCAAAAGTAGATGTACAAGTATAAAAGTATATATGAAGATTGCTATCCCGCGAATTTGGCGATAGCCGACTGACCACTCAAGCAACTGCTACTTCTGTATGGTAAACCCAAAAAGTCGTTGCACCGGCAAAAAACTTCCTCTCAGAGCGTTTTCCGGACACACCTTCTTCCATCGCCCCAGTACCACACAGCCCCGATCTGCCAGTTCCGACTCCTCCTAAGCGGCATTGGATATATTCAGGAGACAGCAGCATGTCAGATAGTGAGGCAGATACTGCAGATATGGACTAAGATTCTGCAGATTATGTTGGGGATAGAAAGCCGTACTTCCCAAACCAGAAAGACGTGAACGATTTTATTAGGGACCTCGGGCTTACAAAATAAAATGCTGAGCTTCTGATATCCAGGCTCAAACAGTGGAACTTGATAGATGATAGCTTACAAGTCACGGATCAGAGGAGGCGGCATCAAAGATTCTCCAAAACCTTCAGTCAGCGTGATGGCCTGTGCTTCTGCGACGATGTTGTCGGTCTATTCCAGGCTATAGGTATCGCATGTAATACTATTGAATGGCGCCTATTCATAGACAGTTCATCCATGGAGCCTCAAAGCCGTGTTGCTTCACAATGGAAACAACTACCCGTCTCTCCCGATGGCCCACTATGTGCATCTCAAAGAGGACTACACTAGTGTCAAAATGTTGCTGAGTGCATTAAAGTATGACGAATACGGATGGGAGGTCATCGGTGACTTCAAAATAGTATCATTTCTCTTGGGTCTTCAAGGAGGTTTCACGAAATTTCCTTGTTTCCTCTGTATCTGGGACAGCCGTGACACTACGGCGCATTATCGCACAAAGGACTGGCCTAAACGGACCGAGTTTTGTGTTGGGAAGAGCAATGTGAAGTAGGAGCCGCAGATATAACCTCATAAAGTGCTTATGCCACCACTGCACATGAAGTTAGGCCTCATTAAGCAATTTGTCACTGCTCTTGACAAGGAGTCAGCAGCATTTCAATACCTCCAAGATCTTTTTCCAAAGTTGTTCGGTGCTAAGGTCAGGCCTGGTATATTCGTCGGACCACATATCAAGAAGATCATAGAATGTGAGGATTTCGCAAAGCTGTTGAACAGGACGAAGAGAGCGGCTTGGAGCAGTTTCATTGCAGCTGTTCAGGGCTTCATAGGTAATAACAAAGCTGAAAACTATGTGGAGTTGGTGCAAACTCTCATAAAGAGTTACGCCAAAATGGGATGCAGAATGTCTCTTAAAGTCCATATCCTTGATTCGCATCTCGAACATGGGCGAACATGGGCACTTACTCCGAGGAGCAAGGCGAGCACCTTCATCAAGATATATTGAACTTTGAACGTCGTTACCAAGGACAGTATAACGAAAACATGATGGGGGACTTTATTTTGGGGCTGCTTCGAGAGAGTGATTCACAGTACAATCGCTAATCTAGAAAATCTACACAAATTATAGAACTCTGTTGAGTGGTTTTTGACTGTGTTTGTCTATTCCTTGTGCAATTTTTGTTTTCACCTGATCATAACGACGAAAATGAAAAAAAAATCTTTCTATTTTTACCCAAAAGACGAGTTTTTTTCGTTCTGTTGTCATGTAAGCAAAGTTTGTGCTTAATGAAGTCATTTTTTCACATAATTTAGACATAAGCAATTGAAATATAACGCTTAGAAGCCAGAAACAAAAATTGTGTAACATAGTGTTATTATTATTTTTTAGTTGAGCTATATATTATGTCAGGCATGTTGTTATTTTTGCTCGGCGTGAAATAATTTATTTGGCTTTCTCTGTTGTTGATTACCAAAATCGTTCCTTTGTGAAAAAGAATTGTTTGCCAACCCCCTTTCATGACCCAAACTTCGTAGCTATTTTTGAGAAACCCTTTTCTGCTTTAGACTTATTCTCTAAATGTTTAAAGGAAATAGAAGAACCCAACAAAAAGAAACTATTCTATTTTTATTATATTCACTATGTAGCAAAGCACGAGTATTGGTTGAACACCTAACTACATACTACATTACTAAAATATTCGTTTTTTATTCTTTCTTTTATCTTTACGTCTTGATATTAATGTCTCAGATAATTTAAATATAATTTTAATACTTGTGTGAGCGTAAGTTATTTTTACTGACGAAGAAATTAACCGTAAAGAATACTTTTGTCTTAGTTAATTAATCAAACTTTCATTTATTGCTTTGATTACACTATTTGTTTGTTTATTTTGCATTTTTAAGTGAACAAGAGTTTTTATCAAGGAAGAGTGAAGTGGCACACTTTCCGTGTCCATTGTTGCACTTACCCTAGTTACACAACTAAGCTACACAATGGAAACAAAATATTAACAGACACAATAAATATAACATAACGTCACTGTTTCGTAAATGAGCAAGGCTGAGTGGCGCCAAATAATAGTTTACTGTTTACTGTCACGAAATAAGCTATGGAACTGACCGGCAGTTTTAAGAAACCAAAGCCATCACTGGACAGCCAATCTAATTTTATACAATCTAAAGCATATCTGCTTCATATTCCGACATGTACAGATTATGACATTTACAGAGTATTCAGTTACTTGTTCTTATTGTTGGAAACTTTCTCACAAATGATCTGTAAATTCATACGTTTCAGAACCAATCAAAGACGAGACTGTAATAAATGTGCAGAGTTTAAACTGTGCTGAAAGTTATTGAAAAATTATTTTCACTATCATTTATTCTTGGAACTTCGCCCTGATCAACTGTCGCGTTGACGAGAAACTGTTACCGCCAACCATTGAGATTGCACGTATTGAATTTAAAAATCCTAGTCTTTCATATTAAGAAATTAATTCCATTGGGAGACCCCTACATCCCCTCCGTATACGTTTCTGTTTAGTTATGTCACAATTTAATGTATGGAACGTTTCCTATTACCTTATACAATTGACGCAGCAAAAGTCAAAATGAAATGCAGCGCTACGCTAGGCACACAATATTGGGGGGGGGGCGGTTTGTTAGAGCCTAACGCGCGCCAGTCCTCAAAACTGTCTTAAGTTAATGTAAAATTTAAAAAAAACTACATTGAATAATCCACTAATCCCAAAATATTAAAGCATACATGAGCTTAAAACATTTGCTTAACCGCTTGTTTATTTATAGATTTGTAGTTGGTGTTAAGAGTAATAACTGTCATCAGCGCACAGTTTGTAATTTAATTTAAAGTGAGTTTTAGTGTGTGTGTTTTTTTAAAATAAATGCCCTTACATGTTTCATTATTATTTTTTCTTATCAAACAATTGCGGTGTGCCATAAAGTTGAGCCCAGTTAAAGCTTCCATGGTCTGGGTCTAGGCGTCCGGTACGTGACGTTTTTGAGCCGCCGTTTTGGCGCAACCGTTTTGGCGCGACCGTTTTGACGCAGAGTCGTTTTGGCGCAGTCATTTTGGCGCACAGATGGCCCAAGCCATTATTTACCGTTCCTGCCTAATCATGCGTGTACTTCACATTTATAAAATTGCAAGAGTTTTCTAGACTAAAATCATGAGTTAAGTAAAGGTTCATAAATATATCACATATTATAATTCTGTTAAGGGAGTTGGGTCCCAAAAATGTTTTTTTTTCAACAACTTACAACAACTATTTTTATTTGATCATGTTAAGCTATGACTGAAAGTAGATTTTAATTTTTGATTTTTAAAAAAAATTTACATAGTTCCATTATTACTAGTACTAAGTACGAGTAGTTAAATAATATTTAAAATGTGATTAGGCTTATTATAACTTAAAATGCACCCAGTATATATCAATAACATCACTACCATTCATTGATATGACTATAAATAACACTAAGACTAAGATGCTGAAAATATCAATAAAAATATATTTATATCGTGACAACTAAACGTTAAGTTATATAAAAAGTTATTTTTAAATGGCGCCAAAACGGCTCTGCGCCAAAAGGTCCTGCTTTGTAGCCATCCATCACATTAATATTGTGGTATGATTTAAAATAAATTCATTTACGCTATTAGACGATCTGGTCATTCTAGTACAAATTTATTTAACCAAGAAAATATAAATCTAAGAGGTAGAGCAATGCTTGTTACTCGTGTTATGTTGTTATAGCAAATAATTAAATCTTCTTCTGTTATCAAATTAAGCTACTAGCATACATTCCATGTCTAACCTGCTTTTCAATTCTGGGGAACAAGAAAAAATTTCAAGATCTTTGTCAAAATGATTATAATTGTAAATACTTTTTTGTAAGCGTAAACACTAATTTCTTAATGAAACATGTTACAATTTAAAATTTGACTGTCACGAGCAGCTTTAAGGTTTGATTACCACATACTTTTTGAAAGTCTGTTGACAAGTTGAACGTCATGGAGTAACGAAAGTATTTTTGAACAGAAGTTAGGGAAGGACAAATAATTTCAATATTCATCTCATCATCTTTATAGAACAACAGCTAAACGATGTGTTACAGAATGTAATAATGGCGTTGTTTTCTTATATTGTTTTTGTGAAGTGTAAATACATTTTTAAACTTAGATAATTGTATAATAGTGTGAAGTGTCAATGTATTTTTAAACTAGGATTAGTGTATAATAGTGTGAAGTGTCAATGTATTTTTAAACTAGGATTAGTGTATAATAGTGTGAAGTGTCAATATATTTTTAAACTAGGATTAGTTTATAGATCAATAATTAGTGTCACTACCGAGTTCTATATTAACAAATAAACAAATTATCCCTGACTTATTCAATTACTAACATTTTTATGTTACAAAATGATGTTAGTATTTAAATAGCTAATAAAAACGTGTGTAATAATAATAATTTTATTATCTCCATGCTTATTAATTGAATAAAAAATGTTTGTCCTACCACAAACAGGAAATTAATAATTAAAAAAATAAAAAGTGAGAAAAAAAAAGAAGCAGATTTTGAATATATCAGAATGTTTTCAGCTAAATTAATAATAGGAAGTTTATTTTATCACAAGGCTGAGTTAAAATATACTTTGGTTGATTATAAATAATTTTATAGAAAGCAAAACTTTTAAATTTTATAACAAAAATTTTCGAAAAATATTCATTGTTTGGTCACTTACCACATAAGGGTTCTATTGGTGAAACGTGTTCATTGGAATATATTTTAAATAAAATTATTTATTATTTGTAAAAATGGATTAATATTTTTTAAAAACTTAAACAAATCAACATTTATAAGTGAGTGATCACATTTTATGCGATGACTTTATATCAACTTACTTGAATCTTCGCTGCACGCCTGCCGACCAATGCAGCTTGGTTTTTGGTTTCAGGAGCTTTTAAAATTCTGAGATCATTTGGTAACGCCTCAGCGCAGTTTTTGAATACGAATCTCTGAAAGGATAATGTTCGTTTTCCCAGCAGAATAAGAAAAATTCTTTCTGCATAAAGTATTCTCAGAAAGTCCTTATAGAAAACGAAACTAAGACCGCGATAAAATTTTATGGAAACTATTCATCTTTTAGGATTCCCTTATCCATGGGAGTACACCCAAAATGTGATCAAAAGGTGTGGTACAAAGTCAATGCTACGAAAAAGAGAACGGCCACGAGGCTACGACCAACAGGCACGAATAGCCTCAAGCTCCTGATTGAAAGATCTTCTTGATGTGTTAAAAGTCTTTTTGTTGTTTTTGTGACTGAATGTCTGCCACCGACTGCTGATTTGCTGGAGCTAAATTTTTCATCAATACAGACTTTTGACTTGGTGTTTTGGATGATTTTAGTGGCGAAGCTTCAAGCCAGGGCCGACTCTAGTAATTGTAAGGCCCTATGAGAAATGGATTGTGCGGGGCCCAGTCTGGTTAGCGAAAAGGATAAAAAATGAAAATTAAGATTTTGTAATGGAATATAAAGTGCGAGACCAACTGCGGCCAGATAGGCTGCAGTGGCCTAAGGCCGACCCAGCTTCAAGCCATTTACAGCCGACAGCATCAGCCATCTTCGTTGCTGTTATGATCATTGCTCGTATATGTGGAAGACACGCTCTGAGAAGACAAAGGTAGGCGATCTGTGTTGTTTCACACACGCTATCGTCTAGTGTCCATGATAGAAACAATGCAAATGTTTGTAAATCGCGACAAGCCCAGCCATAGGCTGGTGTACTGCACTATATAAGTGTACAAATACAAAAATATAAAGTAAACAGTACAAAGTCAACGGTACTAAGTCAACGTTATAAAGTCAATGGTAAAAAGTCAATGGTACAAAGTGAAAGGTACAAAGTCAAAGGTACTAAGTCAATGGTACAATGTCAACGGTACAAAGTCAATGGTACAAAGTGAAAGGTACAAAGTCAAAGGTACAAAGTGAAAGGTACAAAGTCAACGGTACTAAGTCAATGGTACAATGTCAACGGTACTAAGTCAATGGTACAATGTCAACGGTACAAAGTCAACGGTACTAAGTCAATGGTACAATGTCAACGGTACTAAGTCAATGGTACAATGTCAACGGTACTAAGTCAACGGTACTAAGTCAATGGTACAATGTCAACGGTACTAAGTCAATGGTACTAAGTCAATGGTACAATGTCAACGGTACTAAGTTAATGGTACAATGTCAACGGTACTAAGTCAATGGTACAATGTCAACGGCACAAAGTCAACGGTACTAAGTCAATGGTACAATGTCAACGGTACTAAGTCAATGGTACAATGTCAACGGTACAAAGTCAACGGTACTAAGTCAATGGTACAATGTCAACGGTACTAAGTCCATGGTACAATGTCAAAGGTACAAAGTCAACGGTACTAAGTCAATGGTACAATGTCAACGGTACTAAGTCAATGGTACAATGTCAACGGTACAAAGTCAACGGTACTAAGTCAATGGTACAATGTCAACGATACTAAGTCAATGGTACAATGTCAACGGTACAAAGTCAACGGTACTAAGTCAATGGTACAATGTCAACGGTACTAAGTCAATGGTACAATGTCAACGGTACAAAGTCAACGGTACTAAGTCAATGGTACAATGTCAACGGTACAAAGTCACTGATGCAATGTCAAAGGTACAAAGTCAATGGTGCAATGTCAAAGGTACAAAGTCAATAGTACAAATTCAAGAGCTCTAACTAAAGGAGCACCCACTAAGAGGCATGCTATAAGAAAAGTACCTCGACTCCGTCATTCCAACCTTTCTAAAGTGGAGTCAAAAGCCTTGTCTCTATTGCGCAGCCGTAAAGACATTGTCATCAAACTGGCCGACAAATGCGGAGCCGTCGTTGTATGGGATAAGGAGTTGTATATTAAAGAAGCTCAGAGACAACTGGAGGACACCCAGTTCTAGCAACAGAGAACCACAGATCCCATCATAAAAAACAACACGGCGGTTAAAAAGAACATCGATGAGTTGATAACAGAATGCGCTCTACCTCAATCAGCGTCCAGGATGCACATTTTTGACAGTGACCTTGGTAAGCAATCTTTTTATCTCCTTCCTAAAATTCACAAGGATGGTACCCTGGTAAACCTGTTGTCTCTTGTCCAACAGAACACATTTCTGAATTCTTGGATGGTGTCTTCCAACAGATAGTGGCATCCCTTCCTACATACATTAAGGACACCAACCATGCCTTACGGACATTCGACTCTGTGAGCATCAATCCAAACGAAAAGCACTATATGTTGATCCTTGATGTATATTCCCTCTATACATCCATTCCCCACAACGATGGCCTTCTGGCTGTGCAATACTTTTTGGACAGACAACCTCACCCCAATATACCTACACACGCCTTACTCATTTTGGTGGAATTAGTCCTAACTCTCAACTCGTTTGAGTTCAATGGCCAGTTCTTTGACCAAATCAGTGGGGTCGCCATGGGGACTAAAATGGGACCAAGCTAAGCTTGCTTGTTCATGGACAATTGTGCGCAAAGAGTGGAACAAGAATACACTGGTTGACTCCCCGAATTTTATAAGAGATACATTGATGACGGCATTGGGATTACTCATATGGAGAGGAGTTAACTTGACACGTTCATCAAATTTGTAGATTTTTTCCACTCCTCCATTAAGTTCACTAACACGATTTCCGAACTATCGGTAAATTTCCTGGACATTACTGTAACTCTCCAGAAAAACTGCCTCCTAACTTCGGCCTACTTCAAACCTACGGACAGCCACTCTTACCTACCCTATCCCTCGTCTAATCCCAAATCCTGTAAGGATTCTATTCCCTTTTCACAACTTCTTCGCCTCCGTAGGCTGTGTCAATCTAATGAGGACTTTTTTGGAAAATTTGTTGGAAATGGTGGAGCTTTTTAGACAAAGGTCTTATCCTGAAGCTATACTTCAATCTGCACTTCAGCGAGTTAAAAACTTCACTTGTGCTGACGCCTTTGTATCACATCACGCTCAAGTGATAGTAATGAAAGGAGTAAATTGATTCTTACATACCGTCCCCACAACATCAGAGCCAAGGAAATCTTTTTGAAAAACCGCACCATACTCCTCGTGGACCCTGAGACAAAAAAACATATTTTCAACCCACCCCTCATTGAATTTAGGAGGGACAAAAATCTGCGAGACCTATTAGTTCGTAGCCGTCTACTCATTCCGTCCTCCCGTCTGGGCACTAAGCCATGTGGTCGTAATCGCTGCAAGACATGTCCCTTTGTTACCCAGACGAACCAGATTGTCTTCCCTAAGGGGATATTCAAGATTAGGAATGGCTATCTTTGTACCAGCCACAATGTGGTCTACACCATTGTGTGCAAGCGCTGTCCTTTGAAGTACATGGGTGAGACGGGGAGGTTACTCTCCTGCCGTATCGCTGAGCATGTACGTGCCATTAAACTAGACAAACGGTGTCCTGTCTTCCAACACTTCAATGGACTTGACCACATGGGCGTCGATGACATGTCTGTCACCGCCATGGTTTCTTGTAGAAACACACCCGGCCAGGTCAATCTGGAGAATAGACTAATCCAAGAGTATGGGACTCTTACACCACATGGGATCAACGTTGTGTTTGCACTGACAACCTGATTGATTGGCCACACCCACCCTATCCTTTCCTATATAAGCTCTTACTTTTCTCTCCTTACTTTACCTCTACTGGACTACTTGGATTTCACCGCAGCTAAGTGTTTTTATTATTTAGTTATATGCGTTTCATTTGTGTACTATTTGTTCGTTGAGGAAGGCTCTTTGCCTTACGTCCTTTCAGGCCTACTAATACCCTGTTTTTATGTTATACATTTACCTATGCTATAAGAAGCACATACACAAAATGTCAAAATCGAGAGCTATTGACAAGCGGTCAAAGGCTACACACTAAGCAGATTAAACATAAATTTAAATATTTATGGTGAAAAAGTCACATTAACAACTAAAGCACACATGATAATTGGCATACATTTGTAACACACAGAGGCAAACTTATACCAAAAGACATAAAATGTTCACACATGGGCCACCATTAGAGGGTAGACACTCAAGACGGAATGAAAACAAAACAATGATAGAGCCCACAGTCGAGAGAAAAGTCAAAAGGTAATTAAACAACCCGTAAAAACAAAGTTTTTGACTATAAATCCCTTATATATGACACATAACTAAAAATATTTATTATGTTCAATATAACACACACCGAGCGAAAGACTAGCACAAACATTTACATGCATGCTACATAGGGATACATAGATATAATATAAACAATAATTTATTTAATTACAGTACATTCGATCGATCTTAAATTTTGATAGAATGCATTGTTATGTGACAAAAGTCTATGTGCAAAATTTCAGCTTGATAGGATCACGGAAAATGGGTCCTTTTTTTCCGTGGGACCACGACAGACAGAGAGATAGATATACATAGAGAGAGAGAGAGAGTGAGTGAGAGAGAGAGAGAGAGAGAGAGAGAGAGAGAGAGAGATCAGACGGTGAAGTTAATATAAGGGATTAAAACAAAATATTTCTTAAATCAATTTAGCACGCTTTAAGTTATCCTTGTAAGGTAAACACACATACATACAGACAGTTATCATGGATGCGCAATCAGGGATACATTGTAAGGTCCACACTCATACACACATTCTTTTATAATTTATGCACAAACAGAAATAAATTGTAAGGTGCACACACATACAAGTGAAAAAAATTAAAGGCACTCCCCCAAGATGAAAGAGAGACACCACTATCAGTCACAGTAATTGCACTCTAAAGGTAAAAGATCCATCATCACACACAAGAACAAAAATAATGAGAAACCAAAGATCAAAGATCCTTCTTCTCACAGAAGAGCAAAGTTAACAATGAAACACTCTCAATGACAAACGTCTATTTATTCGAGTTATGTTTTTTTTTACTGTAACCATTAGCTTTTCAAAAGTGTAGTTATTTTTGTTACCCATGTGTTAGATTCATTTTCATACCAGTTTCGAAATTAAAACATTATTATTATAATATTACATACATTTTTTAAAGGACACGCTTTTATTTACAAATAGAAAGTGCACTAAAAATAAAATTATAAAATTGTTCTACGATAACAGGTGAATTCAGTGAACCTATCGACTGCGCATAAAAGCGTGGGGCGCCAAACACAACTCATTTCTATTTGCAACTATTCTTTTACATATAGATACATATTTCTAATTAATAGGATAGTAGCATATATATGATCAAAGTTGTGAACCTTTTAATGTTTATTAATATTCATAAAAATGTGTATTTATGTTTCGCAGCCTTAGTAGAGAGTTGCGATGAGCACCCAGGGCTTTTATGTGCAGTGGATAGGTTCACGGAATTCACCTGTTATCATAGAAATATTCTTAGTGCACTTTCTATCTATACTTATAAAAGGCAAAGCCCTGACTCACTAACTGACTCACTGACTGATTCATCACTAATTCTCCAACTTCCCGTGTAGGTAGAAGCATGAAACTTTGGGAAGTTGTTAAATAACCTCTTGCGACGAAAATTGGAGTAAAAGAATTTTAAAATTAACACTCATGGGGGATGAGGGCCCAAAAACGTTTTTTACCCTTATGTGGCCTATATAAATTTTGAATATCACTAATTCTCCTATTTCCCGAGTAGGGAGAAGCATGAAACTTTGAGAAGTTGTTGAGTACAATCCCGCGATGGTAACGGGAGAAAAAATATTCAAATTATCACTTCCTGTGGGCCGGGGGTCAAAAATGAAGTTTTTTCCTTATATGAGCTACTAGCAAAATACCCGCGCTCTGCTGCGGTAGTTAGGATTTTAGTAAGTCCTCGGCTAAAAAATATTGAAAAAAATATAATTTTAATGCCCTAACAAATTTTAATATAGGCCATCAAGTTTTTATCTTCAAATTTTTGTTAAAATACATTTACACAGTATCTAAAGTTTTTTAATGTGTAATTTAGCTCATATAAGTTGAAAATACTACATTTGTGTCCCGGGCCTCCAGTGAGTGATAATTAAACAAAAAAATAGCCTGTTACCATCCCGGGAGTGTACTCAACATTTTCCCAAAATGTCATGCTTCTAACTACACGGGAAGTTGGAGAATCTGAGTGGATTAACTTTTCATATAAGAAACAAATTTGGGCCCCCGGCCCCCCGTGAGTGAAAAAATAAATATTTTTTTTGTCCTGTTACCATCGCTGGAGTGTAATCAATAATTTCCAAACGTTTCATGCTTTTACCTACACGGGAAATCAGAGAATTAGCTTGGAGTCCATTTTTATATAAGAACAAGTACATATGAGTGATAATTTAAATAATTTTTTTTGCATGGTTGCATCGAGGGAGTAGACTCAACAACTTCCCAAAGATTCATGTTTCTATCTACACGGAAAATTGGAGAATAAGGCGGTTTTCAGTATAAGAAAAAAACAAATTTTGAGCCCCCGGCCCCCAAGAGTGTGAATTTTAAACTTCTTTTTCGCCATTTTTCATCGTGAGAGGGTACTTAACAACTTCCAAAAGTTTTATGCTTTACCTACACGGGAAGTTGGAGAATTAGTAATGATACAGTTTTTAATGTAAGAAAAAAACTACATATGGGCCCCCGGCCCCCAGTAAGTGATAATTTAAATATTGTTTTTCGCCTGTTACAATTAAGAGATTGTACTCGACAACTTCCCAAAGGTTCATGCTTCTGCCTAATCAGGAAATAAGAAAATCTGTTATTTTCATATTTTATATAGTCCATATACGGAAAAAAAGCGTTTTTGCGCCCCCGGACCCCAAGAGTGTGCATTTTAAAATTATTTTACACCAATTATCGTTGCGAGAGGTTACTCAATAATTTCCCAAAGTTTCATGCTTCTACCTACACGGGAAGTTGGAGAATTAGTGATGATTCTGTTTTTAACATAAGAAAAAAATAGATTTGGGCCCCCGGCCCCCAGTAAATGATAATTTAAATACTTTTTCCCCTGCTACCTTTGTGGAAGTGTGCTTAACAACTATCCCAAGTTTCATGCTTCTAACTAAAAGGGAAATAGGACAATTAGTTATTTTCAGTTTTATATAGTTTTATAAGGAAAAAACTTCATTTGTTCCCCCGGCCCCCAGGAAGTGATAATTTTAATATTATCATAATTTAAAATAATTCCAATTATCGCCGTGAGGGGCTAATCAATAACTTTCGAAAGTTTCATGCTTCTACCTACACGTGAAGTTGGAGAATTTGTGATGATTCAGTTTTTAAAATTAGAAAAAACTCTTTTTTGGCCCCCGGCCCCCAGTAAGTGTTAATTTAATTATTTTTTTCGACTGTTACCATCACGGACGTGTACTTATCAACTATTCAGAGTTTCATGCTTCTACCTACACGAGAAAAATGAGAATTTGTGATTTTCAGTTTTTATATAGCTCATATAAGGAAAAAACTTCATTTGGGCCCCCGTCCCCCAGGAAGTGATAGTTATGTGCAGTAGATAGGTTCACCAATTTTAACTGTTTTCATAGAAAATTTTTATTTCATTCTTTTTATTGCACTTTTTATATGTAAATAAAAGCGTGTCCTTTTTAAAAAAAGATTTTTTTACATTATTTTTTTTTCGACTTTTTTGTATTATAATTTTTTTTATTGATTTTTCGACCTTATCAATTCAATTTAATTAGTTAAACTTCGTTGTCAATAACTTAAATGTGATAGTTTTAAAAAGAAGGATTATTCATTACAAATTTATGTATAATACAAGAAGAAAAAAAACAAACATTTTTCCCTAACTGAAAATTGAACCTCGTACCCCTTGTCGGCAATCGATCACGCTTATATTTCGGCCAGCAAGACTTCTTGTTGATAATAATTTTTACACGGTTTAAATTGTATCCCTCTAGGGCGAATTGAGGCATGGTTCATTGATGGGAGTGATAATATTTTATAAAGGCAAAAACTAAAAACTAAAAGTGCATTAATTTAATTACGGTACATTCGATCGATCTGAAATTTTATTATAATGCATTGTCATTCACGATCTATCTGTGGTAAAATTTTGAGATCTCTAGGACCATCAAAAATGGTTTAATTTGACGTTACAAGATTTGACGAAGGATGGATGGAAAATACAACGTACAAACAGTGTGAGTTAAATAAAAGAGTGTAATAATAATAAGTGAACGCTGACATTAGTCGGGTATTATGTAAGATTACATAAAACTGCCCTAGCTGATTTTACATCTCAGTAGAGGTTCCTGATTTCTGTCTACATAAAATGGGAAATTAACATTCAATGTATGACAAACCATGGACGACAACAAGTTGTCTAAACGAGGGTATACTTTACAGTTTAAACCTGAATGTCAACCTAGGTTACATTCTTATATAACTTTATACCACTTATTGACAATTTCATGCTTTACTTTTATAATTTTATTTGTGAAAATCTGTTTAAATTGACAGCCGTGTTTGGTGTGAAAACATTTTATGACATGCGACCAGCGTGACTTAGTTTCGAGGCTTCGTGCATGTTTTGTGAGGTAGATTCAGAGTGGCTATAGATGTCAAGAGTAAGGCAAATAAAGATAATTGTTACACAGACCACGAGCTGATTTGATGAGGTGCAGTTACACTATTAGGCCTACCCACATGTTTCAGGGTATCTACATTTCCAATTACATTCTGCTAAAGTGAGAAAGTTGTGGTCTTAGACAACATAACTTCCACTTTCGGCTTTTACGGATTCTCCTCGATTTGGCTAAATTATTGGGTCAGTTTTTTAAATCTGTTTTTTATTTTGGTCTATCTTCTAAACTGACTTCTATTCGCGTCAATTTTCTAAATTGAATTCTATTCGGGTCGCTTTTCTAAACTGAATTCTCTGAGGGTCAATATTCTAAACTAGCTTCTACTTGGGTTTATTTTCTAAACTGACTTCTATTTCTTTGGTTTATCGTTCCTAAAATTTAAGCGAAATGTTCCCAAATTATAGCTGTGATTTTCATTTCAAGCTATATAATACTTTGTCGTAAAGAAACAAATTGCTGAAGGTGATTTTTTTTTGTTGTGTCTTTAGATTATAATAGGACATCGGTTTAAAGGGCAAAAATTAGCAACTGCCCCATGGTCAACTAAATGAAAACTGAAATCTACGATTAATAAAACTATTGTTCTTCTTTGTAATGGGGATTGAACTTTTATTACAAAAAAAACTTTTCTTTTTTTTCAATTTATACAATTCATAGTGCACGGCATTCTAAATTCGATAAATTTTTAAAAATTGTTTTATGAAATACGGAGTGGTATGGTCTACCAAGGATTTAATACTGATCTGTGAATTTGTTTGTCTTTCGACGAATCAGGTTAACATTTTCAGAAAATAAATCATGTGCATTGCAAACCGTTGCGTGTTTCTTGTTGAACAGGTTCGTGTCTCTAAGCACGACAAAGGGGAAAGCAAGGAAACGCCTTGACCTTTGCCTTTTCACGGTTGACGCGTTCAATTGTGAACTCAGTATTTACTCCAAATGTTAATGTAGAGAATCGAATTTCCAGACGAAAGACATGATCATGACGTGTTTGTTTCAAAACTTAATAGAAAATCTAGATTGCTGAAATCGTGTTATAGTTGTAAGTACCTTTAAGACTATTAACCTGTTATATTGTTTTTTTTACCCTTTAGCAAAACGTACATAATAAGATTATGGTTAATGTTAAGAATTACCGCAAATGTGCAGATACAGTTGAAATGTTGAGATTGCAGTAAATGTAAATATGAATGTGCTAATGTGCCTGCTGACTGAACTAAATCGAAATTGATGAACATGTGCATTACATTTCAGTGAGTTTGTTGTAGTAGCTAAGATTACCTTAGCTGTGTAAATATTTAGAAGGTGAAATTAACAAAGAAATCTAAGGTTAACAATTTAAGTATATATATATATATATATATACATATATATATATATATATATATATATATATATATATATATATATATATATATATATATATATATATATATATATATATATATATATATATATATATATATACAAACGCAATACCCGTGCTACGCTGCGGGGTCGGCATAATAAAAATATAAATCCTTTCATATTCTCTTTTTTTTAACCCAAGTTGAGTGATGATATTGATTTTAATGACTGCCACTGCCAATGAAAAGTAACCTTTAAAAGTTCACAAAGGTGCCCCTCTATACATAAGAATAAAAGTGTCGAAAATTAGCCTCAATCTTAACCCAGTACTTATTTATGGGTAATATTCCTTATTTTGATAAATACGAAAAATTAAACTTCCTGAAATGTACACAAAGTATGTTACAATTATAAATCCTCAAATATATGCTGAAAATAAATCATTAACACGGACACATCTGATGTATACTCCATGGCGTAACTCACAAAACTTTCCAACATTCGCAGTTGCAGACACAATACTATTAACGGCTCTTTTGACATCGTTCCATTTTACAAAATTAAAATATAAGCTCAAACAATGACGTCATATAATATTTTACGGCGAGAAACACCACATGCTCTGTTAATCTCGAAACCAAAATGATTATGATTTCACGTCTATATTTTAAATTTTTATAAAAATATGCTTATTACGTCCCTTACGGTTACAGAGTGATGTCCCTTAGCGTTACCTAGTGACCTGGGCTTATATATATTATTAATGACTTTAGAACAAATTAAGAAGTTTGAAGTTTTGGCATTAGAAAATATGAGGAGTTTTTAGTTTCTTCATTTCTTTATTAATTTTTACCCTGCCAAATCTTTTATTTTATTAAACTTTATTTTAACATTTTTCATTGTAAAAACTAATTAAAAATGAGGAATTTTCCGCTCCACAAAGAATGGCGCAGTGGTATTCGATTGCTTATATTGTAAAATTGATAGGGCACAGAAATTTTTTTAAGGGAACAGGACCAGCTGTCAAATTTGAAGAATCAATTAAGTTACTAGCAGATCAGTGTCACGTTCTGCCACTACTTTAGCCTCCCGATTTTACAGTTCCTTAGCATTAGTATCAGAAGAATTTATATCGAAAATGGAGTTTGAAGTTACTGCAGTAGAAACATTCACATATTTTAAGATAGTTCCATTATGTTATTGTTAATTTCTTAACTGATTATTATTTTACTTTGATAAGAAGCCACAATTCCTTTAAAATGTTGCATTCGTTGAAGAAAATTATCAAAGAGCCGCCCAGCGCATTTTGCTTCCCTTGTTCCCTTCTCGCTACGCCACTGCATGTTGATATTCTAAACTGCGTCATCGATAATATATTTGATGTATTGGTTTGTTTTAACTAAAGTTCAGGTATTATTGGTAACACTGTTTCTAAAACTTTGATTCAGAAGACTTTCTACTTTATTTCTTTTTCAAAATACGTTAATCAAAGCATGAGTGCATATTTATTTATGATTTCTATCGAACAAGTTAACTTTTTTGTTCAAGTTAAACAAAAATCAGCTATTAAAATGTCGTCCTCTAGTCACCATGATTCGACAGTTATCTTTAAATGTAATGATAAATAATGGACAGTTAAAGAAAAAATAAGAGTCAATTTTTTATTTATTTATTTTTATGGTAAGTCTATGACTTGTATTGAGATTCGCATACATAAGCAATGGATGAAGAAATTCTTTTTGAAGACTCCAATGAATAGTGGCAAAAAAATCTAAAGAATACAGGTATTGTTAGACCCAAAGCAACAGGTAGAGCCAAAGATATTGTAACTAGTAGGCTGCTAGTTAATAAATACCAGTGTCTGTCGTATGACAGAGTTGTTCATTTATTTATATATTAGTTATTAAACATCGTAGTTATTATTTTGTCATCTTAACATTAGAAGCTTGTTATCTTTGTAACACTTGGAGCATTTTATTTATGTAACAGACATGATAAACAGACTCACAATACGACGTTACGGCAAATTGTTGGAAATATGAAATGGAAAAAAAGGTATTTTGAAAAATACTTTCTTAAAATGCATGTTTACTTTATTATCATTTGATTTTTTTTTAAATTAGGTACTAAATATGAAAAATTAGCATTTCAAAAACACTGACACCTGTAGAACGTGCTTAATGGTAAAGAGACAAACATGGACATATTTTTATTAGAAACCACATCAACATTATATTACTAAGTCGAATAATTTTAAAGCGAGCAATAAAATAGTATATTGAGTATAAAAGCTATACGAGTAGACATTACTAAATCAAACTTTGTTTATATTTGTGTAAATCTTACATTTGGTCTTAGCGCGGGCCAAAAACCTACATGAAGCATGTTACAACTCAGAACAAAAAAGCCTCTGGCGTTATTTATTGATTATGCTACAAAGCAAACATTTAAAATCCGCATTGTCTTACACCCATTTCTAATAATGTTATTTTTAACACGTATTTATAATAAATTTTAATTTCTTTAATAAACATAAAATCCTGGAATTAAGAAATTCCAGGAATTGTTTGTTGTTTTTTTTTAATTTTTATTGTCGTTTCATATTTCAGTATCAGATTATTTTTACTACGAAAAGCAAAAGATTGTAAAAAGAAACATAAAAGTAATCTATGTTTTCTAAAAGTTTAAAAACATGACTGAAAGGGCAAACAAAATTATATACTGTAATAATGTATCCCTAATAAATAGAACAGAGGATCCAGAGAAGGGGCTAGTTGTTCTACAAAACTGACAACACAAAAACTGATTTACAAGACAGCTGTCATTATGTCTGCAAAGGTCTGGTCTTTGGTCACCGTACTCACATCCTGGTGAAAAGAAATGAAATGTTACTTAAAACACACTTATGTAATTATTGGGATGCAACATTGAATTTTCATTGATAGCACCACTCTTTACCTTATTGGTTTTACACTCTTATCTGTGTATTTTACCACGTTTTTATTAACTTGCGTTCGTTCCTGTATCTCTGTCCGTATTGTTTTCGTTCCTGTCTCTCCGCAATTTTTCAAATTTGCCAACGTAAAATTAAACCACTTTTGATGGTCCTAGAGAATTCAAAATTTTACCACAGATAGGTCTTGGGTGACAATGCATTGTATTAAAATTTCAGATCGATAGAATTTACCGCAATTAAATTATTGCATTTTTTAGTTTATCTCTATATAAGCATCTGTATCCGTCTGCAAATTTTCACATTCACGTGAAAAACGGAGTTCACCCCCTGACCTCATCCCCGTGGGTATTAAAACGTTGGGGGGGGCGTTTATGAGGTGTTTGTTTATCACATCGCCATGTTTTACTGCAAGTGAGTTCCCTCAGTGAAGAAAATTGAATAAGAAAGCAGTCTCAATATGAATTAGTTTATTGTTTTCAATTGATAACAGTTAATCAGGAAATTATACAAAGTGAAAAGTGATTTTAAAGTGAAACAATCAATTTTAATTAAAGGATATAAACAACATAACAATGGGCAAGGAAACAGCTTTGCAGAAGAAGAGACGGCTAAAGAAGGCTCGAGAAGATTGTCACCTCAAATGTGCACGGGTCGATGGTGATCAAGGTGAATCTAGTTCTAAGATTAAATTGTCGGCAGAAGAAAAAGTTATTGCAAGCCGTTTACGTGAAAAAGAACGGAATAGACTATCTCGTGCGGCTGAATCAAAGGAGAAACGTACACGCCGCCATGAATTATATTCCTGCTGTCATGCGGTAACTCGTGCGGCAGAATCAGAAGAAGATCGTCCTCGCCGCCATGAATTGGATTCTCGCCGTTATGAGGCCGATTGTGCGGCTCGAACTGCTGAAGAGCATGATGAACTTTTAGCTCGCCGCCGTGATGCTTATGCTCAGCGCACTGCTGATGCAAGCGAATTTTATAAAACAACTAGCAGACCCATCGTGCGTTGCAACGATCTCAGTAAAAAGGTATACATATAGATAAAAAAGGAATTACATTAAGGGTCAGTTTAACATGTGAAGTTCGAAAATCTGTTCATTTCAATCAGTTTCATAACAAATATATCTATGTATCTATAGTTCTCAATATCGTGTAAAATTGAATGGGGAATCAAATTATGTTCTTCTTTTTAGTCCAATTATAACAACTTGGTTTTTAAAAATCTTATTTTTACTTCTATTTATTTATATTGGTATCATCTTATTGGCATCAACTAATGTTGTTACACTTTTAATCTGATTTATTTCTTTATTGACATTACCTTATTATTTTATTGTCATCAAGCTATTCGTATTTCACTTTACATCTGATTTATTACTTCATTAGAATTACCCGTGTATCATATTTCTAATATTTCATTGGTATGAGTCTTTGTAATACCCAACTTATTGTGCGAAAAAAGGATTCACCATTGAAAATAGCGAATAGAGTTTTTGAACATATTTTGACAATACTTATTATTTGAATTTTACGAGACAGCTGAAAATCAGATTTTTATTTAAGAGCTTTGGTCGAGCAGAAAATAATCAATGAATAAATTCAACAAAAGTTTAAAGAAGAGGCTTCCTTTATTTCTTGGGACTATCAGCTACTCTCACTCTTAGGTGGTTAGCAAAATTACCATCTTTTTTAAGTTATCCTGTCAAATTACAATACTTATAAGTGGTAGAGTGGCGATCCGAGAAAATTATACCAAACTGTTTTGCTTCTAGAATGCAGTGGCGTAGCTAGGGTCATCTGCGCCCGGGGACATGACACAAATGTTGCGCCCCTTCCCGGACCAAAAATTCTGGGGGTTCACCAGGCCGCCTAGAATTTTTTTGAAATTTTACGGTTTATATGGTTCTTTTTCAAGCATCTGGTATGTTAATTAATTAGAATAAAGACTAATAATTTTCTATGCGATTGCAAACAAATTATTTGAAAAAAAATTAACTCAACTAATTATACATGATTCGAATAGACATAGTCTACAACAAATTGATCGTCCTTGATTTGACAGTCGCAAACTCGTCAATCACATTGTCAAAATTAATATTCTCAAGTGTTTCTCTTTCAATGCTAAGGAGTTCAAGATCACTTAGACGATCTTGTCCCATTGAAGCATGTAAATAAGACAAAATAAGCTTCAGTTTGCCGAAGGACCGCTCAGAGCTTGAAATTGTAACAGCAATTGTTAGAAGTATTTTCAGTGGAATGCACATATTTGGAAATCACTCGTCTCCATATGACACAATAAAACCAAGAAGCTCCTCCAATGGAGTTTCCGGTAGAAATTCAGTCCGGGAACTGAACAGCATTTTACAGTCTCCGATTTCTGTGCACAATTCATGACCATTGACGTGAGTGTCGTAGAAATTTCCACAATCTAAGCAATTTTGACGAAGTGTATCGACATTTGTCTAAGCGAGAAGAGTTTGGACGTTTATTAAAAATACAAATTTGGTGTTTAAGTTTTTTAGACAAAAACCGTATAGATATCTCCTGTTGGATTCTATCAATTAGGCTGTTTATAACACGTGCAATTTCTTTTTTCTGCCGAAAGTCCTGCATCTCTTGCTAATTCTCCAGGTATCCTCTGATGTCGTCTAATCCTTCTGTCAACCTCGATTCCCCAAGTAGTGCATCTTGTTTTTCTATTGTCTAACGCAACTAGGCTAAAATTATCACTAATGTTGATAAGTTCTTGCACCAGTGATTCAAGATGACATGTTGCTTCCTTGAAATTCATAGTAGGATCCTGCAACCATTTCTGGACACGATCAATTTTCCCAAGTATGATGTTCCAGAAATGTATTAAAAATAGGAAGTTTAAATTTAGTATACCTGCCAGTAAAGTTTCTGCATCACTTCTGTTGTCAGGCGTCATAGATGCATCTTCTGATATTTTTTCCAACAGCCCTACTAGTTGATATAGTCCTTCATAAATAGCTTTAACAGCTTATTTTCTTGCCACTCCAGCATGTTTTAGACTCCGCCTTCACTGTTATTGGCACAATTCTTTTAAATTCTTCCCAACGAGTTGTTGAAGGAGATAAAAACAAATATATTCTTTCAATTGTTCAAAAAAGCGTGATAAAAACTGAATCCTGTTTAGCTAGGGTTGCCAGATACGTGGACACCAAAAGGAGGGCATAGTAAAACAATAAGGAGAACAACAAAGGAGGAAATCTATATTTATATAATTCTCTTCGTGGTTGGACCCTGCGAGGCAACAAGGAGCTGCATGTGCAACAGAGCGTGACGAATGACCCTCGCTCAGTTCAACTAAACACTGTTGGCAAGCGTGGTGGGATGAAATGAAAAAAAAAGGGGGGGGGGTTGGGAGTGGGTGGCAACATTGCACTTGCGTTAACTTGCATTGTTCCTTCACAGTAAATGTGAAATTCGTAGTGTACTGGTTATCACGTCCGCCTCATACGTCGATGGTCCTGGGTTCAAGCCCCAGCGAAAACATTTTTTTTTAATTTTTAAAAATATATGTTTGTGCCCGTTCTTTTACCCCTTTATTGCCAACAATAGCTGATTTAGTTACGGGTGAAGACTTCCTGAAAGACACATTTGTCAAAATGGGATGTATTTGGGCAAACGACTGTGATTGAATGAAAAGAATGAATTCTGGAGATACCCGCGGCGTAGCATACGCCGCAGACTTGCTCATAATAGACAGTGAAAACAACGGATTGGGGGGGTGAGAGTACTGACACAAAATGCAGCACTAAGTAAATAAATAAAACAACCCCGTAAAAACAAAGTTTTTGACTATAAATCCATTATATGTGAGACAGAATATAAAGTATTGATTATGTTCCAACGCGACAAACTTTTACAGTCTGAAAATGAGTGAACTCCTCCTGGTGTTAAACACGAGATGGCTGGCCTGAAGTCAAGTGACACGAAAATGTAAACAATAGCGACCGCTACTTATATTTTATATAGATAAACTAAAAATGCATTAATTTAATTACTGTACGTTTAATCGATCTGAAATTTTAATACGATGCATTGTTAGGTGACACGGTTCCGTGTGCAAAATTTCAACTCGATGGCATGACGGGAAGGGGGTCATTTTTTACTTTTGTTTTTCTGCCCGCCCGACGACGAACAACAGAGTTGGCGGTGAAGTTAATATAAGGGATTTAATAAATCAAACCCGTAAAATCAAAGTTTTTGACTATAAATCCCTTATATATGAGACATAACTAAAAGTATTGATTATGTTCAAACGCGACACAAATTTACAGACTGAATCTGTCTTACCTTCCCTTTGCTTTATAACCCCTGGGGAGCGGGTGGGAAAGGGGAAGGTCTGGTCACCGATCGCTGGACCGAGCTCAGCGTGACACGTACAATGTAAACAAAAGCACCCCGGTACACCTGGTTAAAACACGAGATGTGTTCACCAATGGCTGGCGTGAAGTCAAGTGACCCGTAAAATGTAAACAATAGCGACTTCTACATATAGTTTTATATAGATAAACTAAAAATGCATTTATTTAATTACGGTACGTTCGATCGATCTGAAATTTTGATACGATGCATTGTTAGGTGACACGAGCCTATGTGCCAATTTCAGCTCGATGGCATCATGGGAAGTGTGTCACTTTTGACTTGTTTTTCCGCCCTTCCGACCGACCGACTGCGAGCCTAAGACAGAGACGGCGGTGAAGTTAATATAAGGGATTTAATGAAACCAACCCCGTAAAAACAAAGTTTTTGACTATAAATCCCTTATATGTGAAACAGAACTTAAAGTATTGATTATGTTCCAACGCCAAAAACATTTACAGCCTGAAACTGAGTCAATTCCACCTGGTTAAAGCACAAGATGTGTTCACATCTGGCTGGCGTGAAGTCAAGTGACCCGTAAAATGTAAACAATAGCGACTGCTACAAATAGTTTTATATAGATAAACTAAAAATGCATTAATTTAATTAAGGTACGTTCGATCAATCTGAAATTTTGATACAATGCATTGTTAAGTAACACAAGTATATGTGCCAAATTTCAGCTCGATGACATCAAAGAAAGTGGGTGATTTTTGACGTTTGTTTTTCAGCCCGACTAGGAACGACAGAGAGAGAGACGGCGGTGAAGTTAATATAAGTGATTTAAAAATAGCAAGTAAACGTGAAGATATGCACACTGAGGTTGTTGTTACCCGCCTCCCATTTATTACTACCATCCCTTTAAACATAAACTTAGTTTGGCCGATCCCAGCGAGGGTTAGTCATATTTAGGGTTGTTAATTGCGTGTTTTTTAATGGAAAACTGATTATTGATTACGTAACTCCGATTTTAAACCGATTATCGTTTTACAGCTGACTTCATGGAAGTTAGGGGTGTACCGAATTTCGCCTGAAAATGTCTCGAAAATAAACAATGAGTTGGCAGTTCACCAAACCGACGTTCACTCGCGTTGTTTTGATTTCTTCGTGCTGTAGTTTGTGTCCGTTTTTTCTCAACTTTCTTTGCACTCTCCATGAACAAGTCTGCGGCGTATGCTACGCCGCGGGGCGTCTAGTTTTGAATATTTCATTTGAGTCGTCCCGGATTAAAATTTAAAGTCAGTACAATTTTATTTTAATAGCTGCCACTGTTCATGCAAGAGTCTTTAAAAAATGTTCATTTGTGTCTTGTACAAATGATTTAAGATTGCTGTATTGGTCAAACAATTGTAAATAATCTACAATACCCTTGTCTTTCAAATACAATATACACACCAAAAGTTAATCAAGTTTACATATATAATATTATCTAAGTACATCCAATTAAAGCATTGAAACTCATCAAACGTTTTCAACCTCTTTTCTAATGCATACTTCATACACCAACTTAACATCTGCCAAACTATTCTTCTTGACCACTTTCCTTAAGTCTTCTCAACATCTCCTTGACTTTCAGTGAAATAAATGTCTCCTCACATCTATATTTCAAAACTGACAAGGTTGTGTGAAGACGGCTCATAACCTCCAATACTGCTGTTATTTCCATTTGATTTTCAATGAATGCGATATTTTTAAACCTAGAACTAGATTTTTTCGTCCTTGTCTAGATTTCTAAGTTTTAAAAATAGCCATAATCTATTAAATAGATTAGATGCTAAATTTGAATAAATTGAAGAATTATTCCTCAGCGCCCTTGGCAACTGCCCAGAAGCAAAGTCGTTGTTACGCCTCTGTATTTACTTCTTAGGGTATATAATGTAGACAAAACTGAAATGACCTGATGCGTTTTATTCATGGTCAAGGATTGGCATTACCTGGTGTCAGTTTTTGATGTTTTTGACAGAATTGACAGCAAGAACTTTTAAAGGTGCTGTCATAGCACTGAAAAGTGTCGGCGTCGCTGAGGAAATAACATCGCCATTCTTTGTTTCTGCACACATTGTCTGAAAGGAAAATTGAGTTTAGTGTCGTGTTACCATGGCAATAATGAAACTTTGCTATATATTTCATATTTATAAAGTAAATATACAAAATGTCAGGCTATTAGGTAAGTTCAGGTGACTTGGCTCAATATCATTTGTAACTTCATGCAAGTCATTTTACACAATATGTTTGTGTATCACGTCATGTCGTATTGTTTATTATGTGCATGAAATATCAGGCCATGGTAAATTAGCCTAAGCCACACGTGCAAATTTGCAAAAAACGTTTTACTAAGGATAATTTAATTTTAATATTTTTAAATTTGTGTAATTGTGTTTGTCTAATTAGATCTAATGGATTAACATAAAACACTGCACGTGATGACTAGACTTGGGCCTAGATTGCTTATCAAAACAACATAGATATCTGTAGCTGACTTACAGAATACATGATCCTCAACGGTGATTAGTAATTAAACTTTTTAAAATTAATTTTTACTAAGAGCTTATAAGAATATTTATTATTAGGTTAACATTTAATTAAAATTATAAGAATTTTATACATAGTGAAACAAAGTGAGTGGCTATATAATCACGATTACAAATACAGATTTTGAGTGGGAATTCTAAAAAGAAATCACTATGTCCTATAACAAAAAAATGTATTGCATTTTTTTTTAAAACAGTGTAACGGATTAAACAGTCCTCACCTGTAGGATCGAGATTTTCGTTGGAAGGCCTCGGCATGTACGGGACAGTTGGTTTGGGCGTAGGATTATACAATTCTCCATTTTTGCAAGTACCACAGCAGTCAGAGGAGTATTGAAAGCAAAGGTCAGATCTACAGTCAGGTATTTTATCTCCGTATTCACAATCTGCACAAGAGCAAACACTTGTGTTTAAAAATAAAAACAGAATTTTTTAACGCAAAGAAAAAGCACACGGCATGTTATATATTTAATAATTGAGTTAACATCATCTTTATAATCTGATATAAATTTTATACCCCATGTTTATTAAATTTTACATTTGTATATCGCTTACTTACTCAAATTATATAGAAGCCAGAATAAACAACCCTCTGATAGTGGGTCCATAAGGCAAACAAGGAGAGGCAATGAGGGCAATAGCTTACCCTGGCCCGGATCAAATCTGTTTTCAAGGTGTTGCCCTTCTTATGCTCTTTGTAAATTGTGCTTTGTCTAATTTATTTGTTCTTAAAAGATGAGGGGCTGCCGCGCGACTTGTATTGAACCCTATGTATCCCCCACGCACTTCTCACAAAACATAAATCTATTGAATATTACAAAAGGGAGCTCCTTCAATGGCTTATGAATACTAGAAGATCATGATAGAAATAGACTGCATATATGTATATATATATATATATATATATATATATATATATTTACATATATATTGTATATTATATATATGTTACGACCAAAGCCCGAAGTACTTACAACTAACAATTGTATTTCGGGCTTTGGCCGTTCAATTCGCGAAGTGGCTAGGTATCCTTGGCCAAAGCCCGATGTGTTAGTGGAAGACTGCCCGGTTAGCAGCACATCTGTAGCTTCTGGTTTGTTGCCGTGTAGGTAGTAGGAAAAAGGGTGCCAAGCTGTGACGATACTATTGCGTTAATCTGTCTTTTTCGGAAGAGGTCCAATCATTGTGACTATTTCTTATTGTTCTGACACAGTGGTTTCATTGTGAGTACGTGTGGCCTGAACTAAAACTTGTACAGGTAAAACTGAGGCTTAATCAAAGCCAAGGTTCCGTCGAACATGCCAACCAAGATGTTTAGATTAGGATGATGTCATAGATGCAGACAAATGAATCAAGACATTGGGCTGAGAGTCTCAGATTTGTTCAATTCGTGAAAAACCATTCTTTTTACCAAGACATTCAGCAGTCACCATATGAGGATGTGTTTTGCTGCAAAGCAAAAGTTGGGCTGAGTACCTCAAATCTTTCCAGAGATCTAGCTACGGAGGAAGACCTTATCAACGTCCAACAAGAAATGGGGGATAGTATAAATATTGCCTCAAGAAATGGAGATGCTGCCGTGCTGGTGGAGGAACCATCGGAAAGTTTAGACCGGTTGCCTGACTATAAACATGAGAAAAAGGTGTGTATAGTATGTGAAAAAGAGTGTAGTTCGGCCCATTGAAAAAACAAAAACTTTGGAATCTGCAGTGAATCAGACTACGGATGCAGAGGTAAAATAATTTGCAGGCTATGTCATAATAAACAAGAAATCAGGAAGAAGAGGACAGCAGCTAAAAACAGTTTGCAAGGTCAAGCTGCGAAGATTTTTAGATATTCAGATGCACAATTCCTACCAGTGAAAGTTTGAAATAGCGTCCGCGTTCATATACCAGATGTTGACAAAGGTTGCGGTGATCCAAGAAGCGTTCTTGCAGTTGTCATGGTTGGCCTCTACAACCTAGGAACAGATCATGGTATTCTAACACAACTGTATTCCAGAAGCTAGTTTTCCATTGTACATGAGAAACTGCTCACATTAGAATCCGTGGGCATTGAAGAAAAATTGTTACAAACCGTCGCGTCTTCCCAATCACTGACTGGTGGCCAGGATCCATTCGATGCAATTGCAGCACTAAGTGCGAAACAAATCGGAGCAAATGAATGAATAACCAACGATTATGTAACTCAAAATTATATATATATATATATATATATATATATATATATATATATATATATATATATATATATATATATATATATATATATATATATATATATATATATATATATAGATAAATAGATTTCAGTTGAATTCTATTAATTTTGAAAAAAATACACATCAGAATTAAAAATAATGTAACATAGAACTTTCGTTTATTTTATTTATTTTTATTTTATTCATTTATTTCCGTATGGGCCTTGTCATAATATGGCGGAAATCTATTAATAAAACTATACGGGTCTTTTTTATTGATGAAATTCATCAAAATTTAATTAAAGAAACCAATCAATAGGTAAATGTACGTATATTGAGAAGGAATTATCTTATCTGCTATTTGTTCATTTTTCGTTAACTTAAGACAGCTTAGTGGACTTGAAAAAGGGAAAACAGTTTCGTAATTTTACTATGCAAACAATTTTGAGAACATAGTGATTCGACTTTTTTTTTATGCTGTAAGACATTGTTACGCTAAAATGTAATCCAAAAAAAAGAAGATTACTCATAAGCTATGACGTTTTCTGGTTTTAGAAATGACTAACCCTATTGAAAAATTGTATTCGGACGTTCGAAATGAGTTATTTTTGGTGCAGTAATTTTTTTTCAAAGCTTTTCTTTTAGCGGTGCGCTGCTTTCTAAAATTAGTAGCGTTACGAGAGGACGCCACGGACAGAAATGCATAGCAAATCATGTATATTGATATATAGTAGCTAGAAACAACCCCACAACAATGTTAGTTTGAGACAACGGCCAAAAACAGCAGCAATGAAGGGAGACGTTCTCTTCTGTAGCGTTAATCCAAGGAAACGTTCATTCATTTGCTCATTTTAAAGAACTCCAATCTGGGCTACGCAAACTAGTAGTCTTACAGTTTATTTTAAGCACACATCCCTCCCCTGTATTCATATTTTTAAAGTTATATTTGCTTTTAAACCAAACGTTTATTACATCAATATTTAAATACAAAGAAAATATTGCGCTTTAAACGACCTTCTGATGATTTGAAAAATCTTATTTGATGTACATATCTGATTTTTTCTCCTGGCCTATTTACAGCAGCAGAGTGAATATTACTAAATGCAGCTATTATGTATAAAATTTTGAACACTGAAACTACTGCCCGCACGCTACACGAAATAAAGTCTCCCCCAAAACAAAATCTCGCCCAGAGACTGTATTAAAATAAAGTCTCCGGGCTTAAAATAAAACCTCCCCTTAATTATATGAAGCTATCAATTCGTGTTTTATTAATGTTTATAACTCCCATTTAATTTTGTTTTTGTGCTACATTCATTTAGAATTTAAAAAATCCTAAGCTTAGTCAGGGGCGTAACAAGTTGAGTGCAAAGGGGTGCATGCCCCGCGATACATATTTTTAAGGGTGGCTAATTTTCCAGAGTTAAAAAAATAACAGACTAATGAACTTAAAAATAAAGATGATTAAGTAATACGATAAAGTGACACGAATGTCTTAGAATATGTAATTCACACTTTGGGTTTGTGAGTAGCTCTTGGGATAAGGACTGAAACAAAATTTGCAATTTCTATATTGGCATAGTATGATTGAAAGTTATTTTCACCATATTTTACAGATAGATATTACAAAATTTGCAACAGAAACAAACATAATCCAAGTAGCCAAGGTTTTTAAAATTATAAAACTTTTAATTTGACTTTTCAAATAAAGTAAAGCATCGGTTGGAATTGCTATTAAATGGAATTATTTTTTAAGTGTAGCCGTCTCAGAATACACAACACAGGCCAAAGCGTAGACTAAAAGAATTCAGGTCACAAGTTTTAACAATTGCAATCAGTGTCGTATCTACCGTTGGTGTCACCCAATGCGTTAAATTCATGGTATAGCCCCCTGCCCCAATTCCCGACTTATACTGCCGCTTTCTGCTGAGAAAATGGAGATTTTGTGGCTTTAGAACATAGTAGCAGAGATAGAAATGGTACTGTTCAGTCTGAAACCATTCGTGTGAAATGATCTGAAGTAGGAACAACAATTGGTTGTGTATTAAGCAGAATGAAAGACATAGATAAAGACAATGATTTTCAGATAAAGCTTTCTACTGACAGTGACTCATCTGGTCGAAATTCTATTGAATTATCTGGAAGCAGAAATGACATCTCAAAAGCTAAACAACTTATTCAAGATGCTGGAATTGATATTGTGAATGGTCATAATCGTGGTCGGGGTTGGTGAAATATTGAACATTTAGCAGTCTGAAGAAACATTCAAAGCCCATCTGTTTGAAATCATACTCGTCAAATGAAGAATGACTATTTTTGAACCAGGCCATGCTATTAGCAGACTACAAATTTGACATTAAACCTGTGAAGGGAAATGACAATGTTGTTGCAGACATATTAAGTAGAATGACAATAAATAAAGACATCTCTTGAATTCCTGAGTGATAAAACCAAAGACTGTATTAATATTAGTCTGTGAATTCCTCAATGATAAAACCAGAGACTGTATTAATATTAGTCTGTGAATTCCTAAATGATACAACCAGAGACTATAATAATATTAATATTTCTATTCGTTGTACAATAGACAAGGAACAGTGTTTGAATTCCCCTGGATTATTAGTTAATTTTAATAATATTGATTGTTAAAAGTATTTTAATTACACAAAATTACAGATGTGTTAAAAATTTCAGTTTCATTTTTTCAGTACAGGTAGACTGTTGAATCAGATTTTTCTCTTGATTTTTATGTCTAGATTTTGTGTGTAAGGCAATGAATGTCAATTGATGATAAATATTTGAAATTTGAATATAGATATAGATTAATTTGATTTTATTAAGACCAAAAATGTTGTATTTCATAACATTTTTTTTGAAGGATGGGGGTGAATGTCACTTGTGAATCACGAGTGTTTTGCGTGATTGCATGACGGAGAGGTCACGTGAGTAAAAGCGCGGGAAGAAAGGGGCGTTCTCATTGGCCAAGGAGATTGGAGAATCAGTGTTAGAGTTGGCTGGTGTCATGGCAGATGTATGCCAGTGTTTTCCACGTTGTATAACCTCAAATTATATTTCTTGTACTAAGTATAAATAATAAAGTTGTTCTATTGAAACCAATTCTTCAGAGGATTATTGTGTGCAAGGTTTTGTATTGAGAGAACGCCTACAAGAGAGTTATACATTAAATAAGCAAATCAGTTACAGTATCGTGACCAGATAATGTATTATATAGAGCCGATAAAATGCCTTAGAAATTAAAGACTCACAAATTAGAGTTGTAATACCTGAAATACAACATATAATTATGCATTTAATAAATTAAAAACCTAAGCTTTCAAGAGAAAATTAAATTTCGCCGTGAAATAATATACGTGTAGAAACAGCAGGATTACCGAAAACCTGCTTCTAATACAAGTCAAGTCCTGAAATGGAACCCCCAGGGTAAACGGAAATGAGGCCGTCCAAGAAAAACTTGTCGCCGAGAATTAGAGGCAAGTATCAAAAGAATTGGCCATGAATGGAAGATCCTGGAGAAGCTGGCCCAGGATAGAGATGCCTGGATCTGATGTTTCTCTTAGGTGGCCAATGCCTTGGAGGAATCGCAGACGCCGACGATGATCGGTGGATGCATCAACAACCCCCCCCCCTCCTCATGGACGAGAAGGCTTAACAACAACAAAATATAGACTGCAGTGGCGAAGCTAGAACTTTTGCGGCCCAAGGCGGTCTCTAATTTGCCGCCCTTTTTAGGGACCGTACATAAATGACATCACGAACCTTGGGGGGGGGGCAGTCATATATTTCATAGCAAAATTACAATGTTCGGTACATAATTTTCCAATCTATACTGTTGTATAAATTTTAATAGATCAAGGGGGTCTTTCCCCCCGTTTTTCTAACATAATGCCTCTTCTTTTAGTGTATGTACAGCCATAAAAACCTGGAGCCTTTTTCTTTCAATATGGAATTGTTCTTTATCAATTTCAATAAAATAATTTATTTGATATTCAAATGCTTCATTTAGTAGGTTACATGGTAGTATATACGAATATTTTCTTGCAAGGACATGCAACTGATCAAAGCGTTCTTTTATAATTCCATCCATGGATAAAAACATTTGTCGTTATACTTCTAGTTCTAAAGATAGAACAACGTATTCTTAATTTCCCCCACTCATATTTTTTTTATCCTTCTAACTCCAGTTTCAGTTGATATCTTGAACTCTTCACAAATTGTTTGGCTGATATAACAGCTTTTTCTCTTAGCACATCTCTTTGTTCCATGCCATGACGGGTTCCCATAAATTCAGATAACGTAAAAAAGAAAAAGATTGAATTGAATTGAGTAAAATTCCAGCATCTGATCTCCTTTTAATAGTTACTTCTTCAGATGTCAATTTGTCCAAGACGCTTGAAATTTTAAAGTATGTCTTTTTAAAAATTATTTATGCCTAATGTGGTGTTTGTTAACGTAGACATTTAAATATTTTCATATTCTTGTCAAAAATCTTAATAATTTTCCATAAAATAGACGAATTCAAATTATTTACACATTACTTTAATTGGAAAGGCTTAAAATTTTTAATGAATAAGCGTATTTTAATTTAAAAAACTCAATTTATTTGTGCTACTTTAATGCAATAAAACAAAATTAATTTTTAATAACTTACATTACAATATTTTTCTGAAAACTGAAAAAATAATATAAATTACTTCTTGCAAGTTAAACACAAAATTTGAACCACCATTGCTTGTAGGTACTTGTTCGCGCATCATTCTGCGAATGTATAAAATTCCACGCAAAAACTGTCGGGGCAAAATTAATAGCACATATTATTCGTCCCAGCGGTAATGTGTTTTTTGTGGTATTTTTCTTTTAAAAGCGTCATCTGTGACGTATACTTCTTAATTTTCTAAACAAATCGATATCTTTTTGAGTGATTAAAAATTTTTGAACGGTTTTAAATTAAATATAACATCCACTCTGTAATCAAACAAATGTTGTGCGAATCCAATATTTAAGACTCGAAGGTATGAGTCTTTTTGTTTCACTCGGGTTTTCCACCTTCAAAAGAAAAAGGGCGGTTGTCAGAAATGGTTGTACTTTTCAAATGCCCGCAAATGCCGCCCCTAAATGTGTGCCGCCTGGGGAGGACCACCCCCTCCGCCTCCCTAGCTACACCACTGGTAGAATGTAATCTAAATATTATATAATGCGACATGCAAAGAAATAGAATTAAAGTAGCCTTTTATGCAGTTATATAAGTGAAATAAATTAAAATATTTAGCGAAGCAACTTCACGAGACAATCATCACCGTTCAAGTTACCAGTAAACTGTCTCAGCCATTAATTTTCATGTAGTAGTTTACGAGTAAAACATTAATTTTGATTAAACAGTTTACGAGAAGATCATCACATTTCTTGTAATCAGTGAATGAGAAAATAGTTACAATCATCAACTTTTATGTAACAATTTAAACAAAAAATCCATTACCCACAATATTTTTCGTAATTATTTTTTATGCTTCCTAAATAATTTGAGACCGTTTTTGAAATTCTGTTTGAAAGATTTTTTCCCCATAAAATTTTTAAAAAAACTTTCATTTAATACATTATTGATATTTAGGCCAGTTTGGATATTTTAAATCTTGGTAAAAAATGCAAATTGAATTTAACAATTTAAAAATATCCGTTAAAAACAAAACATTTGCGTGGAAAAGGGCTTTGTTAGAATCAATAAATTTCATTTCAAATGGAGCAAAATTAATTATCAGATTTAGCCTAGAATTTTTAACAAAGAAACTTACTCTTTACATTCCTATGGGCGATCTGACAGGATGTGCAGCAGAGTGCTATATTTTTCGCTTGATAACATACGCCAGGAAAGTCCTTTACAAACTGTGGACAAAACTGTCCCATCCTAACTGGTGACGGATCATCTCCAAACAAACAACTCTCTGCAAATTTAAACAGGGTTTTAAAGGAGCTCAAACTATTAAATACTGTAAATAAGACTTGCCTCCTTTTTAAAACATATTTTTGAAAAATAGATCGCACCGAATGATCGTTTATACTAGCTATTAAAAAATTAATATTGTCTTAATTTGAAGAAACAAACAATTTTTACCATCAGCTGAAGGGGCTCGTTCATCAGAAACGCAGTGCCCGGATTTACAGATCTGGTACAAAGATAAATGTAAATTCACATCATAATTCCCACAAGAAGTTATTTGTTACTGCTGTATTTACACTTTTTAGTATCTTACCAACAACAGTAACAGACGCCAAATTCTATATAATCTAGACGATTATTGCGTCCTATGCTTATCTATGGTTAATGTCTAGTCTTGCATTTTGATTAGAGTTCTAAATGTTGAAATTGTCTTGGTTTACCTCCTTTCATAGTGCAAGCCATTCTATGCCAGGATTCCTAACAGGAAGAACGTGAAATTGTATATGTTTTTCTTGCATACGGAATAAGAAAACGTGTTTTATCCCTATGTCTTTCTGTGTTGTAGATTATATTTGTGTTTTATTTCTAAGTTAGAATTAAATACTCCATGTACTATTACTATTTTGCTCTATGTTATTCTATCCTCTAGTGTTTCATGGTTTACTGACTTAAAAAAGTGACTTTATAAAAGTGTTCTTTGTTGGATGTGTCCCTTACAGAAAAGGCATATTCTTGTACAGGTCTTACCCACATAAGGTAGTTTTTCAGTTTTATTTTCGCATTTAATCTGAAAAAGTTTATCTTTTTAGTTTTCTAAACTATTTCATTGACATGGGGATTATATGGTTATTTTAATCAACAATGAAGTTTGCCAGAAAAATAAATAAAGACAAGCTTATAGCTAAATACTATATGTTGAGTAAATTTCTGTTAGTTATTGAAGGGTTTATAATGAATATTAATCAACGTTTTTTTTCCATTCCCCCCTTCACCTTTCCCTCACCTTGCCGCCCCCAATCTAATCCCAACTACTAACCTTTCCATCCACCACATCTTGTCCCATCCACCATTTAAGTTGCCGTCCCAAATACCTTTTCCCATCCATCATTCAAGTTGCCGTCACCCCACACCTTGTTCCATCCAACACTCACCTAGTCCGTCACACCTTGTCCCATCCACTACTCACCTTGCCCCCACCTTGTTCCATCCACAACACACCTAGTCCCTCACACCTTGTCCCATCCACTAATCACCTAGCCCCTCACACCTTGTCCCATCCACCCCTCACCTTGCTCCCCACCTTGTTTCATCCTTTACTCACCTTGCCCCAACCACCTTGTTCAATCCACCACTCACCTAGTCCCTCATACCTTGTCCCATCCACTACTCAAGGTGCCCCCACCTTGTCCTATCCACTACTCAACTTTCCCTCACACCTTGTCCCATCCACTCTTCAGCTTGACCCCCACCTTGTTCCATCCACCACACACCTAGTCCATCACACCTTGTCCCATCAACTACTCACCTTGCCCCCACCTTGCCCCATCCACCACTCACCTTGCTCCCCCCACATTGTCCCACCCACGACTCACCTACCCGTCCCCATACATTGTCCCATCCACGACTCACCTTCCTGTCCCCACACGTTGTCCCATCCAACGCCGCTTGCCTGTGGCAATATTCAGTGCCTGGTATATAGCAAAACAAAGCCTGGCACAGTTGTGACCCAATTGTTTGGTTACCCTGAAAAAAACGTGAACGATTATAAAACATATTTGTAATACTCAGTAACAAATTAAATGCAAACTTATGTTAAAGGGGTTTATCTATTTTATTGTTCTCAAGGACAGTGCGTGCTTTCCATCAAGGGGACGCCTGCAATCTGTGTAAGATCTTCTGAATATATCATTTCTTTAACCCTAGAAATGCCGCTCCTGATATTTTGACTTACGGACTGTCTTCCGGAATGTACACAGTGTCATTCGCTCATCCCAGCGAACCAGTTTCTTTTTTATAATACGTAGACACCTTCACAAAAAACTGAATTGAGCATATGGCCATGAAATGTGTTTGGGTGGTGTAGAGGTTTTCTGCGTCTTTAATACAATTTCATTGCCACACGTTAATTTAATTTTTGTGGGCCTGAATTTAGGAGGCGGATAGAAGGATAAACACGTTTCAGGGGTTGAAAGAACAGAGATGCCAAAGACACCTAGCATAAACCATTGATAAACTTGGAACGCAATAATGTTCTGTATATAGGAGCGTCTGTAACACGTAAGACAAGCACCTTTGTGAGGAGGTTTCAGTTTGTGCGATATATTTTGTTGAGTAATGTCTCAGTTTCGTTTTTTTGTTGTTGTTTTGTTTGGTTGTCTTTCATTTATTGTTGTGCATATTATTTTAGTTATTGTGTAATAGTTTTCAAGGACATGGCCGGTGCTGCAAAATAAATCCTCCCCCATACAGTCTCCCCCGGAGACTCTATTTTAAAACAAATCCTCCAAGGGAGAAAATGTTTTCCTCCCAATTAAAATAAATTCTCACTTTCCTGTAAAATATTGTGTGCCCCAACATAAATCCACACCATCACACTTTCGATATAAAACAAAGAGATCATTTAAAAACACAAGAATAAAGAATACTTAATTTTGTATTGCAGTTTAATTCACACATGTTTACGGTAATACTATTTATGGTAGCGACGTATATATACAGAGATATAAGGGGGTGAGGACCGTGCCATTTGACACCTCTCAGGGGCGTGACATAATAATCACACATGTTTACTGTAATAATACTTATGGTAGTGGCGTGGATATAGAGAGATAAGAGGGGGGTGCGGACCATATCATTTGACACCTCTCAGGGGCGTGACATAATAATCACACATGTTTACTGTATACTATTTATTGTAGTGGCGTAGATATACAAAGATATAAAGGGGTGAGGATCATGCTGTTTAACACCTCTCAGGGGCATTTTTTCAATTTGAAAAATTGCTTAATTACTTGATTTTTTTCCGCTGTACAAATTGGCGCACAGGCATTGTTGGGGTGTATGAAGGCAGTTGTTTTGTTTCATTAAGCAAGGATTATGTCTTTGAAGGCATGGGTTTGTGTTGTTACTATACATAGTAAGGTCGTACAAACGTCGGGTGTTCAGACGGTGAAATAGTTTCTTACTGCCTAGGTCGGGGGGGGGGAGGGGAAGGGTGGGAGTACCCAATTAAGTAACCGCACGGAGGGAACAAAAATCGGGCTACGACACTGACATGTATAAATGATGACTTGATTATACAGTCTTTAAAAAAACTCTGTGGTCTATGCATTGTATTGTGTGCCGTAGAAGCGATGCGTCAAATGGGGGAAGAGGTACTGGTGTTGCTGACTGCACTGGCTGACACTATCACAAGGGGTAAAACCAAATCTAAAATGTAGTATGTTCCCGTAATTTGGCACTGGCAGACTCTGAGGAATATGGGTTTAGTCGTGAACTGGTGACACAATGAGCTTACCGCACTGGGTGACGCAAACCTTATTGACGCCTCTGGCGAGACAGCTGCACGAATAATATATATAATAAGTTATCCCTTTAATAACTCTATCGAGACGTTTATTACTTTCAAAATATCTAATTTACAGTCAAATAATTTACTAAAAATTGGCTTCTTGTATTTAAATATTTTTCACATTAATTTTTATATTCTACAGTAATAATGTGTCAGACTATTTATATAACTACAAGTAAAAAACAAAACTGCTAATAAAATGCAATGTATTGAATAAACGTGATTTAAGTTTCACATACTTTTATTTAGTCAAAAGTTTGCGTACAGAAACAAGCAAAGATTTTTAAAATTAAATTATTTTTTAAACATTCAGAACTACAGCGCAATTATTGGACCTTATTTTCATAACATCACCATGCACGAATATATGTTCTCATATAACGATTATGGAATTATCTTTTACTGTCCACGTGTATTATTTTTATTTATGAATTTGAATTTTTATCTGCCATTACTGTTTGAAACACAAAAAAATATATTAAAATTTTAAAGCTTTTTACAGATGTTACACAAAATTTAGACGTTTGCTCCAATAATCATGACTAACATTAAATTTTCTGCGTATAATTTATACCGCCTCTTTCTAGAGTGTCTAAACTAATTCGGACATTATGGACTGGACAAGCCTATCTAGAGATTTGTTCATAAGAGAAAAAAATAATTAAGAAAATTGTATCTATCCGTTAACATATTTTACAAAGTCTTTAGAATGTACTTTGATAATACAATATTATATTGCCAGATATTCTAAAATATTAGAAAGCTTTAGGAGATTTAAAATTAACGCAAGAGAATCAAATCTATAAGTTAATATATTCTTTTTAGTAGGTATAAAATACTTCGGGGGTAAAATTTAAGCTACAATTTCGAATCGCATAGTAAGAAAATATTCTTTTTTTAAAAAATATCATTACTTTTAATACAATAACTAGTATTGCAAAATTTATCTTTCAAATAAAATAAAAAGAAATATTAAACATACATACATACATACATTCATATATACACACATACATACACACATACATACATACATACATACATACATACATACATACACACACACACACATACATACATACATACATACATACATACATACATACATACATACATACATACATACATACATACATACATACATACATACATACATACATACATACATACATACATACATACATACATACATACATACTTACATACATACATACATACATACATTCATACATACATACATACATACATACATACATACATACATACATACATACATACATACATACATACATACATACATACATACATACATACATACATACATACATACATACATGCATGCATGCATACATACATACACACATATACGTTAAATATATACACACATACATACACATAGATACATATATTTATACCTACATACAAACATACATACATACATAGATACATAAATACATACATACATCATACATACATACATAAAATCATACATACACACATACATACATACATTCATATATGTATATGGATATAAAAAATTACTTTATACATTAAAGACACTCCTTCTTTACCGGAGATTATTGCGTCCTATGCTTGTCAATGGTTTATTCATGGTTTATGTCTAGGCTTGCATTTTTATTACAGTTCTAATTAGGGTTGTTACCGCATTTCAGCTCCGCTAATCCGGATTCCGGTCATTTTTACAAATTCGACTCCGGCTTCGACATAATTTTACTTCATAAATCCGGTCCGATCCGGCAGGCTGGTAGAGCCATAAAATATATTTTTTTATAATAGCTCTGGCAAATCCGGAATTCGACCATAATTACAAATCCGTCTCCGGCCTAATTTCACTTTATAAATTCGGTCAAATCCGGACAGAACACCCCTAGTTTTAATATATATGTTTGTGTGTGTTTTTGTGTGCGTGAAAATGCCATTGAACTTTTCCTTATATTTAAATAATATTTTATTAACGTGAACCTAAAAACTTTCAAATTAAATTTCTAATTTTAAATACTTCGTTGCAGGACATTACAATATTATGAGGCACTAAATATAAATCATTAAATTTTTTTTAATAAAATAGCCTACAGAAGACATACGTACAAAAAATATGAAGTAAGTGATAAGCTTAAAGAAAGAATAGGGAACGTTTTAGAATGTTATCACGATTCAACGTTCTTTTGGTCCACATGTGGCTGTCGTATCTTTGGGAAACGATATAACAATCATTTCACACACACAATGACGCATGTCATCAATAAAAAAGCCATCCTCTCAGGTACACCTTCAGTATCTTTGGCTCTAACATTCAGGAAGGTAATTGACTTTATGCCTAACTAATTCAGTGGCATGCGGATCTCAAACTAACTAAGCGTGCGCCTCACCTCAACCAATATCTCCACAGTACTTTGATCTGGGTTACACAATAAATTTAACGTATCGGGTGACTCCAACCCTAGCTCTGACACTCATGTGTAAACACGTGACAAAATTTTTGTGTGTCTAAGTTTTGGAATGTGCTGTGTTTCTCGAGACAGCTACACATAAAGTAATCCCTTTTAAGAGCAATTTTTAAAACTATATTTTAAGAGTAAGCTTTAAAATTGTATAAATATACAAACCTGGGCTACTTGGATTTCCTAAATTTCTGCCGTAAATTTAGTAAACGCTACCGGTAATGGGCCGTCCATAAAGTACGTCACGCTATTTTATTAACAAAGTAATTAAAATTTAATATAAAACACCGTGATGTCACACATTGCTGGACACCCCCTTACCCCTGTCACAAACTGTTACACTTTCCTACGACCCATCCCCCCACTGAAGCGTGACGTACTTGATTGGCGGCCTCTAAAAGACGGTCATAATATTTTTAAATAATTATAATGCACACATAGAAATCGCAAATTTCGTTTAAGTCCTTACCACAGGTGCTACTCACAAACCTAAAGAAGGTCATCGGTGTAACGTTCTCCTATTAAATTATCATCTTTGTATTTGAGTTAATATGTCTGCTATTCTTTTAAATAACTCTGGGCATTTAACCACCTCATAAATATGTGTCTATACGGGCATACACCCACTTAGTCCGAAAATTGCTACGCCCTTGACTAAGCTTATGATTATTGAATTTTCAATATTCATACACAAATGCATGTAGAATAAATACAAATTATGTTGTAAGTCTTAAAGTTTAATAAAAAAAATATTTTTAATTTCACATAATTAAGGGGAGGATTTATTTTTACCCCAGAGACTTTATTTCAAAACAAAGTCTCCGGGGGCGACTTGGTTTTAAAATAAACTCTCCGGGGGGAATTTATTTTGGGGGAAACTCTAATTCGTGACAGGGGCACACAATATAATTTTTATATGTTACTCCTTACGCAGATAATGGAGTTTGTCCCAAAAATCGCCCTGCAGTGTTGGTCAGCTTCTACCTCTTGTCCTAGCAGACGTCCACTGACGTCTGGTATGGTGTTGTCCGTAGGAATGTGATCATTCAGACATGTCGCTCCTCGTCTGAACGAAATATTAATATAATAATATTTTTGACATTTCTTAATTTTTTGAGTTCCTATGCAATTAGTCGCTGACTTAAATCAAGGAATAGAGACCACTCTAGTATTTTAGCAGTCGTGAGTATAAAAATGAACTGGTAACAAACTCTAAGATAGCGGAAACCATTCAGGTAAATACTAATTGTATCAATGTTTTAGAGTATCCAATTATTTACTGCTGCGCCAGAAGTTATGTTTCTTTAAGAAGTACATTCATAAAGATAGAAATCATATTTTTTTTTAAAAATTCGGGGTAGAAGTTTTAATCAAACTTTCCATTAGGATTCTTGTCAGGACAAACTGTATTATAAAATCAAGCAAACCCAACCTGACCTATATGGATCAGATGTATCCCTTTATCGAGTCATCGGTCTATTAATAAGTCTCAATATTTTATTCAAAATAATATGCTTAGAGTGGGTAAACTCCCTAAAATCTACCCACTTACGAAGTCATCAGCAGTTGCTGCAGGTATGATGTAAAACTTGACAAACTGCAAGGGGAAAACTGCCATGGATGGTACCTGTTCTGATCTGTCGTGGTAGAATAGAAGTTTCCCATGATGTACCTGTCTGATGCCGAGCACTGGGCACTGTTACCAACACCATCATTACTTGCTGAGAGGCTGTAAATAAATAAGTTTATAAAAATGTTTAAGTCTTGTCTAGAACACTTTATATCTTTGGCAAATGTAAAAATGTATTTTAAAAATATATAAAAATACATTTGGCATTAAGCGATAAAGACTTTGCAGATGAGCAGTAGATGCAACGTTGGAAATCGGATTTCATGTGTGGAGAGCATATTTTAAACACATTTTTTTCAGAATTTCTGCAGTGTATAAACACACACACAAACACACACACACACACAAACTCACACACACACACACACACACATATATATATATATATATATATATATATATATATACTGTATATACATGAACATTATCTTTATGATGTCGTTGAAGAAAATCAGGTGTTAATTTATTATTGATTTTTTTTTGCGATTAGTTTTATGTTGGCACATTAAAAACAAAATTTTATCTTTAAAATAGCAATCGTAATAAGGTTAAACTTTTCCATAGTTTTCCTCGCATACTCAATTATGTTGATTACACTTCATTTTCCAATGTTAAAACAACTCTTAAGTTGCACTAGCTACTTTGTCATATTATTGTGAAAATAAATGCTTTCGCTGCTTTCGTTTTCAAACGCCATGGTCAGATACTATGTAAAATTTCTTTTTTAAAAAAGACAATCTGTATAGGCCTCAATAATCTTCTGTATAGAAGGAGCGTCTGTAACAGATAACATAAAAAGATGAAAACATGGCATATATTCCGGGATATCCCTTTAAAATGTATTCACTGACACGCTTACATTAACAGTTGACATAAGATTGATAAGGGATATGAACGTCTTTAACCAAATTATTTGATTACCATTTATTTTAAAACCTGATATTACATACATGACAATACATTTCGAAAGCTTTGACTTATTTCGTAAATATAAAAAATCATCCGTCTTTTATAAATTTAAATATTTTATGTTGTGGATTTTATATATTACACTCTATTCTCTTGCATTTTATTTTTGTTTAAAGATCCTCTAGTCCGAAAGTAACAGTATAAAAAGGCTGATGTGTTTAAGACAAAGATCATAAACGATCATTCTAAACACCTAGCTTACCAACCTATATGCGAGGTTTAAGGCAACATCAGTCATACTTTCGTAATTGATTCTTTCCGCTATAAGTGACACACTGGAGCCGTCAGTGTTACACATTGTTTGAACGTAGGCAATACCTGTGTAGAAATTTTAAGTGTTACCTTTCGTGAAAATCATGAAATTAGAATAATTTAAAAAGTAAAATTATTTTATAAATTTGAAAGGGCTTTTATTCGACTTAAAATTCTATTTTTTTCACTCTCAGAATGTATTATTAAATAATATGTAAAACACAATTTCAAAAAGGTCCCAAATATGTCGGAATTTGTATTTGTCATGTTATAAGATATTATGGAATTTCAACGAAGCCTTAAACTTAAACTTTTTGTTTTGATTTAACTTGATATTCTGTGTGTCTGTCTTCAAGAGGAAATAATAGGTTTTGAAAAAATGTAATTTTCTTTGAAAAATGAGCTCTCATTACAAATTGTAATTGTGACAACCCGCCGAAGATTGAGACATAACATTTCAATTTAAAATATTATATAGAAAATGGGTAATTAAAATATCGGTAAAAAATATTTTCAAAAACAAGCTTTATTTAAGGCAATTAAGAGGACAAAGTAAATTTTCTCATGTTTGTAAGAATAAAAGAGTGGATGCAAAGCATATTTGTTGTCGAGATTAATATCCTGCCTTTTTCAGGATTGTTCAGTGGAATTTCATATCTCTAAAGATTTGTTGTACAAGTAACATTTTCTTGTGCACCAGCGGCGTAGCCTGGGTATGTGCCGCACCCGCCCCCCGGGAAAATACAAATATGCTCTAAAGGAAAGACACGTTTTTTTAGAAAGTAACAATAAGGACACTATTCATCATTATTTATGTTAATAATAAATAGGAAAGCTTTCATTTAAAAAAAATAATTAAGTTGAGTTTTCTGCTTTTCTTCATGGAACAATATTTAATGTATCATTGCTGTCAGCTATGACATGCTCAAAACCCAAAATAGCTACTAGATTACGTAAATGGTTTGCGAAATTCAAAACTGCCCAATACCTTACTTGAATTTCTACAGTAACATCATCTTATGAAGAATACAACTTTCCTCTCAACTATTTCTCTACAAACCATGTCTACATATTCGCTTTGATCGCCAAAATTTACTCTATCCAACTTTGACTGGAAGGTACAATTAAAATCGTAAGGTCTCCAACGTAAAGTTTTAGTGAAAGCCAAAGGATCCTTTAAAAAGTCCATTAGTTTCTCTTTGAGTAGCCTTTGCAAAGCATTTTTTGTTCGTCTGCCTCGGTCAGTTTTTCTATAGCTTAAAAAAGCGTCAATATAAATAATAAATCTAAATGGTAAATTCCGTAGTTTCTAAATATGTTTTCAATAGAGAATACACCCTTGATATTTCATTAGAAATTGTATATCCACTGATTCTCCATCTGCTAAAGGGGTATCCCAATCTTTACAATTTGCTGAAATCACAGAAAAACTAATATCATGTAGTTCAAATTTGTGATATAAATAAAAAAATCATTTATATACCAGACATAATTAAAAGAATGTTCATTAAAATACGCAGCGCAAGACAATCGAACAATACAAAATGTTAGTTATGTCTCGTAAATAATGTTTAATATAATGCGCACCAATCGGGAATATATTCTTAAAAAGTATCGTCAATATAATACGCACCTTACCGCGCGACAGGAAAGGTTGTTCAATATAATACGCACCACGACACTCTAGCACAAAAATTAAAATGCTACATGGAGATAAATAGTGATAATCTAAAAATTCATTAATTTAAATACGATACATTCGATCGATCTGAAATTTTGATAGATCATTTTTATCATCGACACTAGTCTGCCTGCTAAATTTCAGCTCGCCAGCATGAGATGGGTTCAAAATCGATCCAAAGTTTTTTCGGCAAGCAAGGCCTCAAGCAGACACTACAAGTTAATATAAAGGATTTAAAAACAAAATTAACTGTTGTCATGTTGCAGCTGAGAGGATATGTATTGTTCTAAAGATTTGGTTGCAGTGTCAACAAGGTGGTAAACGAATTCAAATTAGTATCTTTCCTGTCCATCCATCTTGAGCTCGACCCGATTTTCGTCAAATTTACTTTTTCTCCAACGAACTCGATGTCCTTGTATATAGTCAATTTTTTTTATCTGCGTCTGTTTTGCGATGCTGTTTACCATCATTATCAAGGTAGCATTAAACTGATTGTTTTTTCTGAGATTCTTTTTTATTTTCGTAAAATATTGGAATTTCTCGAAACTTTATTTGCCAATGCAATATAATAATTTTTGCCCTGCATGAGTTTGCTAATGAGATTGACATGGGTGAATATATAATACCATATTATGACATAATAACATGAAATGTGAATAGTTGTAGTTACGTAAGTTTTCATGGTGCTTCATCTCTTATTATGCTACGAGCAACAAAGCCCGTGCAAGGACGTTCCGCCACAGATCCTGTGGCATGTTGTTCAGGAGTAACAGTAGTGATTAGCAGGAGTGACACACTTCAAGATGGGAGCACAGTAATGAATTATTACAAAAAATAACTGCAACCAAAAATAACTCCTTTTGAACGTCCGTGTAAATGTGTTCCATATTTTAATTATTTCTTTATTTTTTTCTCCGCTAGTGATTGGCTGTAGGAGTCATATGTGTGTTAGGGACCAATCGCTATCGATGACCGCAAATAACATTGCTTTTTATTATATACTAGCAAAACCTCCGCGCTCCGCTGCGGAAGTTAGAATTTTAGTAAGGATTGAAAACCCGTTTCACACCAATTCAAAACACCAATAGATTTCAGTCTGAATCATGATTAATATACTTGTTTGTCATTATTTGTCAACGTCGTGTAAAATAAAATGGGTACTAAAATGACATTACGGGTCCCGTGCAAAATAAATGCAGGATTTGACTATATTTATTTAAATTATTTTTAAGGTAACAAAGCTTTAAATATTTATGAAAAAAAATATTTTGGGTCACGGCCCCAAAGGAACAAACGTTAGAAGTTCATCACCCTATAGAATTTAATTTAATTTTTTAAATCAAATTTGGCCATATTTCATCCATTTACCTAGTAGCCACATTTTAAATTACCTTTTATATAACTAATGTTAAAATATGGCATACGGGCCCCCAGCCTGGAATAAGTGGTGTTTTTAAAACTTTTACTTTTAGTGCCAGAAACCTTCGATGGAGCGTACCCAAAAACTTCCTAAAGTTTAATGGCCGTGGGATAAATAAAATACATTTACAATTAATACGTCTTTGAAAAAACTAAAATAAGGGCCGGGGGCCCTATCGGGATAATATGTATATTTCCAAAAAATAGCTTATTTCAATTTGGATTATGATGAATATATTTGTTAGTAAACATTTTTTTTTAAATTGAGTGAAATCGAATGGTTAAAATGTCTTAAACGTTTACAAAAAATAGAATAGGGGCCTTCGGCTACAAAATATTGAAAAAACATAATTTTAAAGCCCTAACGAATTTTAATATAGGCCATCAAGTTTTTATCTTCCAAGTTTTGTAAAAATACATTTACACAGTATCCAATTTTGTTACGTTTTTTTTTGTTGTTTTTTGTTGTTGTTTTTTTTTGTAATTGAGCTCATATTAGTTAAAAATATTACTTTTGTGTCCCGGGCCCCCAGTGAGTGATAATTAAACAAAAGCATTTTGCCTGTTACCATTCCGGAAGTGTACTCAACAACTTCCCAAAATTTCATGCTTCTAACTACACGGGAAAATGGAGAATCTGTCATGATTAACTTTTTATATAAGAACAAAAATTGGGCCCCCGGCCCTCAGTGAGTGAAAATGTAAATATTTGTTTGCATGTTACCATCGCGAGAGTGTAATTAATAAATCCAAAAAAGTTTCATTATTTTACCTACACGGGAAATCAGTTAATTAGGTTTGATTCAGTTTTTATATAAGAAAAAGTACATTTGGGCCCCCGGCCCACAGTGAGTGATAATTTAAATATTTTTTGCATGATACCATCGAGAGAGTAGACTCAACAAATTCCCAAAGTGTCATGTTTCTACCTATACGGGAAAGTGGAGAATAAGGCGATTTTAAATATAAGGAAATAAAAACGCTCTTGTGCCCGCGGCCCCCATGGGAGTGAATTTAAAATTCTTTTACGCCAATTTGCAATGCGAGAGGGTACTCAACAACTTCCCAAAGTTTCATGCTTTTACCTACACGGGAAGGTGGAGAATTCATGATGAGTCAGTTTTTAATATTAGAAAAAAACTTCTTTTGGGCCCCCGGCCCACAGTAAGTGTTAATGTAAATAGTTTTTTCACCTGGTACCATCGCGGAAGTGTTCTTATCAACTACTCAGAGTTTCATGCTTCTACCTACACGGGAAATATGAGAATTTGTTATTTTAAGTTTTTATATAGCTCATTCTAGGAAAAACTTCATTTTGGCCTCCGGCCACCAACCTTTGATAATTTAAATATTTTTTTGCCCGTTAACATCGCGGAAGTGTACTCAACAACTTCCCAAAGTTTCATGTTTCTGCCTACTCGCAAAATATGAGAATTAGTTATTTTTCATTTAAATATAGCCCATATAAAGAAAAATAACTGTTTTGGGCCCCCATGAGTTGGAATTCTAACATTCTTTTACGCCAAGTATCGTGGCAAGAGGCTATTCAACAATTTCCCAACGTTTCATGCTTCTACCTACGCGGGAAGTTGGAGAATTAGTGATGAGTCAGTTTTTTTATATAAGAAGAAAACTACATTTGGGCCCCCAGCCCCCCGTAAGTGATAATTTAAATATTGTTTTCGCTTGTTACCATCGCGTAAGTGAACTTATCAACTCCTTAGAGTTTCGTGATTCTACCTACTCGGGAAATAGGAGAATTAGTTGTACTCATATTTTATGTAGGCATTATTAGTAAAAAAAAACACTGTTTGGGCCCCCGGCCCACATGGGTGTTAATTTTAAAATTCTTTTACTCCAATTTTCGTCGCGAGAGGCTACTCAACAACTTCCCAAAGTTTCATGCTTCTACCTACACGGTAAGATGAGGTATTAGTGTTGATTCAGTTTTAAATAGCCCATATCAAGGGGGAAATGGGTTTGGACCCCCGGCCACCCATGAATGGAAATTATAAATTCTTGTTTGCCAATTATCGTCATAAGAGTATACTCAGCAAGTTCCCGAAGTGTCATGCTTCTACATTAACGGAAAGTTGGAGAGTTAGTTTTAAATATAAGAAAAAAAACTACATTTGGGCCCCCTTCCCCCAGTAAGTGATAATTTTTATAATTTTTTTTAACCTTTAACCATAGCGGAATGTTGCTTTACAACTGCTCAAAGTTTCATACTTCTACCTTCTCTGGAAATAGAATGATTGATTTTTAATTTTCATATAGCCCATATAAGGGGGTAACAGATTTTGGTCCCACGGCCCCCAAGAGTGGGAATTTCAAATTCTTTTTCGCCAGTTACCATTGTGGAAGTGTACTCCAGAACTTCCCAAAGTTTCATGCTTCTACCTACACGGGAAGTTGGAGAATTAGTGATGTGTCAGATTTTTATATAAGAAAAACAAATTGGGCCCCCGGCCCCCAGTAAGTGATAATTTAAATAATTTTTTGGCTTGTTACCATCACGTAAGTGTACTTATCAACTACCCAGAGTTTCAGGCTTCTTCCAAAACGGAAATATGAGAATTTCTGATTTTAAGTTTTTATATAGCTCATATAAGGAAAAAACTTCATTTGGGCCCCCGGCCCCCAGGAAGTGATAATTTAAATATTTTTCTCCCGTTAACATCGCGGGTTATACTCAACAACTTCCCAAAGTTTCATGCTTCTGCCTATTCGGGAAATAGGAGAATTAGTGATTTTCATATTATATAGAGGCAATATTACAACAAAAAAAACATTTTTGGGCCCCCGGCCCCTACGAGTGTTAATTTAAAAATTCTTTTACTCCAATTTTAATCACGAGAGGCTACTCAACAACTTTCCAAAGTTTCATGCTTCTACCTACACGGGAAGTTTGAGAATTAGTGATTAATGAGTGAGTCAGTCACTGAGTCAGGGCTTTGTCTTTTATTAGTATAGACTAGCAAAATACCCGCAAAAAACCCGCGTTAGCTATGGTAAATTAGGATTTCAGTAAGCGTTGAGAACCCGCGTAACACAAATTCAAAACACCAATTGATTTCAATCTGGATCATGATGAATATAATACATATATTAACTTCACCGTCTTGTCTGTCTGTCTGTCGTAGTCCCGCAGAAAAACAAAATCGAAAAGTAAAAAATGACACACTTCCCGTGATGCTATCGAGCTGATAATTTAATTTTTTTCGTCTGCTACTATAGCGAGAGGGTACTCAACATTTTCCCAAAGTTTCATGCTCCTAAATACACGGGAAGTTAGATATTTAATGATGAGTCGGTTTTACATAGCTCATGTAAGAGAAAAACTACATTTAGGCCCCCGGCCCCCTAGTGAATGAAAATTTTATATTTGTTTTGATTGTTACCATCGCAGGAGGAAACTCTACAACTTTCCAAAGTTTCATGCTTCTACCTACACGGGAAGATAAGGAATTAGTGTTCATTCAGTTTTATATTGCCCATGTACGGAAAAAAAAAGTTTTGGGCCCCCGGCCACCCATGAGTGAAATTTTAAAAATTCGTTTACGCCAATTATCATCAGAAGAGTGTACTAAGCAAGTTGTCAATGTTTTAGCTTCTATCTTCACGGGAAGTTGGAGAATTAGTGTTGAGTCAGTTTTTAATATTAGAAAAAAACTAAATTTGGGCCCCCGGTTCCCAGTAAGTGATAGTTTATTTTATTTTTTTTACCATTTACCATTGCGGAATGGTACTTAACAACTGCTGAAAGTTTTCATGCTTCTACCTACACTGGAAATAGGAGAATTAGTGATTTTCAATTTTTATAAAGCTTATATAAGAAAAAAACTACATTTTGGCCTCCCCCGGCCCCCAGTATGTAATAATTTATATAATTGTTTACCTGTTACCATTGCGGAATGTTATCCAACAACTACCCAAAGTTTCATGCTTCTACCTTCTAGGGAAATAGGAAAATAGGAAAATAAGGGTTTTTTAATTTTTATATAGCCGTTTTAAGGGAAAAAACCGTTTTTGGGCCCCCGGCCCCCATGAGTGTAAATTTCAAAATTCTTTTTCCTCTGTAACCATTGCAGAAGTGTACTTAACAACTCTTCAAATTTTCATGCTGCTACCAACACGAGAAATTGGAGAATTAGTGGTGAGTCAGTTTTTTATATTAGAAAAAAACTACATTTGGGCCCCCAGTAAGTGATAACTTATATAATTTTTTAACCTGTTTCCATCGCAAAATGTTACTTAACAACTGCTCAGTTTCATGCTTCTTCCTACACAGGAAATAGGAGAATTAGTGATTTTCATTTTTTATATAGCTCATATAAGGAAAAAAACTACATTTTGGCCCCTGGGCCCCAGTAATTGAAAATTTGAATATTTATTCGCCTGTTACCATCGCGGAAGTGTACTCAACAACTTCCCAAATTTCCATGCTTCTACCTACTCGGGAAAATGGGAGAATCAGTGATTTTCAAATGTTTATATAGCCCTTAGAGAAAAAATAACGATTTTGGGCCCCCGGCCCCCATGAAGGTGAATTTTAAAATTCTTGTTCACCATTTGTCATCGAGAGAGGCTACTTGACAACCTCCCTAGGTTTCATGCTTCTACCTACACGGGAAATCCGAGAATTAGTGATGAGTAAGTTTTAATATAAGAAAAAACTACATTTGGGCTCCCGGCCATCAGTAAGTGATAATTTAAATATTGTTTATACCTGTTACCATCGTGGAAGTGTACTTAAGTTTCATGCTTCTACCTACACGGAAAATAGGAGAATTTATGATTTTTTAGTTTTTGTAAAGCTCATAAGAGGAAAAAACTTCATTTTGGCCCCCGGCCCCCAGGAATTGATAATTTAAATATTTTTCTTCCGTTAACATCACGGGATTGTACTCAACAACTTCCAAAAGTTTCATGCTTCTGCCTACTCGGGAAATAGGAGAATTTGTGATTTTTAGTTTTTATATAGCTCATATGAGGAATAAACTTCATTTGGGCCCCCGGCCCCCAAGAAGTGATAATTTAAATATTTTTCTTCCGTTAACATCACGGGATTGTACTCAGCAACTTCCCAAAGTTTCATGCTTCTTCCTACTCGGGAAATAGGAGAATTTGTGAGTTTCAGTTTTTATATAGCTCAATTAGGAAAAAAAATTCATTTAACTGCTTCAGTCAAATTTATTTTGCAGAAATCTAAATAGAGATTAATAAACATAGATGCAGTCGATTAATTTAGGGGGATGGCGGTGGTAGGGGCAGAAGTGGCGCGTGGCTACTTTTTTAAGCTAGAGACAGTTCGATTACAATACTTTTGGATCCCCGGATGTTTCGACCCTTTTCGTTTTACGTCGTAAAATTGTTTTTTTTTCTAATTAAAAAAAATAAATAAAAATAATATAGTTTAATTTTTTATCTATTAAAAATTAAAAACAGCATGAAATAGTTATAACACGCTTTTTTTAAATCCTTTATATTAACTCGTGGTGTCTGCCGCGGACCTTGCTTGCTTGCTTGCTTGCTTGCTTGCTTGTCGCCAAAACTTTTGATCGATTTTTAACCCACTTGCTCGCAAGATAGCGAGCTGAAATTTTGCAGGCAGTTTCGTACCGATGATAAAAACAATGTATCAAAATTTCAGATCGATCGCATGTACCGTATTTAAATTATTGATTTTTTAGATTATTTTATTTATTCCTATGTATCATGCTATTTTTTGAGATAGAGCGTCGCGGTGCGTATTATATTGAACAACCTTTCTGTCGCGCAATAAGGTGCGTATTTTATTGACAGCTCTTTTTATAAACATATTCCTGATCGGTGCGTATTATATTAAACATGTTTTACGACACAACTGCAATTTTGTATTTCTGGATGGTCTGGCGCTGCGTATTATAATGAACATTCTTTTAGTTACTTCTCGTACATAAAGGATTTATAGTCAAAAACTTGGTTTTTTACGGGTTTTTCTTATTTCAAAGTTTAATTTAACACTAAAAAGTATACACACTGAAAACCAATCAACATTATGGGCGAATTCATGATTGTGTTAAAAGCACCACTCCTCTGAGGTTGCAAGTCCTTCCAAACCTATCCAACTCCACCCCCATCCCAAGGCAATGTGGTCAGATAGTCCTTTATAAAGGTACCTACATCCTCTCAGCCCCAATCCATTTATTTACCTTTTCCATAACACGGGGTCCGTGGTCGTCACTTAGTCTAGCCTTCGTAACATGTCATTATGTAATCCCCGGACAGTTCGACCACAGGGCGTTTTGACAAGGGGGTTGTCAATATTTTTTTAAAAATCTGCCCGGGTAACCATGATTCAAATTTTATTTTTACTGAGCAGTTGTTTGTATTTGAATGAATGCGTGTATATATAGCATAAGTGAATTTATTTTAAACACAATTTTTAATTTCAATAAATACTTCATCAAAATGTTGCTATTTTTGGAATGTTTATTTGTTTCTATGCATTTATGTACTTTTTTCACTTGGGGTCCTTGGGTCAGTTTAGACAATGAAAGGGGTCTATTTGTCAAAAAATATTGGAACCACTGTGTAAGGTGAAAAGTTGGACAAGAATAGCTGTTGTGAAGTCGCTGTTATGACAGTCGCTCTTTTGATACAGTCGCTATTTTGAAGTCGCTATTATGACTGTCGCTGTTTTGACAGTCGCTATTTTGAACCCGTGTCGAAAAAAGGCGTTTTTGGGTCCCCGGCCATCAAGAGTGTGAATTTTATAATTCTTATTCGCCAATTATCGTCGTGAGATTGTACGCAGCAAGTTCCCAAAGTTTCATGCTTCAACCTACACGGGAGAATTAGTGATGAGTCAGTTTTTTATATAAGAAAAAAACTACATTTGGGCCCACGGCCCCCATTGGCAGATAATTTAAATACTTTTTTAGCTTGTTACCATCGCGGAAGTGTACTTATCAACTACCCAGTGTTTCATGCTTCTACCTACACGGGAAATATGAGAATTTGTGATTTTCAGTTTTTATATAGCTCATATTAGGAAAAAACTTCATTTGGGCCCCCGGCCCCCAGGAAGCGATATTTTAATTTTTTTTCGCCCGTTACCGTTGCGGGTTTGTACTCAACAATTTCCAAAAGTTTCATGCTTCTGTCTACTCGGAAAATAGGAGAATTGGTGATATTCAAATTTTATATTGGCCATATGGGAAATAAAACGTTTTTTTGCCCCCACGAGTATTAATTTTAAAATTCTTTTAGTCCAATTTTCGTCGCGAGGGGCTATTCAACAACTTCCCAAAGTTTCATGCTTCTACCTACTCGGGAAGTTGGAGAATTAGTGATGAATGAGTGAGCGAGTCAATGCTTTGCCTTTTATTAGTATAGATACTAGATGGCCCGCTGCGTAGCATACATCGCTAATCATTTAGTGACGGGTGAAGACTTTCTGAAAGACACTGTTGTCAAAATGGGGTGGGTTTAGGCAAACGACTGTGAGTGAATGAAAAGAAGGAACTCTGGAGAGACCTGTGGGGTAGCATACGCTGCAGACTTGCTCATCATTGACGGTGCAAATAACGGTTGGGGGGGGGGTAGAGAGGACAGACACAAAAAGCAACACTAAGTAAAAAACAAAATAGTGAGTAAACGTAAAGACATGCACACTGAGGTTGTTATTACCCGCCTCCCATTTATTAACTGACGTTCACTCGCGTTGTTTTGATTTCTTCGTGCTGTAGTTTGTGTCCGTTCTTTCTCCACTTTCTTTGCACTCTCCATGAGCAAGTCTGTGGTGTTAACTACGCCGCGGGGCGTCTAGTTTCATAATAATTATAAATTATCAAATCCTATTTTTACATCGTTCCCTTATCAAAAATTAAAATATAAGCATAAAACAATGACGTCTTATAATATGTATTTCAAAATCGATCGCAGCGCCACCTAACTTACATACATACAGACAACGGGAATCAATATACATAATTAACTTAGGTAAATTATCCGTGTTTGATAAATACGAAATATTAAACGTGCTAAAAATGAACACAAAGTTTTGCAGTGGATAGGTTCAGTCATTTTACTTGATATCATAGAAAATTTTTATTTCTTCTTTTTAGTGCACATTCTATATGTAAATAAAAGCTTTCTTTTAATAAAATGTTCTTTAAAAAAAAATATTTAAAAAATATTTTAATGATGATCTAACCATATCATTTATTACCAGGTTAATTGAGTGGCAACCACATGGTATAAAATTGTGTCAGATTTGATGTTTCTAAATTTTGTTTGCACCCCCACTTGTTCTCCTTTCATGTTCGCCAAGTAGCGTAGCGAGGGGGGCAACGGGTGCGAATGCCCCGGGCGGCACTTTGCCAGGGGCGGCAAATTCCTAGTAGTTGTTATATAGTTTTAACAATAAAAATTTATAAGAAATTTGAGCTTTAATGGAAATAAAAGAAAAGCCAAATAAGAAATTAATAAAAGAAATAATGGAACTACCGAAAAGCATGTGAACGTTTCAACTGCCAAAACTTCTTAAATTCTTCTGATACTAATGCTTCTGTTCTGAAAAACCAAAACCTGGTTGTACCTTATCGATTTTAAATATGAACGAATTGAATTCTCCGAGCGGCACGTTGTTTGTTGGGGGTGGGGGTGGAAAATTAGTCTTTGTTAATTAGCTTCTAAAATATACAAAATATTATATAAATTTAAATTATATAAAAGAAAAGCAAAGATAACATTTTTTTAAAGGACGAAACTATATTAAAATATGTGGACGTTTCTAATGCCAAAATTTCAAACTCCTTTTCTTTAATTAATCTAAAGACTTCTAAAACTAATGCTAATGAGCTGAAAAACATAGGGACTGAAGTAGTGTACCAACATGACATTTATGTGCTGGTACATTTAATCGATTTTAACGTGGGTAAACTACTGGAACAAAATTGTTTGCGTTCTTATACGGTTTATTCTTTCAAAGCATACTTATTTTATTGTCTTTATTTTGTGGAATAAATAAAAATAGTGATGCTTATCTAATGGAATTTAAAACTTAGCACACATAAATATAAAAGTAGCCACTCACGAACAAGTGCTTAACATTACCAAAGTGTTTGCATTTGGAAATAATAATACATTGTATAAAAAGAATAAACTATTAATAAAGAACAAAGCAAAGTGGCAAGGGGTTCGGGCGACATTTCTCAAATGATTTAAATAAATGATGATCTTAAAATAATGGACTGCAGAAACCCAACGAGCGTTAATAAATCTTCATGGCTAGAAAGTATACAGGAGTTGAAGAAAGACTAAATAAATTAAATGAAAATGCTCAAAAAGTTCATTTAACCTAATTTGTTTACATGATACTCCAAGTGAAACGAACTCTATAAATATTTTAGTACACTAGAACCTTGTTACGCATTCTTTTTCATGTCCATTCACCTTTTGGAATATCTAATTCCTTCTACAACCAAGGCATGAATCAGATTTCAGAATACAAAATAGAGAATATAACATGAGGCCATTTTGAGGTTATTTTTAAAGCTATAGAAAAACTTATAGATGCAGACAAAAGCTCAACACACGAACAGACGCAGGAACTTTGATAGATACAATGAAATATTTTATTTTCTAATTTATGTCAAAGATAACCGAAATTATTTACAAATGTATAATGTTAAAAATGTTGAGCAGAGGCTTCTCACGGAGAAAATAATGGAATACTTAAAGGATGTTTTGACATTTAATAAAATTAAGCCGCGGTGGTCTAACGGTAGCGCGCTGGACTGCCGAACCGGGTTCTATTTTGGTGGCTGACAACGCCACCAGGTGCATTTTTCTGGCTACACAATCCCTTGCTCGTTAGTGGTGGCTAAATAAAACTTGTGAACGCTACTTCACTTGTCCCATAGTAAGTCATGAACTGGAAAGGGATTATCTAATCAAAGAATAAGAGAGCAAATATTTGGTGATTGAAGGGAATAGGATCCATGCTGTGAAGAAAAACAGTTGAGAAGAAAGTTGTATTCTTCATAACACGAGATTACTGTAGAAATTCATGTGAGTTTTGACAGTTATATCGAATTTAGAAAACAGATTTTCGTACACCAGCTAATGTACTGGACTTTGAGATTTTGACTTCAAATTAGAGTATACAAAATTATTAATTCAAGACAATTTAATTTTTTCAAGTTTTTAAAGAAATTGAGGCTAGCTGTTACCCTGCCTAAAATAAAAGCTTTAATTCGAACACTTCTCTTTAATAATTCAAGGTGTTATAAAAGCTTCTTTAAAATGAAGTTAATAAAAAATAATAATCAAGATCAATAACGCATACACCAAGATTTTCCATCTAATCTCTTTCTATTTTGGCTATTGAGCATGGGATGGCTGAAAACATTGATACCTGAAAGATTGAGAGCCATCCATAAATGACTTCACGCACGTAGGGCGGGAGGGGGGCGGGTTGACACATTTGTGACGATTTGTGACGATGGGAAGAGGGTGGTCAAGAAATGTGACGTCACATCAAAACGAACAACTTTAAATAACATTTTTTATTTCAATATATCATTTCTTACAATTTATTTAATGACATTTGAAATGGCTTTCCACGTGTTAGAGTGCAGCCTACACTAAATACATGCTTAAATAACAAAAAAAGTGATGTGAAAATGCTTATTTTCAAATAGAAAATACGGCTTTTATGGGGTGGGGGTAGCAAAGCTTTGTGACGTCATATTGGAGGGAGTCTGAGTTTTTGTGACGACTTGTGACGATGGGGGGAGGAGTGAAAAAAAGGCGGCCAAAAATCACGTGACGTCATTTTTGACGGCCTCTTGTGCAATGAGAATAAACATAAACTTGAATTTTATTAAATAAATGAAGCATTTCTTTTCATTTCTAGAATAAAAATGTATTGTGTCCTTATTATTACATTCGAATAAAGACTATATTTACTTTATTGCCTTAAGATATGTTTCGGGGAGGTGGGCTGCAAAATTAGGTTCTGCCCCGGGCGGCACATACCCACGCTACGCCACTGTGTTCGCCACATTATCATATCCTTGGGAGCTTTTTTTTGTAAAGGAGATCTTTCAATCGAAAGAAAGTTCTAATCATGTTCATGAATACTGATGTCTTCTTGTTCAATCGACACATACGTTTTAACGAAGGCCATTTGTTCTGTTTTATTTAAGTTGTGTGACACCAACCCCATTGACGTCTCTGATCATATACATTTTCTTTACTATCCCTAAATGCAAAGCAGCTATCGTATAGATTTGACGATCGAAAATACCCATTGAAAAACAGAGGCCCATGATGGGTTTCTGCATTACAAAATCTTTGAAAAGTCGCATCTATTGTTTGGAAAGTTTAAAACGAAAACTCAATTCAAAACAGGGCTTTTGGCTATAAAATGTTTTTGTAGTTCCAGGACTTTTCAGGATTTGTACTATGTGCTGCCATCTCTATAATCATCGTTTGCTAACAAAGAGGTATAGCCATTACAAAATTTTTTTGCATTAGAGGCAAAGAAACAGAATATTTTGCTACATAATACACCAAACATTTCTAGTAAATTTCTTTCCATTGCTAAGATGTCTCATATAATTGTTTGATGCGAAACCAGGTCCACGCCTATCAGTAGCGAAATAAGTTAAACCCTTTTGTAATGTGCCCCGGTCCAACTCGTAACAATATGGGGCAGTGAGGTAAATATGTCCCCGGTCTCCAAGGTAGAGGGGCGCAAATTGGAGGTTTACATTATATCATAGTTAAAATTTAATGAAAAAGAAAGGGTTGGGGTGCCAATTTCTTTTTTTAAATATTTTTTCTCTGGGCGCAAAATATACTAATTACACCATTTGTGAAGTACAAAAAACGATATAACCTCTCATCAGTAAAATCACTGCGGCCCGGTTTAAATCGAATTTTTGCTTTATAATAAAATTGTTATAAATCGTCTCTTATTTAAATGGACAATTTTATACGCTATAATTTTAAAAAGGATTTATGGCAACATTTTTTGGGGAATTGATTTGTTTTAGATCCATTTTTCGGATTGATCCTCAAAATTTCCATAAAATGAATTTTGCGCCCCTCGACTTTATTACTCCGTACATTTGCACGGAAAGACGAACTGCTAGTCCGGCCCTGGGCCAAACATTCCAGGTAATAATATGCTAACCACATGTGAGACTTATTTTGATGCAAACTCATTGGTTAAATGGATATGCGTAACAGTCGATAATACAATTTAACCAACTAATTGCATCACTAAATTCCATCTGTAATGTTTAGAATATTTTCAACAAACAAATTTAGTGTTTTCACATTTAAATTTATTGAGATCGAATCAATGATCACTTCACAATTTGTTTTCGATTTATCCAAATGAAACTGTAACAGGGATGTAAGAAATGCAAGACTGATCATAGACCTCAATCCCTTTTTAAATCCTTTATATTAACTCGTGGTGTCTGCGGCCGCCCGCCCACCCTGCCTGCTTGTCGCCAAAACTTTTGATCGATTTTTAACCCACTTGCTCGCAAGATAGCGAGCTGAAATTTTGCAGGCAGTTTCGTACCGATGATAAAAACAATGTATCAAAATTTCAGATCGATCGCATGTACCGTAATTAAATTATTGATTTTTTAGATTATTTTATTTATTCCTATGTATCATGCTATTTTTTGAGATAGAGCGTCGCGGTGCGTATTATATTGAACAACCTTTCTGTCGCGCAATAAGGTGCGTATTTTATTGACAACTCTTTTTATAAACATATTCCTGATCGGTGCGCATTATATTAAACATGTTTTACGACACAACTGCAATTTTGTATTTCTGGATGGTCTGGCGCTGCGTATTATAATGAACATTCTTTTAGTTACTTCTCGTACATAAAGGATTTATAGTCAAAAACTTGGTTTTTTACGGGTTTTTCTTATTAAATCCTTTATATTAACTCGTGGTGTCTGCGGCCGACCGACCTGCTGCTTGCTTGCTTGTCGCCAAAACTTTTGATCGATTTTTAACCCACTTGCTCGCAAGATAGCGAGCTGAAATTTTGCAGGCAGTTTCGTACCGATGATAAAAACAATGTATCAAAATTTCAGATCGATCGCATGTACCGTAATTAAATTATTGATTTTTTAGATTATTTTATTTATTCCTATGTATCATGCTATTTTTTGAGATAGAGCGTCGCGGTGCGTATTATATTGAACAACCTTTCTGTCGCGCAATAAGGTGCGTATTTTATTGACAGCTCTTTTTATAAACATATTCCTGATCGGTGCGCATTATATTAAACATGTTTTACGACACAACTGCAATTTTGTATTTCTGGATGGTCTGGCGCTGCGTATTATAATGAACATTCTTTTAGTTACTTCTCGTACATAAAGGATTTATAGTCAAAAACTTGGTTTTTTACGGGTTTTTCTTATTAAATCCTTTATATTAACTCGTGGTGTCTGCGGCGCGACCGACCTTGCTTGCTTGCTTGTCGCCAAAACTTTTGATCGATTTTTAACCCACTTGCTCGCAAGATAGCGAGCTGAAATTTTGCAGGCAGTTTTCGTACCGATGATAAAAACAATGTATCAAAATTTCAGATCGATCGCATGTACCGTAATTAAATTATTGATTTTTTAGATTATTTTATTTATTCCTATGTATCATGCTATTTTTTGAGATAGAGCGTCGCGGTGCGTATTATATTGAACAACCTTTCTGTCGCGCAATAAGGTGCGTATTTTATTGACAGCTCTTTTTATAAACATATTCCTGATCGGTGCGCATTATATTAAACATGTTTTACGACACAACTGCAATTTTGTATTTCTGGATGGTCTGGCGCTGCGTATTATAATGAACATTCTTTTAGTTACTTCTCGTACATAAAGGATTTATAGTCAAAAACTTGGTTTTTTACGGGTTTTTCTTATTAAATCCTTTATATTAACTCGTGGTGTCTGCGGCCGACCGACCTGCTGCTGCTTGTCGCCAAAACTTTTGATCGATTTTTAACCCACTTGCTCGCAAGATAGCGAGCTGAAATTTTGCAGGCAGTTTCGTACCGATGATAAAAACAATGTATCAAAATTTCAGATCGATCGCATGTACCGTAATTAAATTATTGATTTTTTAGATTATTTTATTTATTCCTATGTATCATGCTATTTTTTGAGATAGAGCGTCGCGGTGCGTATTATATTGAACAACCTTTCTGTCGCGCAATAAGGTGCGTATTTTATTGACAACTCTTTTTATAAACATATTCCTGATCGGTGCGCATTATATTAAACATGTTTTACGACACAACTGCAATTTTGTATTTCTGGATGGTCTGGCGCTGCGTATTATAATGAACATTCTTTTAGTTACTTCTCGTACATAAAGGATTTATAGTCAAAAACTTGGTTTTTTACGGGTTTTTCTTATTAAATCCTTTATATTAACTCGTGGTGTCTGCGGCGACCGACCGCTGCTTGCCTTGTCGCCAAAACTTTTGATCGATTTTTAACCCACTTGCTCGCAAGCTAGCGAGCTGAAATTTTGCAGGCAGTTTCGTACCGATGATAAAAACAATGTATCAAAATTTCAGATCGATCGCATGTACCGTAATTAAATTATTGATTTTTTAGATTATTTTATTTATTCCTATGTATCATGCTATTTTTTGAGATAGAGCGTCGCGGTGCGTATTATATTGAACAACCTTTCTGTCGCGCAATAAGGTGCGTATTTTATTGACAACTCTTTTTATAAACATATTCCTGATCGGTGCGCATTATATTAAACATGTTTTACGACACAACTGCAATTTTGTATTTCTGGATGGTCTGGCGCTGCGTATTATAATGAACATTCTTTTAGTTACTTCTCGTACATAAAGGATTTATAGTCAAAAACTTGGTTTTTTACGGGTTTTTCTTATTAAATCCTTTATATTAACTCGTGGTGTCTGCGGCCGACCGACCTGCTTGCTTGCTTGTCGCCAAAACTTTTGATCGATTTTTAACCCACTTGCTCGCAAGATAGCGAGCTGAAATTTTGCAGGCAGTTTTCGTACCGATGATAAAAACAATGTATCAAAATTTCAGATCGATCGCATGTACCGTAATTAAATTATTGATTTTTTAGATTATTTTATTTATTCCTATGTATCATGCTATTTTTTGAGATAGAGCGTCGCGGTGCGTATTATATTGAACAACCTTTCTGTCGCGCAATAAGGTGCGTATTTTATTGACAGCTCTTTTTATAAACATATTCCTGATCGGTGCGCATTATATTAAACATGTTTTACGACACAACTGCAATTTTGTATTTCTGGATGGTCTGGCGCTGCGTATTATAATGAACATTCTTTTAGTTACTTCTCGTACATAAAGGATTTATAGTCAAAAACTTGGTTTTTTACGGGTTTTTCTTATTAAATCCTTTATATTAACTCGTGGTGTCTGCGGCCGACCGACCTGCTTGCTGCTTGTCGCCAAAACTTTTGATCGATTTTTAACCCACTTGCTCGCAAGATAGCGAGCTGAAATTTTGCAGGCAGTTTCGTACCGATGATAAAAACAATGTATCAAAATTTCAGATCGATCGCATGTACCGTAATTAAATTATTGATTTTTTAGATTATTTTATTTATTCCTATGTATCATGCTATTTTTTGAGATAGAGCGTCGCGGTGCGTATTATATTGAACAACCTTTCTGTCGCGCAATAAGGTGCGTATTTTATTGACAGCTCTTTTTATAAACATATTCCTGATCGGTGCGCATTATATTAAACATGTTTTACGACACAACTGCAATTTTGTATTTCTGGATGGTCTGGCGCTGCGTATTATAATGAACATTCTTTTAGTTACTTCTCGTACATAAAGGATTTATAGTCAAAAACTTGGTTTTTTACGGGTTTTTCTTATTAAATCCTTTATATTAACTCGTGGTGTCTGCGGCCGACCGACCGACCTGCTGCTTGTCGCCAAAACTTTTGATCGATTTTTAACCCACTTGCTCGTAAGATAGCGAGCTGAAATTTTGCAGGCAGTTTCGTACCGATGATAAAAACAATGTATCAAAATTTCAGATCGATCGCATGTACCGTAATTAAATTATTGATTTTTTAGATTATTTTATTTATTCCTATGTATCATGCTATTTTTTGAGATAGAGCGTCGCGGTGCGTATTATATTGAACAACCTTTCTGTCGCGCAATAAGGTGCGTATTTTATTGACAGCTCTTTTTATAAACATATTCCTGATCGGTGCGCATTATATTAAACATGTTTTACGACACAACTGCAATTTTGTATTTCTGGATGGTCTGGCGCTGCGTATTATAATGAACATTCTTTTAGTTACTTCTCGTACATAAAGGATTTATAGTCAAAAACTTGGTTTTTTACGGGTTTTTCTTATTAAATCCTTTATATTAACTCGTGGTGTCTGCGGCCGACCGACCTGACTGCTGCTTGTCGCCAAAACTTTTGATCGATTTTTAACCCACTTGCTCGCAAGTAGCGAGCTGAAATTTTGCAGGCAGTTTCGTACCGATGATAAAAACAATGTATCAAAATTTCAGATCGATCGCATGTACCGTAATTAAATTATTGATTTTTTAGATTATTTTATTTATTCCTATGTATCATGCTATTTTTTGAGATAGAGCGTCGCGGTGCGTATTATATTGAACAACCTTTCTGTCGCGCAATAAGGTGCGTATTTTATTGACAGCTCTTTTTATAAACATATTCCTGATCGGTGCGCATTATATTAAACATGTTTTACGACACAACTGCAATTTTGTATTTCTGGATGGTCTGGCGCTGCGTATTATAATGAACATTCTTTTAGTTACTTCTCGTACATAAAGGATTTATAGTCAAAAACTTGGTTTTTTACGGGTTTTTCTTATTAAATCCTTTATATTAACTCGTGGTGTCTGCGGCCGACCGACCGACCTGCCCATGTCGCCAAAACTTTTGATCGATTTTTAACCCACTTGCTCGTAAGCTAGCGAGCTGAAATTTTGCAGGCAGTTTCGTACCGATGATAAAAACAATGTATCAAAATTTCAGATCGATCGCATGTACCGTAATTAAATTATTGATTTTTTAGATTATTTTATTTATTCCTATGTATCATGCTATTTTTTGAGATAGAGCGTCGCGGTGCGTATTATATTGAACAACCTTTCTGTCGCGCAATAAGGTGCGTATTTTATTGACAGCTCTTTTTATAAACATATTCCTGATCGGTGCGCATTATATTAAACATGTTTTACGACACAACTGCAATTTTGTATTTCTGGATGGTCTGGCGCTGCGTATTATAATGAACATTCTTTTAGTTACTTCTCGTACATAAAGGATTTATAGTCAAAAACTTGGTTTTTTACGGGTTTTTCTTATTAAATCCTTTATATTAACTCGTGGTGTCTGCGGCCGACCGACCGACCGCTGCTTGTCGCCAAAACTTTTGATCGATTTTTAACCCACTTGCTCGCAAGATAGCGAGCTGAAATTTTGCAGGCAGTTTCGTACCGATGATAAAAACAATGTATCAAAATTTCAGATCGATCGCATGTACCGTAATTAAATTATTGATTTTTTAGATTATTTTATTTATTCCTATGTATCATGCTATTTTTTGAGATAGAGCGTCGCGGTGCGTATTATATTGAACAACCTTTCTGTCGCGCAATAAGGTGCGTATTTTATTGACAGCTCTTTTTATAAACATATTCCTGATCGGTGCGCATTATATTAAACATGTTTTACGACACAACTGCAATTTTGTATTTCTGGATGGTCTGGCGCTGCGTATTATAATGAACATTCTTTTAGTTACTTCTCGTACATAAAGGATTTATAGTCAAAAACTTGGTTTTTTACGCGTTTTTCTTATTTATTGACGTGATCATAACAACTTTTGCAGGGATTTTATTATTTTTTTCCATTGTATCGACTGGATTCATTTCCATTTCATCTTGTTAAATATTGACTTTAATCGAGTCTTTAATATTTAAAAGATTATGAGAGGGGTAAGTAACAGGTGTGTATGTCGGACCGGTGGAGGGGGGGGACAAATAGGGCAATACGTCAAATACGTAACATTTATAATTTAGCTTCTTTTATTTCCGCAATACGTAAATTTATTTGATGATATGTTTATGTGGTTTAGTTGGCGGCGGAGGGGATTGTAGAAAAGAAGTGATTATACTGTGTATGGGTAAGCCTGAAAAAGACACAACATTACAACGAATGAATCGACAAGAAGCCTTCCTCGGCGAACAAAGGTTAAAAAAAAGTAAACAAAGAAAAAAACAACTGAGGGTAGACAACATTGTATTTGATGTCTGCTTGGAAAGTCTGCTTTGTGAGCCTTGCGTCCCTTCTGCACTTGCCTGTTTAATAGCTTACTTGTAGATGGGTTTGTTCTAGATGCAATAAATCATGAAATATAATATTTTTAACGATTAAAGGATAATACTTATGTGACACAAAAAACGTGTATATTATCTCCTCCTTTTCGGTCTTATTTAAAAGCCTCGAGCTCCTAATTGAAAGATGTTCTAGGTGTCTTAGGCTTATTGTCTTATTGTTTTTTGTGTATATTGATGTCTGCCATTGACTGCCAAATTGGTGGAGCTCAGCATTTCCTCACTCCAGACTTGAGACTTGCTGTTTTGGATGATTTTATTGGCGAAGCTTCATGCCATTTACAGCCAAGAGTGTTAGCTATTTTTCTTGCTGTTATGATCATTGCACGTGCATGTGGAAGACACGGTCAATAGCACGCCCCGAGGACATAAAATAGGGCAATGTGTGTTGTTACACACATAGGCAATCGTCTACGGGCCATGATTTATTACTGAAAGTGGACACACTGGAACCTGATCTCGTGTGTAGACTTGATAAGATGTTTGCCAAAGGCGTACCTCCCGTGGGGTGAGGCAAAGTAGAGACATACATTTTCACATCACTACAGGTGAACCTTCGGTCTCTTGACCTACACGACCATAATAACACTGGTACCATGCTCAAGACATTATTTTAGTCCAGGAGACATGTTTCGCCGGTCAAGCGCTGATCTCGCTAGATCTGACTACCATTCTATGACGGATATACGTCCATGTATTGACATTTATACATAATTTTGTATATTCTTTCGAATATTTATAGGGCAATGTCTTTTGCAATTTTGTTGGAAATGTTTCTTAAGCGCCGTGAGTCCAGCGATAGGCATGTGTACCACGCTAAATAAGTGTACAAAATAAATAAGTTAAATTAAAAAAAAATTGAAGTTATTTCTAGTATTAATATTAATATAATAACCCAAAAGTGTTAAGCTATATATTTAATTCACCACAAAGCAGGACAAGCACAAGACGCGAGCAAATAAACATGACGAATCACCCCAGCAGGTCGAACATTCACAGTTTATGATTGGCAAGCGAGGATGGTGCAGGGTGGGGGGTACGTAGCTATCCGCAGTGCGTGTGTCTATAGACTAAAAATGCGTCGACGATTCCCCCAACGTTCACTCGCGGTGTTCCGATTTCTTCGTGCTGCTGTTTGTATCCGTTCCCACTTTCTTTGCACTATCTATGAGCAAGTCTGCGGCGTATGCTACGCCTCGGGTCTTATCTAGTTTCCTAATAATATATCTATTACAAAATATTTACACAATATTGAAACTTAGTTTCAATATATATATATATATATATATATATATATATATATATATTATATATATATATATATATATATATATATATATATATATATATATAAATATGATTATTAGGGCTGCGGAAATTAACTATTAATTTGTTGGTAAAAATTCGTTTAAATTTAAGAATAAGTATTTTTTTTTCAATTTATTAATAAATAATTAATGAGAATTATTTTTTTTACCTACAAACATTTTCGGCGTATCATAATAATTTATTTAGACGTGCAGACATAAACAAACATGGCGACAAATGACAGGGGAAATAATTCATTAAAACAAAAAATGTAAATTACCTGTTTTTGTAATTTCCCTTTGAGGTTTTCAGTTGTATTTATATATGTGTTAAAATATTCGTTAATTAATTGATTAATCAATTAATCTTTACAGTCGAACAAAAAAATTAATCGGTACCAAGCCCTTATAATTATCAAAAGAGAAATCTTATGTTAAATAAAATAATAAATTTTAATCTAAAACTTTAAAAGCCTTAAAATGTACATGTTGCGTGAAATATGACATATTTCATCATTAAAAATAAAGAAAAACACGAAGTTGTCTTTAAAATTATATTTAAATTATGCAACATTTATTTTCCTAAAGAGACACACATAAAGTGAAAAATAGAAAGTAAATCATGAATAGGAAGTGTAAGAGATTGCAATGTGACAGGTAATATAGGAAGAAACAACCTACATCTGTGAGACATTGTTACTTTGGGAGAATATTAGAAGAATATGGAACAAATAGTTGTGGAATTTTAGCATCAATCAAATGGAAATTACGTAACATTACCTGTAATAAGATTATCCAAATCATTTGTAAGGTCGTACCTACAAAGATACAAACACAATGTCAATATTTTAAAATTGAATTTCAGTAAGCAATTACCATGACATTGTTAAACCTTATAGAAACGGAAACTATTTTATATATATATATATATATATATATATATATATATATATATATATATATATATATATATATATATATATATATATACATATATATATATATACATATATATATCTAATTTAGAATTATAACATGTGTATGTGTCTCCACATGTTTATAGTGTCAAAAACATAATTTGCATGAAGGATAGTGAATGTTTCTGGTGTCAAAAAAAGAGGATTAAAAGGAAGGAAAGTGAATGTATCAAATGCAACGGCGTACCTTGGGGGGATCGGTGGGTGCGATCTACACGGTCGTATTTTACTATTTCGGGGGGGGGGTATTTTTTATTTTTATCTGTAAAAAGAACAACTTGTTCGCTTCATAAGTTTACAATTCACTTTCTACGCATTATAAAATACTATATTACAGGGGTGGCCAGACCTGTAGTAACTGAGAGCCATTTTATTAATATTCAAAAATTTTGAGAGCCGCATTGAGGCATAATCGCTCACATCCCCTCCAATGTTCACTTGCGGCTGCGCAGATATTTGACCGATGCAGCGTAGTAGTTTAGAATTATCACGCAGCAAAATTTTGTAAAAGTATTGCACACAAAATGGATGTTGTGCAACTTTCCTCACGAGTTTTTTTTTAAATTGCACACGGACAAGAGAACCTTAGGGGGAACATTGGTCCCCACTGGCATTGAAAAATTTATTTGGTGATTCATTTTTCAAAATTATTTTTTATTTGAATTTAAAGTCTTGAGCATTTCAATTATTTTAATCATAACCATATGTTGAAGGAATTTATGCGTTACTCAATTTACAAACATTTAAACCTGAAAATTAATTAATAGAAACACCTTGCATAAGACTCATTGTGAAAATTAATTGCTATGATTCTCCGAAGAAGTCTTTAAACTAGCAAGTTTCTTTAAATCTGGTTGGTAGCTAGTAGTAGTGGCGCGAAGAAGTTCTGTCAGGTGCTGATTACTAGTTACTGCTCGATGCTTTGATTGTATGAACTTCATTGTGGGGTATAAAGATTCACAGCAGTAGGTTGTACCGAAAATGGATTACAATTCGGCAACTAGCTTTCTTAAGCTGATGATATTTTACTTGTGGCACGAGTTTCCAGAAAAGAAATCACACATTATAATTTTTGAATCATCGCCAAACCCTGATCTGCCTGTAACTCTGTTCATAGGAAGCTGGAAACTATCTTTGATTACGTCTATCATGAATGGATTTATGAGAAAAGCGGAACAGGATTTAAATTGCCGAAAGTCAATAAATCTGGCTTGGAAATCTTCCAGTAATCCTTGTAACCTATCTCTATATGCACCAGACTTTCTAAATTGAATTCCACCTTCAGAATATGAGCTAACTCTATTCTGAAGACGAGGAAAGTGCTTAAACTCCCTTGACAGGTTATCTCTTTGAAAAATCTGTATTCTGAAAGCTAAAAACAGTCTTTATAAGATCGCAAATAAGCTTATCCTTTACTTGTCTTCTTCTGAAATGAAAGCAGTAATGGGTTCAAGCTAGTCTACAAATATGTTTGAAACATTGCTTGTAGACAACACAGTGAAATGAAAGGTCATTTGGTTTGTCTCCGATATATAGCTCACCAATGACTTTTCAAGTTGTCGGTGATTATTTGCACTTGAACGAATAAAATTTACAATTTGTAGAAAAGTCGTCATTATACTTTTGAATTTTAAATATTTTGCTGCAAGTTTTTCTCTGTGAATGATGCAGTGTACAGGAAGGATATCCGGATATTTTGGATCATTCGTTAAAAGCTCCATCAGACCTACATTTTTACCAAGCTTTGACGGTACTCCATCCGTTGCCACATTTACAAGTCTATTTAGTGGTACACCAGCATCCATTAGCATTTTATCAATGGCGTTTTTTTAAGTCAATACCTCGAGTGGTATCTTTCAGTGCCACCAAGTTTAATAGCTCTTCTTTTACAGCCACGTCTAATGAAACATAAAGAAAGTATTCCGCAAATTGTGGCGTATCTTGAATATCTGTTGATTCATCAAGAGCCAAACTCAATGCTTCACAGTTCTTTAAATCGTTCCTTATTTTTCCTTCAATATCAGCGTTAATGTCTGAAATACGTCTCTCGGTGTTATGGCGTGATATTGGAATTTGTGTTATTAGTCGCCGAAGTCTGGAATTATTTGGATGTAATATTGAAATTACATTTTCGATATTTTTCTTAATAAAGTCCCCATCAGAATATGGTCATTTAGCACGAGCAATATTACAAGCGATGACATAACTTGCCTCAGTTGAAGTGACACCTTCTTTGCTAAAAGCAGAAAGTAGTATCTGCTGCTGACACATCCCAGACTTTAATTCAGCAAGCTTGCTTTTTCTCAATTCACTCTGCAGTGGATACCACAATGCAAAATCTACATGAAATTTTTCATAGTGTCGCTTCAAATTGCTAGCTTTGCAATTTGCTAACAGTGTTTGGCAGATGAGACAATCTTTATCAATAAACGCAAATTCCTCTTTCCATTCTGTTTGAAAGCTTATACTTATATTTTCTTCTTTATATTTTCGTTTCCTGCAACTTGTTGCCATATTTTGTGGATTTTTATCGAAACGGGAACAAGAAATTTAACTGTTTACATCACCAACCACATACGAACCAATCGCTCTCTTGAAACTTTAAAAATTTTAAAAAGCAAAAAATATTGTCAAGCCTTTGTTTCTGTCCAGATTTTTTCTAAACGTTTATTTATTTTTGTTATTACAGTGAAAATCATTGAACGACTGAAAATTATTTTTGTTAAAACCTTATAATTGATTATGTGTTTGTATAAGTATGGTGGGGATAGGAGTGGAGGGGGTGTAGATAAACAACATTGGCTCGTCTGTCTCAACCGGTTACTCAATAATTCGGTGTTTTTCAAAGCGAAGTTAGCGTCCCGTCATATAATAAAAGCAGGGGTTTTATTATTAAAAACACAAAATACCAACCCCTTTTTAATTCTCTGGGGTGCGGTCGTGTTTTTCTTGATTCATTCAAAGAACCAAAATCGTTTAGTTTTAATACATTTTTGTTTCATGTTCAGGGGAAAAAAGTGTATCTTATTTTATTTCCCGTTTGCAGATATTTCATCTTAAACATTTCCTGTAAAAAATTTCACAGCATATATTTAAATCGAACATTTTTAATTTGATCAATTGTTCGCGAGCTGCAAAGTGAACACAGAAGAGCCGCAGTTTTGCCGCCGTTGCTGCATTATTTCCAGTTGGCTATTTTTCCTATAGTAAAGTAAGTCTCATAACCGTCATAGAAGATCTCTAATGTTTCCATTAGAGCTTACTCGGGGCTTGTTTATACCTGGTGGGTGTCCCAATTCCCTTCCAGGTGTCAGCGGAGGACTTTCTTAGCGTATCATTTATATTGTGGCTTTGCGTGGGCTCGATTCCACGCCCCTCAGCTTTGTGAGGCGAGCGCATTACTGACTTCGCCATCAAGCCGCCTAGGCGTCAAAGAAATTTTGGATTAAAAATATTATCTTTAAACATTTACTGGGATAGTGCCAACCTCAAGTAGAAGTTATATGCACTGCTCTGTACTCGATGTTTATTGAATGGTTATCACCACCATTACCAAATAAATGCCACGGCTAAATCATACGCACTAGCCTACGACTCTACTCTCCCCTCTGCGTCCATCAGATATAATAATATATGTAGGCACCTATACTACATGAAACACTTGCGGTCGCAAATTAATAATTCCGCGATATCTGATATATTTTAATAAGTTAATGGGTCGATTATACTCAATCTTTAGTGATACTGCGATCAATTCCATAAATTCTTTTGGAGCTATTAAGCTGTTTTTTTTTCACGAACGTGATCAGCGTTAGGCACTCATTACACATGCTCAGCAGTCAACTCAGCGTCGCCACATATTCGGCAGCCGATATTCCTTCTCATGTCAAACCATGCAAGTAACTCCGTGTGAGACAGTGCTCAGTCCTCATCTGGGTGATGAGTGTCTGATCGCTACGAGGTAGTTTCCTCCAGGGATCTGTTTTGCTCGGGCGACCAGTAAACTGGTAAACTTTTCTGTCCGTGTCTCCTAACGCCCTACCCTGGTACCCCTTATCTTGGGGGCCGTCCATAAAGTACGTCACGCTATTTTTGACCATTTTTGACCCCCCCTCCCCCCTGTCACAAACTGTCACAAATCTCGGGACCCCCCCCTAAAATACGTCACACTTTCCAAAAATGTTTTAATTAACACCTACTTAAAATATTTAATTTACTACTTAAAATACACTTCACTATTAAATTGTATTAAAATATAAAATTTCCACTTAAAAGTAGGGATGTACCGGATTCAAAATTTTGAAATATGGCTGGAGCTGAAGTGGGCCGGATTTATGAAGTGAAATCCGGCTAGAGCCGGAATCATATTTGTTGAAATGGCCAGATTCCGGATTTTCCGGGGCCATTTTGATTATGAATATATATATAAATTAGGGATCTACCGGCCAGCCAGATGTATGAAGTGAAATCCTGCCGGAGCCAAAGCTGTAGCCGGATTTTTAAAATTACATAATAAAAAGGAAACAAAACAATTTGACTAAAAAAAAAGATTAGATTGACAAATTATGTGACCAACTCTTGTGCTATATTTAATCTGTTTAGTATGGTCCTATGAATTATATTTCAAAAATATTCACTGGACATCATCTGTGTTCATCCATAGTTACGACTGCCATCAATATTTCATAATCATCGTTTCCTGGAAGGATAATTGCAGACAGATCAACTCATCCTCATCTAGCCACTCAACAGCCTCTGGATGTGCATTTTCTCCTCGGGCAATAACTGCCATGGGTTCTCTTTGACTTATAGTAGTGATTCTCAAAGGACGGATGCGTTTTATCTGAGTTGATTCTTGAACAGTTTGGTTGGGCACATTCTCCAGAGCCCGAGCTCTGTGTTGTCCTGTATGTTTCTTCAACATTGTTTGTGAGGCAAAATATGAGTGACATACTTTTCAAAGTCGATTAAATAAGCATATAATCATATGGTTGTACTTTGAAAGCTCCTGTTGATCTTGGCATAATTTCATCAAATTTGAGAGTTTGTGCTACAAACAAGGAAGGAAATTTATGAGAATCTGCATCTGCTCTTTCTTAAGCTTTGAGTCCATCATTTGTTTGGTTGATTGTGATTGGAGGAAGGAAGAATCTTTCAGGTAAAGCGTTAAAATATTAGCTTCGTGGTTTGTCGCAACATTTCATGTCCTGATATTTAATAACAATTTGAGTGAAATATTGGCTGGTGCGAACATGCTTGTCAAACCATTCCTGATCCTTCGATATCAGTCCTGCTGTATCCAATTCAGATTTATGAACAACATATTCAGGAGATACGCATTTCAATACTATTTTGACATAAAACTAATTCTAATATTTCACAAAATTTTTGAACATTATTTTTAAAGCTATTTAAATTCTACTAAAAAAATATAAATAAATTAGAAAAAAATACTAAAAATAATAAATGTGTGACATCACACATGGCCTGACCCCCCTCCCCCTGTCACAAAGGGTCACACTTTCTTAGACCCCCTCCCCCCTCGGAGCGTGACGTACTTTATGGACGGCCCCTTGGAAGTGGTCGGTTAGCCACTATCTGACCTCTAGCTGGGTCAACGGGCGATGGCGTTGGGGCTGAGCTGCACATTCTCTCGCCAATAAACTGCCCCTGTAAAACTGTGGCTCCTCGACGTGCCCAATGATACTGAACTATTATGTATGCAAAGGGATGGGATGAAACCTACTTTCTTTAGAATGACACTGACCCTCTTTGCCTCCAGACAGTGGCGTCATTATGGGGTGCGGTGGGGCGGACCGCCCCGGGTGACACCATCAGGGGGTGACACCATCAGGTGGTGACACCAAAATGTAAAATTATGTTTGTTCCCATTATTTGGCACTGGGAAAATCAGAGGATTTCTATGGGTTAAGTCGTGAGGGGGTGAAACCATGGGCTACCGCCCCGGGTGACACCAACCCTAGTGACGCCTCTGCCCCCAGAGAGGATCCACGAATGCCGACATACAGTGAAGACAACTACTGTCGAAAAAAAACTTTTTTCTAGCAGGGTGTCGTCGCACTTCTCTCAGATCGTTGTGGGTTGCCACCAGTTATGCATCGTTGCTGGCACTGTTACATGCTTTTCCACACGGTCCAGAAATCTCTACGCTAACTGACCCAGGTTGAGTTGTCAATTTGCACGCCGTCCCACTTTTACAAACCTTGAATCGTAAGCCTTCTGCGAAAACTTTAACAACGCAGTAAACTTACACCTCTAAAGTCTTCAGAGCTTTGTTACTGTTGCATTTGCCATTGTCAAAAATAGTTCAGGCACACAAAAAAGGTTTCAACGTTCATCAACGTCAAAAAAAACAACAACAAAGTTCGCTGTAAACAATTTCTTTTAACAAAAAGATGCAAAAATACAAAACGACTTAATAGCAGCCAGAACAATTTGTTAAGAAATTGGAGATATGACTTAAATTATAGTTATGACAAAATAAATAGAGGTAAAATGATATTTAAAACCACGTTTTTATATGTGTATTAAAAAGAAGAAAATAATTTAAAACTTATAAGTTCAAGTACTTTGATTTAGTATGTGTAAAAACGTTGGGCGGGTGTCGGGTATAATAATTGAAGAGAGATCTATAAATGAGTGAATGAGTGAACTGCATATGTAAAACCTCATAAGCGCCCCACCCTCTCACGTTTATACTCATATTAACTAAAAGTACTTGAACTTTGAAGTTTTAAATTATTTTATTCTTTTTAGTACACTTATAAAAACGTGGTTTTTAAAAATCCTTTTTTACTTTTATTTATTTTATTATTTTTAGTCCACTTATAAAAAAGTGTTTTTTTAAAATATTTTTTTACCTCTATTTATTTTACCAAACACCTCATCAGCACCCGCCCAACGTTTTAATACCACGGCGATGAGGTCACGGCGTGAACTTAGCACATGAAATCAAACAACGGCAGACGGATACAGATGTTTATTTAGAGATAAACTAAAAAATGCAATAATTTTTATTGTAATACCACGTTTTATAAGTGGACTAAAAAGAAGAAAATAAGTTAAAATTTATACGTTCAAGTACTGTGATTTAATATGACTAAAAACGTTGGGTGGGTGTTTGGTATAAAAATTAAAGATTTATAATGTAGAAGGCAAAAGAGAGATCTATAAGTGAGAGAATGAGTGCACTGCATATTATGTAAAAGGTCATAAGTGCCCGCCCCACGTTTTAGTCATATTAAATCACAGTACTTCAACGCATAAGTTTTAACTTATTTTCTTCTATTTAGTCCACTTATAAAAACGTGGTTTTTTAAAATTCTTTTTCACCTTTTTTTATTTTAATCTTTTTAGTCCACTAATAAAAAACGTTTTTTTTTCAAATCTTTTTTTACCTTTATTTATTTTACTAAACACCTCATCAGCACCCGCCCAACGTTAATACAACGGCAATTAGGTCACGGGGTGAACTCGGCACGTGAAATCTAACAACGGCAGTCGGATACAAATGCTTATATATAGATAAAATAAAAATTGCATTAATTTTATTACGGTACATTCGATTGATCTGAAATTTTGATACAATGTATTTTCATCCATGATCTATTTGTGGTAAAAATCTGAGCTCTCTACGATCATCAAAAGTGGTTTAATTTTACGTTGGAAATTTGAAAATTGCGGACAGACAGACACGAAAGCAAGTTAATAAAAACGTGGTAAAAATGAATGGTGAAAATAAACGAGATTTGGGCCTAATAGTCAAACAAGAAGTATTAAGATTAAAATTCAAAACTGAATAGAATTAAAAAGGAAATAAAAGTGGTATTGATCAGTTGCAAGTCCTTACCAAAAAATATTTGTGTGTAATGCTATGAAAACTAATCAATGAAGAATTAAAATGTCATATAAGTGACTTTATTGACAGTGATAAAGAACAGTTCCTAGTTGAAAAAAAGGAACAAAAAAACTTTTTAAAAAATATGAGGTCCAGCTGCTGTGAGGAATGTAGAATCTCGCATTAAAACGCAGAAAATAATATTTTAGTTACAAACTAAGTAGTCACACAGGGGGACTCAGAAATCACAGTTTTATTGATATATATTGTGATCGATTGTTGGATTTAATGTGAGATATAAAATTTGATCAACTAACACAAAAGTTCTGAGTCCCCCTGTGACTACTTAGTTTGTGACTAAAAAAATATGTTCAGCTTTTTCATGCGAGATTCTACATTCCTCACTGCAGCTGGGCCTCATTTTTTTTGTGTACATTTTATTTTCTACTTTTATGCGTTAACAAAAGATTTGTAAAACTTAATTTCATTCACGAAGTCCTGTTAAATGTCCTATTAGCAAAGTTCATCTAGAAACGAAATTTGTGAACAAAATTTGAAATTTTCTATAAATATAAACTTACACATTCTTAACTCCTTTCAATATGTCCGCTGATCCACTTAGCAGAAAAAAATATTTTTTCACAACAAATGGATTGTCTATATAAGACATTCTATGATTTCGCTTGTTCTATCTGGAATGATATTATATACAAACTACACATGTCATACACAAAACGCGACTATGCATCACGGGAAGTGTGTCATTTTTAAATCCCTTATATTAACTTCACCGCCGTCTCACTCTGTCTCTCTGTCTTGGGCGGCCGGAAAAAACAAAAGTAAAAAATGACCCACTTCCCGTGAAGCCATCGAGCTGAACTTTGGAACACGGACCCGTGTCACCTAACAATGAATCGTATCAGTGAACACATCTCGTGTTTTAACCAGTTGGTTTACACCAGGAGTTGAGTTCACGCGTTGACGCCATCCGTCCATGTCCACACCCCCTCCCCCTTCCCCCAGTTTTAAAGCCAGGGGAGATAATTTAGGTTTAAGTCTGTAAATGTTTTTTGCGTTTGAACATAATCAATACTTTTAGTTATGTCTCATAAATAAGGGATTTATAGTTAAAAAACTTTGTTTTTAAGGTTTGTTTTGTTTACTTTTGTTTTTCCGCCCGACCGACAGCCTGCAAACCCAAGAGACGACGGTGAAGTTAATATAAGGGATTGAATCAAACAACCCGATAAAAACAAAGGAAGTTAATATAAGGGATTGAATTAAACAACCACGTAAAAACAAAGTTTTTGACTATAAATCCCTTATATATGAGACATAACTAAAAAGTATTTATCATGCTTAAACACGACAAACATTTACAGACTGAGATTGCCTTAAATACCCTTTGTAAAACGGAGGGGGCAGGAAAATGTTTGGTCACGAATGGTTGAACTTAACTCAGTGTGACTCGTAAAATGGCAACAAAAGCTGGCCGCTACATATAGAGATAAACTAAAAATGCATTAATTTAATTACGGTACATTCCATCGTCGGAAAATTTAATTGCTTTATCCTACCCACAAGCCAAAACTACTGTGAAAAGTTCAGCTCTCTAGCAAGTCAGAAAACGTGTTTACGAGCGTTTTGAAAAAGTTGACGACAGATCCGAAGCGTTGAATCCGGAATTCTTCACGAGTTAATAGGATAGGGGCCTCAAGAAAACGGATTCAGGTTCTTTTGGCTGTACCTACACTCAAGAAGGATTTATTTATTAACGTTTATTAATTTATGAAAACCATCATTTTATTGCCTCAGAAAGGGCAGCAAGTTGGGGACCGGCACGAGCGGCAAAAGTTGTAGGTACGCAAAATATCTAATGTCAGAAGATAAATGATGTGAAAGAAAATTTTTTTAATGTCCTAGTGTTAAAAACAGATAAGATGACGAAAATGTAATGTTTCTAGTGTTAAAAACAGGAATTACATGAAGGAAAGTTACATTCTACTGTCCATTTTTAAATAACATGAAAGAAAAATAAATGTTTCTACTGTAAAAACAGGAATGAAAAACAAAAATGACATTAAGAAAAGTGAACAACTTACGCTGTAAAAAGCATAACATGATCAAATGATGTCAACATGTCTGTGGCCCTGTCTATGATAAACTGTTTAAAAGTCTCGATTGCTACAGTTGATTGCACTTTATTATTCGGGTGGTTGATGCCGGCAAGAGGCGATGTGGACTCAGACTGGAAATGAGTTAATTAAAATGTTCTACATCAAGATGACAAGCTATATGAGGTAGAGAGGATTTGTGGGGGGGTGCGGTGAGGTGAGTGAAAAGGTTTGAAAATGGGTTTAAACCTAGCGGAGAACCAAGAAAGACTTTTTTTGCCGGAAAAAAGTTAAAATAATATTAAGATTTTATTTATCAATGTGAGCTTTACCCGAAAGCTTAAAAAATATCATGTTTAAAAGTATTAATACTAGGATATATGTTTAAACATGATGATTTGTAGAATTTATAAGATATTTATTTCTTATTAATCTCATTTGACTTTGAATTATCTTGAATATTAAATATGTCGCTTTGTGTTTACTCATTAACTTCCGAACTTGTATCTATATTTGGGCTGGCTTTTGTTACGCAGATATTTATTAATGTTCCTCGAGTGGATGGACACTGAAAAAAAACAACAATCAAGATGCTCAATTATAATCAGCTACACCATAGTAGAGTAACAGTATTCCCAAAGAGTTGAGGTAGTGTGACTACAAAGAAAAAACTATGAAAATATTAATGACATTTTTCTTAATTAAAAGGAATTTTTCAAGATCAGATCGTAACGAGAATAACACTATGTAACAAATTTTCACTTTTGTTCTGTTCCATGGTTAAAAGTGTGTTTTCCTAACCCGTTAGGTCTGGAACAGAAAGGAAATTGCTGTTATTCCAGAAAAAAATTTGCTTCTGTGACTGGGACAATGAAACTTGGAAAATCGCGTTTTTTCGATTAAATTCTCGATTTGCTTTCAAGGCCGAGCTTCATCCCTGAACTGCTAGATTTGTCCAGATGTTTCTACAATTCTCCTGAACGTTCAATAAACTTTCAGAACTTTCGAGAAACTCTCAGAACTTTCTAGAATGTTCTTCAACGTTCCAAAAGTAGCTGTAAAAGTATAAAAGCACAGGTGTCTCGAACCAAGATTCCAATTCGTGTTATTGCAGACTGAAAGGATAACGATTCGTATTTGAAGAAGAGTTATTCATTTGATATGGCAACAAGAGTTTTTTTGCATCCAGCTGATTCATTCTGCTACGTGTGTGGATAATTCATAAGGACAAGAGCGAAAAAGTATTCCGTGGAAGAAAGTCTTATAATATGCGAGGCTTACAAGGCAAACTTCGGCGTGCCGGTCGGGAACCAAGACAAATGTTGGGCACCGCATTTCACATAAGATTATTGCAAGAAAACACTGGAAGGCAAACTGAACAGTTTCTTCTCGCTTAGATGTGTTTTAATTTATATTTATAAATTTTCAATGCTTTAGAACTAGTTCATTTAAAAGAGTTGTAATTTACAAAGTTTTGTCATAAGTCGTGTACTATAGGCAAATACTTTCCATCTTGAAATCGTTCCATATTTTGAAAATTCTGCATAATTCTCATGTATTATTATGTGCTATGTTAACCGTTAGTACAGAGGAGAGAAGCAAGCCATGAAGTTTGCTATCCCGCGAATTGGGAGAGAGCCGATGGACCACTCAAGAAACTGCTACTTCTGCATGGTAAACCCAAAAAATAGTCGCACCGGCAAAAATGCCCCTTATATCGTTTATCCGGACATACCTTCTTCCATCGCTCCAGTACCACACAGCCCCGATCTGCCAGTTCCGACTCCTAGGGGGCATCGGCCATCTTCAGGAGACAGCAGCAAGTCAGATAGCGAGGCAGATACTGCAGATATGGACGTTGATTCCGCAGATGACGTTGGGGATAAAAAACCGTACTTCCCTAACCAGAAAGACGTGTACAATTTAATTAGGGACCTCGGGCTTACGAAATCGAATGCTTAGCTTCTGATATCCAGGCTCAAACATTGGAAATTGGTTGATGATAGTGTACAAGTCACTGATCAAAGGAAACGGCATCAAAGATTCTCCAACTTCTTCAGTCAGCGTGATTGGCTTTTCTTTTGCAACGATGTTGCCGATCTATTCCAGGCTATAGGTATCGCATGTAATCCTATTGAATGGCGCCCATTCATAGACAGTTTATAACAATGGAAACAGCTACCCGTCTCTCCCGATGGCCCACTCTGTGCATCTCAAAGAGGACTACACCAGTATCAAAATGTTGCCGAGTGTATTAAAGTATAACGACTACTGATGGGAGCTCATCGGTGACTTCAAAATAGTATCATTCCTCGTGGGTCTTCAAGGAGGTTTCACGAAATTGCCTTGTTTCTCTGTCTCTGTGACAGCCGCGACACTAAGGGGCATTATCGCACAAAGGACTGGCCACAACGGACCGAGGTTTTGGTGCGAAGAGCAATGTTAAGTGGTAGCCGCTGATTGAACCTCATAAAGTGCTTATGCCACCACTGCACATCAAGTTAGGCCTCATTAAGCATTTTGTCACTGCTCTTGACAAGGAGTCAGCAGCATTTCAATACCTCCAAGATCTTTTTCCAAAGTTGTTTGGTGCTAAGGTCAGGGCTGATATATTCGTCGGACCACATATCAAGAAGATCATAGAATGTGATAATTTCGCAAAACTGTTAAACAGGACGGAGAGAGTGGCTTGGAGCAGTTTCCTGGCAGATGTTCAGTGCTTCCTAGGTAATCACAAAGCTGAAAACTATGTGGAGTTGGTGCAGACTCTCATAAAGAATTACGCCAAAATGGGATGCAGAATGTCTCTGAACAGTATAACGAAAACATGATGAGGGACTACATTTTGGGGCTACTTCGAGAGAGTGATTCACAGTAGAATCGTAAATCTAGAAAATCTACACATTTCTGAACCTTGTTGAGTGGTTTCCGACTGTTTTTGTCTATTCCTCGTGCAATTTTATTATTTACCTGATCATAATGACGAAAATGAAAATAATAATCGTTCTATTTTCACACAAAAAAACGAGTTTTCTTCGTGCTGTTGTCATGTAAGCAAAGTGTGTGCTTAATAAAGTCATTTTTTTCACATAATTTAGACATAAGCAATTGAAATATAACACTTAGAAGCCAGGAACAAAAATTGTGTTACGTAGTATAATTTATTAGTTTAATAGTTCGCAAGACTAAAATGGAAAGGTAGTTGAACTAGCATGGACAGTAAGGGAAGTATATTGAATCTATCAACAAGGAGACAAGTCTACTTATGGTATTATTTCTTATCATAACCGCACTGCTATTCAATGATGTATGGTCAAACTCGTAGTAGCCGCCACTCTTAACGTTTTCATTTCATGACGCCTCAACGTTGACTAAACCAACAGCGCACAACTCGACCATTCTACACGTTCTGATTATAGTCACCGGGGTTGTAGCTTGATTTTATTTAAATCTTAAACATTTCTCCTTATCAACTTTTGTACGGGGCAAAGCATGATATAATGAAGGGTTAGTTATGTTAAATTAAATTGTTTTTGTTTCTTGTTGATAGATAAATAATAATAGCCAAAGCAAAAAAATATGGACATTGTGGAAAAGATGGATAAGTTGTTACCAATAAATTTTACCAGTAAGACATAACAATACTGGTAATGCGGGAGGCTTTAGGAGAGGGGAAGGTGGTTGGGGGCTTATGTAAACTTTAGACCATTACCTCTGCCACATAGACTTGACTTAGGTAAACACGGATCACGTAATTTGTGTTTAAGGACTGGTACCTCTGGTTCACCTGGGAAAAAAAAGATAACTTTAAAATTTGTTTTACAATAACTAATACGATATGCAACAAAAATTACTTAATGAAATTAGTCTATCCTATAAGAATACCTTAATAATTTGTCTATTTCTTAAGAGGACTTAAGAACGTTAATACATGGTTTGTTATTTCACAAGACACGCATTCAATCTCACAATTATGTTTTATATAAAAACAAAATACAAACATTAACGAACAAAAAATTATAACACGAAAAATGTCAGTATTTTGCCTTTCTATTAAAAATTTGCGTATTTTTTTAACCTGACTAAATCCATAGAGTATAGATCTTCTCATATCATGGCGGAAATCTATTAATAGAATATATTTATAACTCGATAACTTCTGGATATATTTAGAGGACAATTTGTTAACGATTTTTCATTACTATCACTGCAAAAGGGCTCATTGAATTTGACTAAAACTTGTTTAAAAGATTACTTTAATGTAATTTTAAATGGAAAACATAATGTTATATTTTAAAATAAATTATATTATGTGAAAATAGGACGCCCTTGCGAGTAGGAATTATGTAATTGTAGGTATCAGTGACTTAAGATATAGATTAGGATCATTCGCTTGTTCATTCTTGATTTTTATTTCTCCTACTTCAATACTAATGCTGTAATTATAACTAAAGTTTAAGTCATCATCTTAGTATTACTATATTACTAAAAATACTTCGTTACATATTTTTTACAAACCAAGGAAAACAATATTGAATTAAATAAAAGTTAAGACTTGACTACTAATACTAGGAATATTATTTACGACTAGAGTGTTTAGTGACCACAAAGCTTGGCCCAAATGCCTTGGCATTTTATGAAAGGGAAAGATAAATGAGAATGGACAAAGTCTGTTGAAACTGTGCTGCTCACGAGGCGTGTGTGTGTCCAACACTTCCTTTAAGTGCAAAGATATACACCAAAAAAATTGGAGAAACCCTCAATGGCACTAGCTGGACCTCATCATCACCAGGCGTGCACAGCTGGCTAGTGTTCTACTCACCCGCAGCTTCCTAGTGGCCAGCAAGGTACGAATAATGAGGAAAAACTCGTACCACACGAAGAAAAAGGACGTCCAAGCATCAGCACCTTCTGCATGAAGGACTCTGTGAAAACACAGCTGGTCACAGACAAAGTGCGTGAAGGTCTCTCAAATGTATATTAAATCTATCAACATTACGTCACCATTGTCTCCAAATAGACGCATCTCAGAGACACGATCTATACATAAGAATTAATTGGATTTGGCGAAAATCCCACAAAACACGGACTGGTTTGATGCAAATTGGGACGAGATGAAACCTGTCACTGAAGTTAAAAGGAAAGCTCTTATGGCCTACAAGGAAATGCCTACACCCTACAGGCTGCATGCCTTTAAAGCAGTCAAGTCGCATGCCCAAAACGTCACATGGCAATGTGCCGATACCTACTGGCTTAACCTCTGTTCCAGCATACAATCAGCTGCAGACATGGGCAATGCCAAAGCAAAGTATGAAAATATTACAAATGCAACTGGCCCTGTGGCGTCCACAACTGGAGAAATTATCAAAGAAAGCTAAAACTGTGGGTTGAGCATTAGCTGGAACTGCATGCAACAGTTACCACAGTCTCCAGCACCGCTCTAAATATAAAACACCCTAATATGCCACTCATGGAAGAACTTGATGTCTTGCCCCCACAGGGAGAGCTGAGCAGAGCAATTCACTGCCTAGCTTGTGGAAAAGCACTTTGGAATAATGGCATACCACCAGAAGATCTAAAGAATGGAAAGACAGTTTTACTCCAGACATTGCACGAACTTCTGTCCCTCTGCTGGGAAAAGGGCAAGATCCCCAAGGACCTAAAGGATGCAAATATAGTGACACTATATAAGAACAAGGGTGATAGAAGTGACTGCAATAACTATCGTGGTATCTCAATCATAAGTATTGTAGGAAAGGCCTTTGACCATGTCATACTAGAACGATTACAGAGTTTAGCCACCCGAGTTTATCCCCAATCGCAGTGTGGTTTCCAGGCTGGTCGGTCTACCATAGACATGGTGTTCTCCATACGGCAGCTCCAGGAAAAATAAATAAAGCAGCAAATGCTACTATAAATTGCATTTGTGGATCTTACGAAAGCCTTTGATTTAATCGGCAACATATTTGAGTGTTTATGACTATCGAATAACCACTTACAGTCACCCTTTAAAATGTTCAGGCTTATTTTATAACTTTTAAGTATTATGCATTCTACCAATTTATTCAGCTACAAAACTATGCGCAAAGAAATAATTTTTGTGAAAATAATTACACCTAGAAGATCGTTTCCATTGAGGTCAATGTATCAAAACACACTGTTGTTACGGATATTTTAGAAAAGTTTGACTCACTTCCTAAAAATAGCCAATGACCGAATCAATGTTCCCTTTAAGGTTCGTTGGTAAAAAAGTGCAACGTAAAAAAACACGTTCGCAAAGTTGCACAGCATCCATTTTTTGTGCATTATTTTACTCAATTTGCTGCGCGGTAATACAAAACTGCTGCGCGGTGTCAGTAGGATATGGGCCGTACATAAATGACGTCATGCAATTTTGGCCGATTTTTCACCCCTCCCCTCCCCCCTCGTCACGCGTAGTCACAAAAAGTTAGACCTCCCCCCTACAATAATATGTCACAAAGCTTTGACCCCTCCCCCCCCAAAAAAAAACCAAAAAAAAACGTATTTTCTATTTGAAAATAACTACGTTTCAAATAACTTTTTTCGTCATTTAAGTATTTATTTAGTGTAGGTCTACATTGTAATATTGTAACATGCGTGAAGCTATGTAAAATGTCATTAAATAAATTGTAAGCCAGTGCTTCTCAAACTTTTTTATATTAGACGACCAGCAGGAATTTTTCCATTTCACAAGGTACCGATGCTTTCTTTTCCCGTTTTGACGTGATTTTCCCTGTACTGAAGTGATAGCATAATGAGCCCTTACATGGCTTAAAGCCCTATAAGATTAAGTATGATTTCAGCTTGTTTTATATAATATATATTTTTTTTAATTTGTTTAGTTGCCAAGGCATAGCAAGACAGCTAACGAACAATGCAAAGGTAATGTCAAAAACCATTTGATGTGATTAACCTCGCGATTAAACTCGCGAATATGAATATTGATATTACAAGGATCATTTCATTGTTAATAAACCAAGACTATATGGATACAGGTAGATTCCTCAAATTGATATCGATCTTATAATGACAGTTTTCCTGCTATGTATATAAACATCAAAGGGAATTGGCTCTAAAATTACCATATTGATATCAAATGTCATGTTTTCCTAAAATTATTTGGTATGCGCTGGAAGAGGAATATAGCGAGTACTGTACAAACCCCACATTTGTACAGGAAAGTAGGGTGTCATCTTGTGCGTCGCAAAATACAGTAATTCCTGTAAGTTGAAGACTGACAAATAATATTAAATTAATAAAATATCTAATATTATCATAACGTTTTACTCTGAAGTTCAAGAGCTTTTTGTGTTCTTTTTTCTTTGGTTTTGGTTTGTATGGTTTTTTTTTCAATTTTTGTTTCCACGATTTTACGAGTTGTAAATATAACGTCACCAATGGACGAGGTGTGTTTACATCGTTGCATTCTCTTATGGAGTTTATAAACTAATGAAAAATACATTTCTACCGCTATCGGGCGGTTTAACCGAGGGGTCGGTGAACAGTGGTAAATTATCTCATTTGGGGTAAAAAGGGAACTCTTGGGGGTAATGCTGAATCATTGTGGGCATATAAAATTCGCTAGAAATGGCTCCTTTTGGGTTAACAATAATGTTAACTTCAACTTTTATAATTTTAATTTTTAGGTATCCGGTTGAACCGGTCCGTTTTTAAAAACGTTTAACCGGCCTTCAAAAAACGAACTGTGTTAACATCCTTAGATATATATTATTTTAATGCATACAAATTAAACATTGACTATTAATCATCATGGAACCGTCAATGAAGTTATTAAAAAATCAAACAAAACCTTAGGCTTTATAAAAAGAAACTTTAACAAATGTAACAGAGATATAAAACTAAAATGCTACCTCAAGTTGGTGAGACCTGTACTAGAATATGAATCTTCTGTATGGGACCCATTCACCAAAGAAAGCACTGATAAACTAGAACAAATTCAAAAAAGAGCTGCAAGATTCATTACTGGAGAAAATTCAAAACTGACAAGAATAACACCATTAGTTAAATCATTAAACCTTGAAACACTAGAGGATAGAAGAACCAAGAGCAAAGTAGTACTCATACATAAAGCAATTAATTCTAATTTACAAATACAACACAAAGATAACTTAATACAACCCTCAGATAGACATAAGGATAAAAACACCTTTCTTATTCCGTATGCAAGAACAAACACATACAAATTTTCGTTCTTCCCGCCCGGAAGTCGGGCGTGGAATGGTTTGCCTGAAGAAACCAGGAAAACCAACCCTTTATCAACATTTAAATATCTAATAAAAATGCAGGACTAAACATAAACCATAGATAAGCGTAGGACGCAATAATCTTCTGTCTAGAAGGAGCGTCTGTAAACAGATAAGATAAGATAAATGTATTTTTAAAAAATCCCTTAAAGAAGAGGTCGGCGAACAGGGGTAAATTACCTCATCTGGGGTCAGAGGCGATTCTTGGGGGTAATGCAGACTCATTTGGGACATATAACATCCACTACAATCCACTAGATATATTAAAAAAACGTCAAGTGTACGTGTACGCTAGGAACAAATGCCCACTTTTTTACCCGGTTCCTTCCAGAAAATGCATTTTTTTAAAAAATTTGACAACTATGTAGATTTCTTACATACGTACAATACGAAGACACCTAAATCCACCCTACTTTCATTTATATTGACACGAGTGAAAATAATCTTAATCAACATGACTTGACTGTGTCAAGAATCCCTTCTGTGATAATAAAAAATTAAGCCTTAAAAATTGAGCTAAAAAGAAAAGTTGTTTTGTGCTCCTTTGGAATTGCAATCTCAAGAATTTGATGCATTCAATAAAGTTAATGAATACTTTGACTAATTTTCAATGGGCTCATTTATCATTATATCTAGAATGGCAAGTGGCGTTTTACCAAAAACCAATCCAACAATTATATCAAACTTAAAACGTCTATAATTGTATCAAATAGATCCCCCACACCAAAACAAATATTTAAAAATGGATATTGCGTGTCGTTTTGACTTAAAATATCTACACATAATCCTATTCAGATCATTTTTAGACACTTGTCATGCTTGTAAAACTCACCAGTTGCATTTTCGGGGGGGGGCTAACAACGCTCCCCCTAATCCCCGAGTTATGTGGGCATGACCTCAAGTCTGGGGGGGGGGTAAAGCACACATAAGCTTGTATATTTTGGGGTAACAGACAAAAAAGTTCGCCAACTCCTGCCTTGAGAGAACCAAACGGAGGAGTGTTTACATCACAAATGCTTTGATGTCAACATCAAACGACCATGCGTTCTCTTGTGGGTTTTCAAACTTAAGGATTATAATTAGATTTAATTTTCATTTCTTGATAACTTACGCCAACCGGCGTCTGCTTGCCTACGGACCGGCACATTTAGAAGCACTGATTAAAAAATTATTTTTTTAAAAAGTCATTTAATAAATTGTAAGAGACCGAATATTTCAGTGGAAGTTTTATTTAAAGTTATCCTTTTGATGTGACGTAACATTTCTTCAACCCCCATTCCCTCGTCACGCATCGTCACAAAAGTGTCACCCCCTCCCTCCTAGGTGCGTGACGTCATTTATGGACGGCCCCATATCTGCGTGGCTGCGCGGCATCGCAGATTAAAGGGAACATTGGACCGCATGTTTTATGACGTCTTCCGGTCTTAGAAATGACAACCCGTACAAGAAAAGATTGATTAAATGTAGTCTAAAATAAAACTTAAGTATAAATTAGGACAATAACATATTTATGTTTTAGTGTGCTACTTTAACTTATTACTACTTCTTTGGTAACGCAGCACTTTTCTTACCCCATCAAATGTGAAAGCAAAATATTCCCGGATTTTTTTCATTACTGCTGTTTTGTCACTTCTTGCAGCTAATAAGAATTTAGAGTACAGCGAGAAGTCAACGACTGCAGCAACATCAATGGAATAGGTTGTTGTCGATCTACGGCGGCGGGGCAGCTCGGGGAACAAGTCTGGCTTGTCAGATGAGTCGTTGGTGTTTGAACGTGTCGGCGATTTGTCGGTTGGCCAACCAATCACAATATCCGCTTCGGACTCTGTGTATCTTGGAATGTCCCTCATCAGCTTCTTTTCTTCTGGTTTCATATCTGATATCTCCAGTGCGCTGAAAGCTGTTAGTGATCTTTTGGAAGTCATCACTTCCGGAGCTAAATGAGAATAATTACAACATCAAAAATAAATGTATATTGTCTATAGATATGAAATTAACCTCACCGTTTATGTAAACACCATTAAGCACAAATAATGTGGAGTACCTGGGATGGGGTAGACAAATAACGAGACTAACTGAAAGAGGATCTGGAGCCTGAACGCGTGTAACATTATGACATGTTAAGATTGTGAAAATGGAGACTAGCTAGATACACAAGTGCTAGCAAGAGTGAGAGAAAAGTTTAGGGGGGGGGATATTAAGTATCCGTCCTATCATGGTTTAATATATTTTTGTTCTACAAGCAATTTTTTTTTGTCATTCTATATAAACATTAGTTTGTTTATTTATGCTATGTAATTAAATATTGTTCTTTGTTGTAGATAGAGATGTTTTCTGTATCATTTATATGTGTTGCAATATATATTTATAGATAGTGTCTACCATATTGGGAAAATATTTTAAAGCTAATCATTAGTTTATATACTTTGCTACTTGGAGCTCAATTATCATTCCCCCCCCTCCCAGACAAGGATATGACAGCAGGCTTTTTGCCGAATAGTTCGTTGTTCTGTGACGTCTTGTTCGTTGTTCTGTGACGTCTTGTCAGGCCCTTTAATTACCCTGTTTAAATAACATATTATATATATATATATATAAATATTTAGTACAGTATAGTATAGTATAGTATGGCAACCATCCGTCCGCATGGGACGATAGCGTGTACTCCTGCTCCTCTGCCCCCCTCCCCTTTCTCCTGGCCCTTCTCTCTTCACTCAAAGCTATGAGTGATGCTTCCGCGACATGAATACCGTCACGCACTTTTGCCCGCCAGGAGGTGCGCTCCTCGGGAATGGTCTCCCACGTTTTATAGTCTATCTGTGCCAATGACATATCTTTCTTGCAGACGTCCTTGAAGCGCAAGCAGGGGCGACCTCTTATTCTCATACTGGTTGCCAGCTCACCGTAAAGCAAGGCTCTAGGAATGCGCTCCGAGCTCATCCTGCGGACATGACCCAACCACCGCAGGCGCCTCTCACTCAGAATTGAGTGCATACTCAGCATATGGCTTCTTCTGCGTACCTCGACATTGGTGATCTTGTCCTGCCACTTGATGCGTAGAATCCTACGCAAGCATCGTAAGTTGAAGCTGTTGAGCTGCATTGTTTGCTTGGCGTAGGTCGTCCAGCACTCCCTGCCATACAGGAGGGTGCTGAGCACGCAGGCCTGGTGCACAGTGATTTTCGTCCTATCTGTGAGCTGCGCATTGTTCCACACTCTTTGATTCAGCCTAGCCATTAATGATGTGGCCTTGCCGATTCTGTATCTAATATATAAAGCTCAGATGGTGTTTGTATGTTTGTATGTGTGTATGTTTGTATGTTTTTATGTTTCACTTTTCGACTTTCTGTTAGACTGCCACGTAAAAACCAAATGACGGACGGGGACCAAATTTGGCAGGACGGTTCCTTTTACCCTGAAGCTGGTTTTAAGTTAGTTTTTGTAATTGTCCCTTTTGCCCGAATGCCGTAAATTAAATAATCAGAAAAGCAGAGACAAAGAATAAAAAATTTAACCTCATTTCTGTATTGAACAAATTTACGCGGACGTTCAAATGCCGTTCAAAGCGAGTTACTTTTGGTGACTTTTTTTCCCCAATACATCATTTTCAGCGGTGCGCATTCAAAAAATATTATAATGTCTAATTACGGTGCGCACATTTTCGTGTGCGCTTCATAATTTGAGCTGTGTAGTACAAAGAATTGTCATTTTCTTTACTGTTACTTTCTGTATATTCGATAGACACGTAAACATTTAATTACAACTGCCACACGATGCATTAGATTTAATTGTTTACACGTTTAAATTTAATTGCGAATTTGTTTTAATTATTTTCTGTTCCATTACTCGACATTTAATAAAAACCTATTTATGTAATAATTGTGTCAGTATTTTTTTCAAGGCTTCATTTTTAGCGGTGGGCGTTCTAAAATCTTTTATCGCCTGAATACTATGTGCTCATTTTCGTGTACGCATCTTAAATTTAGCTGTGTCCTATTAATATAACATTTATATTTTGTTTGTCATTTACATAAGCAATGTTTTTTACATGATCTATACACTTATACTATTTAAAATTAGGCTACCGGACCTATTAACATAAGTAGATTAAACTAAATAAAGTGATCTTGAAAACACTTAATTATTTTGTATTGCGAATTGAATATGTTATGTTCATTCTTTTGATGATGGATTAACATAGACCATTTTAACATCAATTATTGTCATGGTTTCACATGCGTTTTTAACATAAAATTGATTTGTTTTGTTTGTTTTTTTAAATTAGGAATATAGCCTAATTTATTTATTTATCTTTATTATCTTTATCTCATAGACGCTGTTGCAAATATTGTATTAATTACAATTGTGTTACGATGCAGTGTCGTAAATATATAAGAGCTTTTTCAGTGACGACAGTGGCAGAGATCGTTTGGAAAAATGTCAACAAGGCAGTGGCCTTTTTTTTATGGATGCAAACACACAAACATAAAAATATCAACTGAGCTTTATATATTACATATGCGTTTAAATTATTTTATTTCAATTATTTTCACTATGCATTGTATTAATATTTTACATGCAATGAATAAAATTGGGATTTTTTAAAATTTAATTCATAACTCGACATTTAATTAAAAACCATAGATGTAGCGAGTTTATTTTATGTTGAAAGTGATGGCCTATGTCAAATAAACTTACACTTTAAAACAGTTTACTTAAGCTTTATATACACTATACATTATAAACTTCCGCTACCGTACGTATTAACAAAACTTGACTAAATTTAATGAAGTGATCCTGAAAACGCTTAATTAATATGAATTGCGAATTGAATATGTTTTTATGTTCATTCCTTTGTATTCAGAATAGCATAGGCCATTTCTAAAATTGCCTTTTAATCATTTTTAAGATGCACTTATTAACAGACGGTTGAATCTTTTTTTTTCATTTTTATCTTATTTTTCAGATATAAAATATGGTGTGTGTGTGTGCATTGAATATAATTTACAAAATATGATGCCTTATCCGAAATAGGGAACAAAAAAAAATTACTTTTCGGAATTGTACACCAAGTATAAATCGTAAAATATAGAGACATATAAAATGTTAAATATTATTTCCCTGTTTCCACAATTATGAATACATCAAAAGGAGGAGTTATTTTAGACCAGTACATTTACTTTATAACAAGACTTTATTTTATGTGGCCAGCTTTCTATATTGTCTAAATGTGGTGTGCACATTTTTTTGATATCATTTTATTACGACCGGTTTCTTTTAAAAAGTATTTTAGAAAGTACATTTATAATTTTGTTTATTTGCGCTATGAGTCACTTAGCTTTTGCCTTTTAAAGGGATAGTGCCACATGTTCTTTATCTCATAGACGTGGTTACAAATGTTATATAACTTACAATTGTGATACGATGCAGTTTCGTAATTATATATTAAATTTTTGAGTGACGAGGGTGGTAGAGCTCTTTCGGAAAACCTATAAGTTATGTTAATTTTGTATAAGTGGGAATGAAATTGTAAATTTAGTTATTATGGTCGGCAAGAATCATTATTTAATAAATCATATCTTTTAAATAGTAATGTTATGTTAAAATGCACTGCATTAAGTGAAAACAACTCACGCGGTAAAATGGCATATATCTGTTTCTCATAAGATTGTAACTAAATAGATGAATCTGAAATTTAACTTGGCCAATAAAAATTGTAATAACCAGCATCTAATACTTGTATAAAGGGTCAGCACACTCCCGCTACAAAGTGCGGGTATTTTTTTAGTATATTATATATATATGCCATAGATATAAGTAATTTTAACTGAACACTAAATTTATTAAATTTACAACAAGGAAAGTACTTTAACAACAAAGATTTTAGGGTGTATGGGGTGTCCATGGAAGGGGAAGTGACCCTGGCTGGGGATCATTCATTACCCTTTCAGGGTTATTCAACCACATTTGGTCCCCACAGGCACCCATCTCTCACAAGCTGTAGCATGCACAGCGGCCACACACCGCGCAAAGGTCTCAACTGACCGGCTAAACAAGGTGAGGGTAACAGATGGGATACAAACCTCGGTGAAGTAGGACATATCTACACAGCATGTGAAGACTGGGTACGGCTGCCTGCACGTTTTATCTTTCATTAAATCTATTGTGAATATTGTCGTCCTAATCATTAAAAAAAACTTGAATTCAAAATGTTAAATACTAATGTCTCAGTCGGCATCCGATTAGATATTTAAATTTTATCAATGTAAAACCTTGTTGAAACGTACTTAAGTGGTTTTAAAAATTTCTGTGACAACATGAACATTAAAGAAAATTTTCAAAACTCTTAACAAAAATAATAAGTTTGATTAAAAGAACACACTCGAACAAAGCAAACACAAGTTACGGTCTCAGATTGGCATAACCACTCAAAGGGAAATACAGTGGTACCTCGAGATACGAAATTATCATCCATATTGAAATGAGCAGGTGTTTGAACTTTATATCTTGCCCTGAATGGGCCCTTGGGCCCTTAATGTCATTTTTGCTTACATGAGCTACATAAAAATTAGTTTGTTTTGTAGGCTACTGAGTAAATGAATGGCTCTTAACCAAACTTTACATGCAAAAACTTGGAAGCCAATTTAAAAATACTTAAGGGCACTGAACTTCTAATGTCAATTTCTTCGGGGCTGAGGGCCCCAGATGTCTTTTTTTCGTATATGTTTTTCCTATTCACTTTTTAAAGACCTTGAGAAATATATCCATTATGAAACTGATTAAAAATGAAGAGGTTTTTGAAATTGACATCTTGCGCCGAATCGGCCGGTGGCCCCTTAATGTCAGTTTTCCCCCTATATTAGTTATATAAAAATTAGTTTCAGCGTTAGCTTATGAGAAAATAACTGGATTTTGACCAAGATTAGTATATACAAACTTAAGAGCCTATATTAAATTACTATATGGCACTGAACTCATAATGTCATTCCCTCAGAGTTGAGGGCCCCAAAAGTCTTTTTTTTACTGCACGTTAATACTTTTGTTCCCTATTCAATTATACACAATATTGCAAAATATAGCTTGAGCACAATGGCACTAAAAAATTAAATTATCCCTCTTTTTTGGACCTGGGCCCTAAATATCGTTTCTTCTTTTGTAAGCTATTTAATTATTAATTTATTTATCCATTTGCTATGAAATTTTGACTTTGTTTTTTTTGTACACTTCCGCGAAGGTTTCTGGCAAAAAAAATGTTAAACTTACAACTCATTGGCTTCTTTAAAATCAAAACATTTCTTTATGATTCTTTCACGTGACATTTCAGTTCACGCGTTGACGACGACCGTGTATGTTCACACCCCTTACCGTCCCTACGCCCGGTTTTAAAACCAGGGGAGATAATTGTGTTTCAGTCTGTAAATGTTGCGTTTAAACATAATCACTACTTTTAGTTATGTCTCATATATAAGGGATTTATAGTCAAAAGGTAAGCTGGCTTTGCACTTACTGTAAAATGCGTAGACTAAAAAGTAGTAAATAAAAATACATAAAAAAACACTTTTTAAAAACTAGTCTTATATTTAAAATGCACTAAAAAGTAGAAAATAAATTTGAAATTTGAAATTTGCAGTCAGGAGAGACCTTTAGTTCCAAATCTATCATATTGTATAAGTTTAAAATGAGACAGGAACGTTAAATCGTAGTTGAAATCGATTATCTCGTTGTTCGCCATGACTATAAGACTAGGGTGCTCAGGTGAATATCTTTGCATAACTTAGCAAGCACCCTAGTCTTATAGTCACGGCGAACAACGAGATAATCGATTTCATCTACGATTTAACGTTCCTGTTTCATTTTAAACTTTTACATTTTTATAAATTTGGAATTAAAGGTCTCTTCAGACTGTAAATTTCAAATTTTAAATTTATTTTCTACTTTTTAGTGCATTTTTAATATAAGACTAGTTTTTAAAGTTTTTTTAATATATTTTTATTACTGAGATGGTTGCAACGCACGTCGGGTCTGCTAGTATATATATAAATGAATGTATGTCTGTGTGTGTGTGTATGTCCTTTATAGCTGACTAAACCATTCAACCGATCGTCATGAAACTTTTGGAGACTGTTGAATAAACTCCCGGGATTGTAACTTGCACCTTTATTTTTCTAAATTTAACACCCATAGGGCGCTGGAGGCTCATAATGCCATTTTTTGCTTTTATGAGATATAAAAAATTAGTTTAATTGTTAGCTACTGTGTAAATTGATGGATCTCAACCAAACTTTGTATATAAGAGCTTGACAGCCAATATTAAAATACTAAATGGCAATGAACTTCTAATGCCATTCCTTCAGGGCTTGGGCCCAAAATGCATTTTTTCTTAAACATTTAAGATTTTATTCCCCATTCAATAATAAATGATCTTGAAAAATAATGATTAATGTATCCATTATTATCCATATTGAAATGAACAGATGTTTTGAACCTTATATCTTGCACTGAATGGGCCCTGCGGCCCTTAATGTCATTTTTTGCTTAAATGAGCTATATAAAAATTAGTTTATGCGTTAGCTACTGAGTAAATGAAACGATCGTTACCAAGCTATGTATACAAAAATTTGGTATCCCATATTAAAATAATTAAATGCAATGAAATTCTAATGTCAATTTCTTGGGGGCTTGTGGTTTCAGATGTCTTTTCTTCGTAAATGTTTCAGATATATTTTCTATTCACTTTTTAACGATCTTGAGAAATTTATCCATGATGAAACTGAATTAAAATGAACAGGTTTTTGAAATTGACATCTTGGCCCGAATGGGCCCGCGGGCCCATTTAATGTCTTTTTTCTTATATATTAGTTATATAAAAATTAGTTTAAGCGTTAGATAATGCGAATACAACTGGATTTTGACCAAACTTAGTATATAAAAACTTAAGAGTCTATATTAAATTACTATAGGGCACTGAAATCCTAATGTCCATTCCCTCGGAGCTGGGGGCCCTTAATGTGTCTTTAAATGAACATTATTAATTGTATTCCCCATTAAATTTTACACGATTTTGAGAAATAAAGCTTGAGTACAATGGAAATTTAAAAATAAATAAGTATCAATTATTTTGGGGCCGGGTCCCTTAATATCGTTTCTTCTTTTGTAAGCTTTTTAATTCTTAATTTTTTTATTCTCTTGCTATGAAAATTGAACTTTTTTTTTCACAGTTCCGCGAACGTTTCGAGCATAATTGTTTTTAAAACATACCACTTTTTGGTTTCTTTAAATTTATTCATTTTTACTGAGATCGTTGCAACGCGCGACGGGTCTGCTAGTAAATAATAAACAATGATAACAGAATAACAATAAATGAAAAATAATATGTATACAAATGTGAACCCTTACATTTCGAGTGAGGCGATGTGGCGAAGTGTCGGATGAGGTGATAGGGCAGGTGAAGGGATGGCAAAAAACTAGGGCTGTTATCGATTAATTTAAATTTAATCCTTAACTTTTGAAAAATTATCGATTAATTAATCAATAATTTCGATTAAAGCCAAAAATAGAAAATTATGACGTCATTAAACTGAACATTTCAAGGGAAGTTAAAAAAACAGGTAATTGACTTTTTAAAACAATTTTATTGAGTTATTTCCCCTGTTTCTCTGCGCTGGTAGTGTCAGCCATGTTTATCACGTTTTATTAACTTGCTTTCGTTCCTGTCTGTCCACAATTTTTTTTTAGTTTCTGCCGATCCACATAAATTAAAAAAATAGCTTTTTATTATTATGCGGGAGATGTTTGTACGTAAAAAATATATATAAATTATTATTAATTATTAATAATTAATTATTTATTACTAAAAATTTTAGAAAATATTATAAATATTTTCTTAAATTTTAATCGAATTTTTATCGATCAAAATTATTTTTATATATATTTAATCGATAAAATTTTTAACGTTTAATCGAGAAATTAATCGATAATTTCCGCAGCCCTACAAAAAACATTACGGCTTTACGTACAAAACACTTAACTTTATGAAAATAAACCGTTATGTACAAACTGTGAATGAATTAATTCTAAATAAACACATTTAATACCATTCTAGGTGCTAGTCACATATGATTACAGTCGCTGTACGGATCTTTTGCAAAGCATCCAGATGCAATGCCGATGATGAAAACCAAAGTACCCATGAGGGTCGGGTTATTCCGAATCGACCATTTCGCCCCCCTAATTTTACTAGCAACGCTATTGAGCGGTGCCGGCTTAAGGCCAAGAGTGCCAGTACGGATTAGCAAAAGGTACCACAAAGAACGCAGCGGACGCCAGCTCTGAGAAAACCTTCCAGTGGGGGTAACACCTTAGGTAGTTCATTGATGATCCCCCGCTTAGCGGCGGTCCTAACCATGGAGACTCGTGTGCTTTGCCTGGGTGGCTCCAAAGTGGTAGCGGGTCACAGTAGGGAATTCCACCCCTCCTTGTGAGATCAATTTAGTGGGAGGCATTTTCGACTTTCTGTCCTGGGTGCCCAAGTGGCCGCTTCAGAAGCGACCGCTCCGGCGAGGGGGAGGGGGGATTTCTCAGCTGTTACGTCCCCTTGTGGGCCAGATAACTGAGAGGGTCTTCCGGGAAGACCCATGAACAGCACTAGGCTTGGGGCTACTGACTTTCTTCCACATGTAGGTTATTACAATTCTACGATAACATACGTAACATAACACTTACACTTAAGAAAATTTTTAATTTTCTTTTTAATTTTTTTGTTTTGTTTTGCGCTTTAAAATGTCATTGAGCTGCGCAACAACACGACCTGTTTGAACCTTTTCCGTTAAGTAAAGCCCAATGTTGTCAGCTGCACATGTTTCGTATCCTTATTCATTTGTATCTCGAGGTACCACTTTATAATGAAGGCAGGTAGATTAAAAATACGTCACCTTCAGAAACTAGATCTATGCTCTGGACTTAATAAAATCAATAATCATTTTCATTAAATCTTTGTTCTCAAATTGGAAAAAATGTCACCGGAAAAGGGATCATGAAGTATAATTTGAGATAATTACACATCAAAAATATGCTCGAATTTATAAAATGTCATAAAGACATTATAAAAATGCGTATGACTATCTTAGTTACTAGCGTATCACCCGTCAAAAATGACGGAAGTTTTAGGCTGAAATCTATTTTTTTATTAAAAAATGCACTTTTTTTTAGGGCGCATACGGCGCCCACCTCTTCCAAAATCCAAACTAACTTGTCCTTGTTTGATAAATACGAAATATTAAACTTTCTGAAATGTACACAAAGTATTTTATTATAGGGTTTGCAGGGCGCCTGCGGCGCCCCTTTTGTTTATGTATTTTATAATTAATCATCATCAAATACTAATTTTACATTGATCCCTTTTCCAAAAGCGAAAACAATGACGTCATATAATATTTTTTTACAGCGAATCTTTAATTTGCACACCTTTTGATGCATTGGTGCAGTAATTTGGTTTTCCCTACTTTCTAAAATTAGTAGCGTCAGGACTGACTGACAGACACTACTGACTTGCGTGACGATTGCAAATTATATTGTTTAATAATACGATAAGCGTAAGCACTGTGACGTAATATTTTGATGGTCTAAATATCTAGCGTAAGTTCACACCGTTTTTTTATAAACGTTAAATGTATTCTTAAATGTATAATGCTGTTTTTCTACAAACGTTTATATCTTTTAATAAATAGTTCTAACTATCGAAATTCTACATTTTTTATTTTGTAAAAGCACTGTAAAATAATCTTAAACTTTAAAACGGCTTTAGTCTTTATTTAAAAATGAATATTCTTCACTAGATCCGACCAACTAACCGCTGCAGTTGCCCGAAAATATCTCATTACATTTAAAAATGAAAGGACCCATGTTATCACACCAACGCCCTAATCCATTAAGGTCAAATGAACATTTCGTCTTACCTTCACTAAGTGACACAGCATCAACGAAAATCAGATGTACCACAAGTAATGGTACAACAACTTGGCAGAAATCCTTTAGTGACATAAAGCGTAGCATTCTTGTACCTTGTTTTGTACTGAAATAAATAAAAGTAGTACACCTTGAAACACGTCCCTTAGAACTATAAAATAATTTAAAGAATCTAAAGTCTGAAATGCAAACGATTTGTTTTTATGTGTTACAATCTTTTATGATACATTGATAGAAATGTTTTTACGCAACGGATGCGAAAATTAATATTTTATTTCGAAGACTAAATCTTGTCCTCATTGTTTTGTTTTGTCAATCGTAGAAGGTTCGTTTGAATTATATGATGGTATATCCCCGTTTTTTAAAATTATTCGATATTAAAATATTAAGGAAACTATTTATCTTCACCTTTATACTTTAGTAAAAGTGATGTGTAACCTTAGTTTAAAAAAAAATAATTGACAACCAGTTTTATGCTAATATTGTGGCGTTTGGTAAAGAGATATATTTGTGCTCAATTACATTATGTAACAATTTTTACTTTTGTTCTGTTCCTGGGTTGAAAATGTATTTTCCTAATCCGTTAAGTCTAGAAAAGAAAGGAAATCGCTGTTAATTCCAGAAAAACTTTGCCTCTACGACCGAGACAATGACATCAGGAAAATCGCGAATTCGGCGATAGCCGACGGACCATTCAAGCAACTGCTACTTCTGTATGGTAAACCCAAAAAGTCGTTGCACCGGCAAAAACTTTTCCTCAGAACGTTTTCCGGACATACCTTCTTCCATCGCCCCAGTACCACACAGCCCCGATCTGCCAGTTCCGAATCCTCCTAGGCGGCATTGGATATATTCAGGAGACAGCAGCAAGTCAGATAGCGAGGCAGACACTGCAGATATGGACTACGATTCTGCAGATGACGTTGGGGATAGAAAGCCGTACTTCCCAAACCAGAAAGACGTGAACGATTTTATTAGGGACCTCGGGCTTACAAAATAAAATGCTGAGCTTCTGATATCCAGGCTCAAACATTGGAACTTGATAGATGATAGCTTACAAGTCACGGATCAGAGGAGGCGGCATCAAAGATTCTCCAAAACCTTCAGTCAGCGTGATGGCCTGTGCTTCTGCGACGATGTATTCGGTCTATTCCAGGCTATAGGTATCGCATGTAATACTATTGAATGGCGCCTATTCATAGACAGTTCATCCCGGAGCCTCAAAGCCGTGTTGCTTCACAATGGAAACAACTACCCGTCTCTCCCGATGGCCCACTCTGTGCATCTCAAAGAGGACTACACCAGTATCAAAATGTTGCCGAGTGCATTAAAGTATGACGACTACGGATGGGAGGTCATCGGTGACTTCAAAATAGTATCATTTCTCATGGGTCTTCAAGGAGGTTTCACGAAATTTCCTTGTTTCCTCTGTATCTGGGACAGCCGTTACACTACGGCGCATTATCGCACAAAGGGCTGGCCTAAACGGACCGAGTTTTGTGTTGGGAAAAGCAATGTGAAGTAGGAGCCGCTGATATAACCTCATAAAGTGCTTATGCCACCACTGCACATGAAGTTAGGCCTCATTAAGCAAGTTGTCACTGCTCTTGACAAGGAGTCAGCAGCATTTCAATACCTCCAAGATCTTTTTCCAAAGTTGTTCGGTGCTAAGGTCAGGCCTGGTATATTCGTCGGACCACATATCAAGAAGATCATAGAATGTGAGGATTTCGCAAAGCTGTTGAACAGGACGAAGAGAGCGGCTTGGAGCAGTTTCATTGCAGCTGTTCAGGGCTTCATAGGTAATAACAAAGCTGAAAACTATGTGGAGTTGGTGCAGACTCTCATAAAGAGTTACGCCAAAATGGGATGCAGAATGTCTCTTAAAATCCATATCCTTGATTCGCATCTCGAACATGGGCGAACATGGGCACTTACTCCGAGGAGCAAGGCGAGCACCTTCATCAAGATATATTGAACTTTGAACGTCGTTACCAAGGACAGTATAACGAAAACATGATGGGGGACTTTATTTTGGGGCTGCTTCGAGAGAGTGATTCACAGTACAATCGCAAATCTAGAAAATCTACACAAATTATAGAACTCTCTTCGAGTGGTTTTTGACTGTGTTTGTCTATTTCTTGTGCAATTTTTGTTTTCACCTGATCATAACGACGAAAATGAAAAAAAAATATTTCTATTTTTACCAAAAAAACGAGTTTTCTTCGTGCTGTTGTCATGTAAGCAAAGTTTGTGCTTAATGAAGTCATTTTTTCACATAATTTAGACATAAGCAATTGAAATATAACACTTAGAAGCCAGGAACAAAAATTGTGTTATATAGTGCTATTATTATTTTTTAGTTGAGCTATATATTATGTCAGGCATGTTGTTATTTTTGCTCGGCGTGAAATAATTTGTTTGGCTTTCTCTGTTGTTGATTACAAAAATCGTTCCTTTGTGAATAAGAATTGTTTGCCAACCCCCTTTCATGACCCAAACTTCGTAGCTATTTTTGAGAAACCCTTTTCTGCTTTAGACTTATTCTCTAAATGTTTAAAGGAAATAGAAGAACCCAACAAAAAAAACTATTCTATTTTTATTATATTCACTATGTAGCAAAGCACGAGTTTTGGTTTAACTCCTAAGTACATACTACATTACTAAAATATTCGTTTTTTATTCTTTCGTTTATCTTTACGTCTTGATATTAATGTCTCAGATAATTTAAATATAATTTTAATACTTGTGTGAGCGTAAGTTATTTTTACTGACGAAGAAATTAACTGTACAGAATTTTTTTGTCTTAGTTAATTAATCAAACTTTCATTTATTGTTTTGATTACACTATTTGTTTGTTTATTATGCATTTTTATTTGAACAAGAGTTTTTTATCAAGGAATAGTGGAGTGGCATACTTTCCGTGTCACCTGTTGCACTTACTCTAGTTACACAACTGAGATAGCTACACGATAGAAACAAAATACTAAAGGACGCAATAAAAATAAAAATAACGTTACAGTTTGGTAGTTAAGCAAGACTGAGGGCCACCAAATATTATTTTACTGTTTCCTTTCACAAAATAAAGTATAAATATGCGAACATCAGTTTTACGAAACCATGGCCATCCCTGGCCAGACACTTTCATGGCCATCACTGGCCAGCCACTTTCATGGCCATCCCTGGCTAGCCACTTTCATGGCGATCCATGGCCAGCCACTTTCATGGCAATCCCTGGCTAGCAATTTTCATGGCCATCCCTGGCCAGCAACTTTCATGGCCATCCCTGGCCAGCAACTTTCATGGCCATCCCTGGCTAGCCACTTTCATGGCCATCCCTGGCTAGCCACTTTCATGGCTATCCCTGGCTAGCCACTTTCATAGCCATCCCTGGCTATCCACTTTCATGTCCATCCCTGGCTAGCCACTTTCATGGCAATCCCTGGCCAGCCACTTTCATGGCCATCCCTGGCCAGCCACTTTCATGGCCATCCCTGGCAAGCCACTTTTATGGCCTTCCCTGGCCAGCCACTTTCATGGCCTTCCCTGGCCAGCCACTTTCATGGCCTTCCCTGGCCAGCCACTTTCATGGCCATCCCTGGCCAGCCACTTTCATGGCCTTCCCTGGCCAGCCACTCTCATGGCCTTCCCTGTCCAGCCACTTTCATGGCCTACCCTGGCCAGTCACTTTCATGGCCATCCCTGGCCAGCCACTTTCATGGCCATCCATGGCCAGCCACTTTCATGGCCATCCATGGCCAGCCACTTTCATGGCCATCCGTGGCCAGCCACTTTACTTTCATACAATCTAAATCATATCTGCTTCATATTCCGACATGTACAGACTATGACATTTAACAGAGTATTCAGTTACTTGTTCTTATTGTTGGAAACTTTCTCACAAATGATCTATAAATTCATACGTTTCAGAAACAATCAAAGACGAGACTGTAATAAATTGCAGAGTTTCAAACTGTGCTGAAAGTTATTGAAAATGTATTTTCACTATCATTTATTCTTGGAACTTCGCCCATTAAACTGTAATTATCGCTTTGACGAGAAACCGTTACCGCCTACCATTGAGATTGCACGTATTGAATTTAAAAATCCTAGTCTTTCATATTAAGAATTTAATTCCATGTGGGAGACCCCTACATCCCCGTCCGTATACGTTTCTATTTAGTTATTTCACCATTTAATGTATGGAACGTTTCCTATTAACTTATACAATTGACGTAGCAAAAGTCAAAATGAAATGCAGCGCTACGCTAGGCACACAATATGGGGGGGCGGGGGCGGTTTGTTAGAGTCTAACGCGCGCGCTAGTCCTCAAACTGTCTTAAGTTAATTTAAAATGAAAAAAAAACTACATTGAATAATCCACTAATCCCAAAATATTAAAAGCATACATGCGCTTAAAACATTTGCTTAACCGCTTTTTTATTTAGATATGTAGTTGGTGTTACAGTAATAACTTCATCAGCGCACAGTTTGTAATTTAATTTAAAGTGAGTTTTAGTGTGTGTTTTTTTAAAAATTAAATGCCCTTACATGTTTCCTTATTATTTTTTCTTTATCGAAACAATTGCGATGTGCCGTAAAGTTGAGCCCAGTTAAAGCTTCCATGGTCTGGGTCTAGGCGTCCGGTACGTGATGTTTTTGAGCCACCGTTTTGGCGCCGCCGTTTTGGCGCGACCGTTTTGGCGCGACCGTTTTCACGCAGAGCCGTTTTGGCGCAGTCATTTTGGCGCACAGATGGCCCAGGCCATTATTTACCGTTCCTGCCTAATCATGCGTGTACTTCACATTTATAAAATTGCAAGAGTGTTTCTAGACTAAAATCATAAGTAAAGTAGAGTTTCATAAATATATCACATATTATAATTCTGTTAAGGGGGTTGGGTACCAAAAACATTTTTTTTTCAACAACTTACAACAACTATTTTTATTTGATCATGTTAAGCTATGACTGAAAGTAGATTTTAATTTTTGATTTTTAAATCATTTTTTACATAGTTCCATTATACTATTACTAAGTACGAGTAGTTAAATAATATTTAAAATGTGATTAGGCTTATTATAACTTAAAATGCACCCAGTATATATCAATAACATCACTACCATTCATTGATATCACTATAAATAACACTAAGACTAAGATGCTGAAAATATCAATAAAAATATATTTATATCGCGACAACTAAACGTTAAGTTAAATAAAAAGTTATTTTTAAATGGCGCCAAAACGGCTCTGCGCCAAAAGGTCCTGCTTCGTAGCCATCCATCACATCAATATTGGGTGTATGATTTAAAATAAATTCATTTACGTTATTAGACGAGCTGGTCATTCTAGGACAAATTTATTTAACCAAGAAAATATAAATCTAAGAGGTAGAGCAATGACCTTGTTACTCGTGTTATGTTGTTATAGCAAATAAATAAATCTTCTTCTGTTATCAAAATTCAGCTACTAGCATACATTCCATGTCTAAACCTGCTTTTCAATTCTGGGAACAAGAAAACATTTCTAGACCTTTCGTCAGAATGATCAGAATTGTAAATAATTTCTTGTAAGCGTAAACACTAATTTCTTAATGAAACATGTTACAATTTAAAATTTGACTGTTACTAGCAGCTTTAAGGTTTGATTACCACATACTTTTTGAACGTCTGTTGACAAGTTGAACGTCATGGAGTAACGAAAGTATTTTTGAACAGAAGTTAGGGAAGGACAAATATATTCAATCTTCATCTCATCATCTTTATAGAACAACAGCTAAACGACGTGTTACAGAATGATATAATGGCGTTGTTTTGTTATATTGTTTTTGTGAAGTGTAAATACATTTTTAAACTTAGATAATTGCATAATAGTGGGAAGTGTCAATATATTTTTAAACTAGGATCAGTTTATAGAACAACATTAAGTGTCACTACCGAGTTCTATATTAACAAATTAATGAATTAATTATCCCTGACTTATTCAATTACTAACATTTTTATGTTACAAAATGCTTTAGTATTTAAATAGCTAATAAAAACGTGTGTAACAATAATAATTTTATTATCTCTATGCTTATTAAAATGAATAAAAAATGTTTGTCCTACCACAAACGAGGAAATTAATAATTTAAAAAAATTAAAAAGTGAGAAAAAAACAGAAGCAGATTTTGAATATATCAGAATTTTTTCTGCTAAATTAATAATAGGAAGTTTATTTTATCACAAGGCTGAGTTAAAATATACTTTGGTTGATTATAAATAATTTTATAGAAAGCAAAACTTTTAAATTTTATAACATAAAATTTTCGACAAAATATTTCATTGTTTGGTCACTTACCACATAAGGGTTCTATTGGTGAAACGTGGTCATTGGAATATATTTTAATTTAAAAAATATTATTTATTATTTGTAAAAATGGATTAATCTTTTTAAAAAACTTAAACAAATCAACATTTGTAAGTGAGTGATCACATTTTATGCGATGACTTTATATCAACTTACTTGAATCTTCGCTGCACGCCTGCCGACCAATGCAGCTTGGTTTTTGGTTTCAGGAGCTTTTAAAATTCTGAGAACATTTGGTAACGCCTCAGCGCAGTTTTTGAATACGAATCTCTGAAAGGATAATGTTGGTTTTGCCAGCAGAATAAGAAAAAATTCTTTCTGCAAAAAGTATTCTCAGAAAGTCTTTATAGAAAATGAAACTAAGACTGCGATCAAAATTTTATGGAAACTATTCATCTTTTAGGATTCCCATGATCGATGGAAGTACACCCCAAATGTGATCAAAAGGTATGGTACAAAGTCAATGTACGAAAAAGAGAACGCAACGAGGCTGCGCCCAACAGGCACGAATAGCCTCGAACTCCTGATTGAAAGATCTTCTTGATGTGTTAAACGTCTTTTTGCTGTTTTTGTGACTGAATTTCTGCCACCGACTGCTGTTTTGCTGCAGCTAAATTTTTCATCAATACAGACTTTTGACTTCGTGTTTTGGATGATTTTAGTGGCGAAGCTTCAAGCCAGGGCCGACTCTAGCAATTGTAGGGCCCTATGATAAATGGATTGTGTGGGGCCCAGTCTGGTTAGGGAAAAGGATAAAAAATGAAAATTAAGATTTTGTAATGGAATATATAGTGCGAGACCAACTGCGGCCAGATAGGCTGCAGTGGCCTAAGGCCCGGCCCAGCGTCAAGCCATTTACAGCCGACAGCATCAGCCATCTTCGTTGCTGTTATGATCATTGCTCGTGCATGTGGAAGACACGCTCTGAGAAGACAAAGGTAGGCGATCTGTGTTGTTTCACACACGCTATCGTCTAGTGTCCATGATAGAAACAATGAAAATGTTTGTAAATCGCGTCAAGCCCAGCCATAGGCTGGTGTACTGCACTATATAAGTGTACAAATACAAAAATATAAAGTCAATGGTACTAAGTCAACGCTATAAAGTCAATGGTACAAAGTAAAAGGTACACAGTCAACGGTGTTAAGTCAATGGTGCAATGTCAAAGGTACAAAGTCAAACGAGGCATTGTCAAAGGTAAAAGTCAACGGTACAAAGTCAATGGTTGAATGTCAAAGGTACAATGTCAACGGTACAAAGTCAATGGTGCAATGTCAAAGGTACAAAGTCAACGGTACAAAGTCAATGGCGCAATGTAAAAGGTACAATGTCAACGGTACAAAGTCAATGGTGCAATATCAAAGGTACAAAGTCAACGGTACGAAGTCAATGGTAGAATGTCAAAGGTACAAAGTCAACGGTACAAAGTCAATGGTGGAATGTCAAAGGTACAATGTCAACGGTACAAAGTCAATGGTGCAATGTCAAAGGTACAAAGTCAACGGTACAAAGTCAATGGTGCAATGTCAACGGTACAAAGTCAATGGTGCAATGTCAAAGGTACAAAGTCAACGGTACAAAGTCAATGGTGGAATGTTAAAGGTACAATGTCAACGGTACAAAGTCAATAGTGCAATGTACAAGGTACTAAGTCAACGGTACGAAGTCAATGGTGCAATGTCAAAGGTGCAAAGTCAACGGTACAAAGTCAATGGTGCAATGTCAACGGTACAAAGTCAATGGTGCAATGTCAAAGGTACAAAGTCAACGGTACAAAGTCAATGGTGCAAAGTCAATGATGCATTGTCAAAGGTACAAAGTCAATTGTGCAATGCCAAAGGTACAAAGTCAATGGTGCATTGTCAAAGGTACAAAGTCAATGATGCATTGTCAAAGGTACAAAGTCAATGGTGCATTGTCAAAGGTACAAAGTCAACGGTACAAAGTCAATGGTGCAATGTCAACGGTACAAAGTCAATGGCGCAATGTCAAAGGTACAATGTCAACGGTACAAAGTCAATGGTGCAATGTCAAAGGTAAAAGTAAACGGTACAAAGTCAATGGTGCAATGTCAAAGGTAAAAAGTCAACGGTACAAAGTAAATGGTGCAATGTCAACGGTACAAAGTCAATGGTGCAATGTCAAAGGTACAATGTCAAAGGTAACAAAGTTAATGGTGCAATGTCAAAGGTACAAAGACAACGGTACAAAGTCAATGGAGCAATGTCAAAGGTAAAAAGTCAACGGTACAAAGTCAATGGTGCAATGTCAACGGTACAAAATCAATGATGCAATGTCAACGGTACAAAGTCAATGGTGCAATGTCAACAATACAAAGTCAATGATGCATTGTCAAAGGTACTAAGTCAATGGTGCAATGTCAAAGGTACAAAGTCAATGATGCATTGTCAAAGGTACAAAGTCAATGATGCATTGTCAAAGATACAAAGTCAATGGTGCATTGTCAAAGGTACATAGTCAACGGTACTAAGTCAATGGTGCAATGTCAAAGGTACAAAGTCAATGTTGCAATGTCAAAGGTACAAAGTCAATGATGCATTGTCAACGGTACTAAGTCAATGGTGCAATGTCAAATGTACAAAGTCAATGTTGCAATGTCAAAGGTACAAAGTCAATGATGCAGTGTCAAAGGTACAAAGTCAATGGTGCAATGCCAAAGGTACAAAGTCAATGATGCATTGTCAAAAGTACAAAGTCAATGTTGCAATGTCAAAGGTACAAAGTCAATGGTGCAATGTCAAATGTACAAAGTCAATATGCAATGTCAACGGTACAAAGTCAACGGTACTAAGTCAACGGTACAAAGTCAATGGTGCAATGTCAAAGGTACAAAGTCAACGGTACAAAGTCAATGGTGCAATGTCAACGGTACAAAGTCAATGGTGCAATGTCAAAGGTACAAAGTCAATGGTGCAATGTCAAAGGTACACAGTCAATGGTGCAATGTCAAAGGTACAAAGTCAACGGTACAAAGTCAATGTTGCAATGTCAACGGTACAAAGTCAACGATGCATTGTCAAAGGTACAATGTCAACGGTACAAAGTCAATGGTGCAATGTCAAAGGTACAAAGTCAATGGTGCAATGTCAAAGGTTTAATGTCAACGGTACAAAGTCAATGGTGCAATGTCAAAGGAACAAAGTCAATGTTGCAACGTCAAAGGTACAAAGTCAATGGTGCAATGTCAAAGGTACAAATTCAACGGTACAAAGTCAATGGTGCAATGTCAACAGTACTAAATCAACAGTACAAAGTCAATGGTGCAATGTCAAAGGTACAAAGTCAACGGTACAAAGTCAATGGTGCAATGTCAACAGTACAAAATCAATGGTGCAATGTCAAAGGTACAAAGTCAATGGTGCAATATCAAAGGTACAAAGTCAATGGTGCAATGTCAAAGGTACAAAGTCAACGGTACAAAGTCAATGGTGCAATGTCAACGGTACAAAGACAATGGTTCAATGTCAAAGGTACAAAGTCAATGTTGCAATGTCAAAGGTACAAAGTCACTGATGCATTGTCAAATGTACAATGTCAACGGTACAAAGGCAATTGTGCAATGTCAAAGGTACAATGTCAACGGTACAAAGTCAATGATGCAATTGTCAAATGTACAATGTCAAACGGTACAAAGGCAATTGTGCAATGTCAAAGGTACAAATGTCAACGGTACAAAGTCAATGGTGCAATGTCAAAGGTACAAAGTCAATGTTGCAATGTCAAAGGTACAAAGTCAATTATGCAATATCAAAGGTACAAAGTCAATGTTGCAATGTCAAAGGTACAAAGTCGATGGTGCAATGTCAAAGGTACAAAGTCAAAGGTACAAAGTCAATGGTGCAATGTCAAAGGTGCAAAGTCAATGGTGCAATGTCAAAGGTACAATGTTGTCAAAGGTACAAAGTCAATGGTTCAATGTCAAAGGTACAATGTCAACGGTACAAAGTCAATGGTGCAATGTCAAAGGAACAAAGTCAATGTTGCAACGTCAAAGGTACAAAGTCAATGGTGCAATGTCAAAGGTACAAAGTCAACGGTACAAAGTCAATGGTGCAATGTCAATAGTACTAAGTCAACGGTACAAAGTCAATGGTGCAATGTCAAAGGTACAAAGTCAACGGTACAAAGTCAATGGTGCAATGTCAACTGTACAAAATCAATGGTGCAATGTCAAAGGTACAAAGTCAATGGTGCAATGTCAAAGGTACAAAGTCAATGGTGCAATGTCAAAGGTACAAAGTCAACGGTACAAAGTCAATGGTGCAATGTCAACGGTACAAAGACAATGGTGCAATGTCAAAGGTACAAAGTCAATGTTGCAATGTCAAGGGTACAAAGTCAATGATGCATTGTCAAATGTACAATGTCAACGGTACAAAGGCAATTGTGCAATGTCAAAGGTACAATGTCAACGGTACAAAGTCAATGGTGCAATGTCAAAGGTACAAATTCAACGGTACAAAGTCAATGGTGCAATGTCAAAGGTGCAAAGTCAACGGTACAAAGTCAATGGTGCAATGTCAACGGTACAAAGTCAATGGTGCAATGTCAAAGGTACAAAGTCAACGGTACAAAGTCAATGGTGCAAAGTCAATGATGCATGTCAAAGGTACAAAGTCAATGTTGCAATGTCAAAGGTACAAAGTCAATGTGCATTGTCAAAGGTACAAAGTCAATGATGCAATGTCAAAGGTACAAAGTCAATGGTGCATTGTCAAAGGTACAAAGTCAACGGTACAAAGTCAATGGTGCAATGTCAACGGTACAAAGTCAATGGCGCAATGTCAAAGGTACAATGTCAACGGTACAAAGTCAATGGTGCAATGTCAAAGGTAAAAGTAAACGGTACAAAGTCAATGGTGCAATGTCAAAGGTAAAAAGTCAACGGTACAAAGTCAATGGTGCAATGTCAACGGTACAAAGTCAATGGTGCAATGTCAAAGGTACAATGTCAAAGGTAACAAAGTTAATGGTGCAATGTCAAAGGTACAAAGTCAACGGTACAAAGTCAATGGTGCAATGTCAAAGGTAAAAAGTCAACGGTACAAAGTCAATGGTGCAATGTCAACGGTACAAAATCAATGATGCAATGTCAACGGTACAAAGTCAATGGTGCAATGTCAACAATACAAAGTCAATGATGCATTGTCAAAGGTACTAAGTCAATGGTGCAATGTCAAAGGTACAAAGTCAATGATGCATTGTCAAAGGTACAAAGTCAATGATGCATTGTCAAAGATACAAAGTCAATGGTGCATTGTCAAAGGTACATAGTCAACGGTACTAAGTCAATGGTGCAATGTCAAAGGTACAAAGTCAATGTTGCAATGTCAAAGGTACAAAGTCAATGATGCATTGTCAACGGTACTAAGTCAATGGTGCAATGTCAAATGTACAAAGTCAATGTTGCAATGTCAAAGGTACAAAGTCAATGATGCAGTGTCAAAGGTACAAAGTCAATGGTGCAATGCCAAAGGTACAAAGTCAATGATGCATTGTCAAAAGTACAAAGTCAATGTTGCAATGTCAAAGGTACAAAGTCAATGGTGCAATGTCAAATGTACAAAGTCAATATGCAATGTCAACGGTACAAAGTCAACGGTACTAAGTCAACGGTACAAAGTCAATGGTGCAATGTCAAAGGTACAAAGTCAACGGTACAAAGTCAATGGTGCAATGTCAACGGTACAAAGTCAATGGTGCAATGTCAAAGGTACAAAGTCAATGGTGCAATGTCCAAAGGTACACAGTCAATGGTGCAATGTCAAAGGTACAAAGTCAACGGTACAAAGTCAATGTTGCAATGTCAACGGTACAAAGTCAACGATGCATTGTCAAAGGTACAATGTCAACGGTACAAAGTCCAATGGTGCAATGTCAAAGGTACAAAGTCAATGGTGCAATGTCAAAGGTTTAATGTCAAACGGTACAAAGTCAATGGTGCAATGTCAAAGGAACAAAGTCAATGTTGCAACGTCAAAGGTACAAAGTCAATGGTGCAATGTCAAAGGTACAAATTCAACGGTACAAAGTCAATGGTGCAATGTCAACAGTACTAAATCAACAGTACAAAGTCAATGGTGCAATGTCAAAGGTACAAAGTCAACGGTACAAAGTCAATGGTGCAATGTCAACAGTACAAAATCAATGGTGCAATGTCAAAGGTACAAAGTCAATGGTGCAATATCAAAGGTACAAAGTCAATGGTGCAATGTCAAAGGTACAAAGTCAACGGTACAAAGTCAATGGTGCAATGTCAACGGTACAAAGACAATGGTTCAATGTCAAAGGTACAAAGTCAATGTTGCAATGTCAAAGGTACAAAGTCACTGATGCATTGTCAAATGTACAATGTCAACGGTACAAAGGCAATTGTGCAATGTCAAAGGTACAAAGTCACTGATGCATTGTCAAATGTACAATGTCAACGGTACAAAGGCAATTGTGCAATGTCAAAGGTACAATGTCAACGGTACAAAGTCAATGGTGCAATGTCAAAGGTACAAAGTCAATGTTGCAATGTCAAAGGTACAAAGTCAATTATGCAATATCAAAGGTACAAAGTCAATGTTGCAATGTCAAAGGTACAAAGTCGATGGTGCAATGTCAAAGGTACAAAGTCAAAGGTACAAAGTCAATGGTGCAATGTCAAAGGTGCAAAGTCAATGGTGCAATGTCAAAGGTACAATGTTGTCAAAGGTACAAAGTCAATGGTTCAATGTCAAAGGTACAATGTCAACGGTACAAAGTCAATGGTGCAATGTCAAAGGAACAAAGTCAATGTTGCAACGTCAAAGGTACAAAGTCAATGGTGCAATGTCAAAGGTACAAAGTCAACGGTACAAAGTCAATGGTGCAATGTCAATAGTACTAAGTCAACGGTACAAAGTCAATGGTGCAATGTCAAAGGTACAAAGTCAACGGTACAAAGTCAATGGTGCAATGTCAACTGTACAAAATCAATGGTGCAATGTCAAAGGTACAAAGTCAATGGTGCAATGTCAAAGGTACAAAGTCAATGGTGCAATGTCAAAGGTACAAAGTCAACGGTACAAAGTCAATGGTGCAATGTCAACGGTACAAAGACAATGGTGCAATGTCAAAGGTACAAAGTCAATGTTGCAATGTCAAGGGTACAAAGTCAATGATGCATTGTCAAATGTACAATGTCAACGGTACAAAGGCAATTGTGCAATGTCAAAGGTACAATGTCAACGGTACAAAGTCAATGGTGCAATGTCAAAGGTACAAATTCAATGTTGCAATGTCAAAGGTACAAAGTCAATGGTGCAATATCAAAGGTACAAAGTCAACGGTACAAAGCCAATGGCTCAATGTCAAAGGTACAAAGTCAATGTTGCAATGCCCAAAGGTACAAAGTCAATTATGCAATGTCAAAGGTACAAAGTCAATGTTGCAATGTCAAAGGTACAAAGTCGATGCTGCAATGTCAAAGGTACAATGTCAACGGTACAAAGTAAATGGTGCAATGTTAACGGTACAAAGTCAATGGTGCAATGTCAAAGGTACAAAGTCAATATTGCAATGTCAAAGGTATAAAGTCAATGATTAATTGTCAAATGTACAAAGTCAATGGTGCAATGTCAAAGGTACAAAGTCAATGGTGCAATGTCAAAGGTACAATGTCAACGGTACAAAGTCAATGGTGCTATGTCAAAGGTACAAAGTCAATGATGCATTGTCAAAGGTACCTTGTCAACGGTACAAAGTCAATGGTGCAATGTCAAAGGTACAAAGTCAATGGTGTAATGTCCAACGTACAAAGTCAATGATGCATTGTCAAAGATACAATGTTAACGGTACAAAGTCAATGGTGCAATGTCTAATGTACAAAGTCAATGGTGCAATGTCAAAAGTACAATGTTAACGGTACAAATTCAATGTTGCAATGTCAAAGGTACAAAGTTAATAGTGCAATGTCAAAGGTACAAAGTAAACGGTACAAAGTCAATTTTTGCAATGTCAAAGGTAAAAAGTCAATTTTTGCAATGTCAAAGGTACAAAGTCAACGGTACAAAGTCAATGTTGCAATGTCAAAGGTAAAAAGTCAATTTTGCAATGTCAAAGGTACAAAGTCAACGGTACAAAGTCAATGTTGCAATGTCAAAGGTAAAAAGTCAATGATGCATAGTCAAAGGTACAATTTCAACGGTACAAAGTCAATGGTGCAATGTAAAAGGTATAAAGTCAATGGTGCAATGTCAACGGTACAAAGTCAATGGCGCAATGTCAAAGGTACAAAGACAATGGTGCAATGTCAAAGGTACAAAGTCAATGTTGCAATTTCAAAGGTACAAAGTCAATGATGCATTGTCAAATGTACAATGTCAACGGTACAAAGGCAATTGTGCAATGTCAAAGGTACAATGTCAACGGTACAAAGTCAATGGTGCAATGTCAAAGGTACAAATTCAATGTTGCAATGTCAAAGGTACAAAGTCAATGGTGCAATATCAAAGGTACAAAGTCAACGGTACAAAGCCAATGGCTCAATGTCAAAGGTACAAAGTCAATGTTGCAATGCCAAAGGTACAAAGTCAATTATGCAATGTCAAAGGTACAAAGTCAATGTTGCAATGTCAAAGGTACAAAGTCGATGGTGCAATGTCAAAGGTACAAAGTCAAAGGTACAAAGTCAATGGTGCAATGTCAAAGGTGCAAAGTCAATGGTGCAATGTCAAAGGTACAATGTTGTCAAAGGTACAAAGTCAATTGTGCAATGTCAAAGGTACAATGTCAACGGTACAAAGTCAATGGTGCAATGTCAAAGGAACAAAGTCAATGTTGCAACGTCAAAGGTACAAAGTCAATGGTGCAATGTCAAAGGTACAAAGTCAACGGTACAAAGTCAATGGTGCAATGTCAATAGTACTAAGTCAACGGTACAAAGTCAATGGTGCAATGTCAAAGGTACAAAGTCAACGGTACAAAGTCAATGGTGCAATGTCAACAGTACAAAATCAATGGTGCAATGTCAAAGGTACAAAGTCAATGGTGCAATGTCAAAGGTACAAAGTCAATGGTGCAATGGCAAAGGTACAAAGTCAACGGTACAAAGTCAATGGTGCAATGTCAACGGTACAAAGACAATGGCGCAATGTCAAAGGTACAAAGTCAATGTTGCAATGTCAAGGGTACAAAGTCAATGATGCATTGTCAAATGTACAATGTCAACGGTACAAAGGCAATTGTGCAATGTCAAAGGTACAATGTCAACGGTACAAAGTCAATGGTGCAATGTCAAAGGTACAAATTCAATGTTGCAATGTCAAAGGTACAAAGTCAATGGTGCAATATCAAAGGTACAAAGTCAACGGTACAAAGCCAATGACTCAATGTCAAAGGTACAAAGTCAATGTTGCAATGCCAAAGGTACAAAGTCAATTATGCAATGTCAAAGGTACAAGGTCAATGTTGCAATGTCAAAGGTACAAAGTCGATGGTGCAATGTCAAAGGTACAAAGTCAAAGGTACAAAGTCAATGGTGCAATGTCAAAGGTGCAAAGTCAATGGTGCAATGTCAAAGGTACAAAGTCAACGGTACAAAGTAAATGGTGCAATGTTAACGGTACAAAGTCAATGGTGCAATGTCAAAGGTACAAAGTCAATATTGCAATGTCAAAGGTATTAAGTCAATGATTAATTGTCAAATGTACAAAGTCAATGGTGCAATGTCAAAGGTACAAAGTCAATGGTGCAATGTCAAAGGTACAATGTCAACGGTACAAAGTCAATGGTGCTATGTCAAAGGTACAAAGTCAATGATGCATTGTCAAAGGTACCTTGTCAACGGTACAAAGTCAATGGTGCAATGTCAAAAGTACAAAGTCAATTGTGTAATGTCCAACGTACAAAGTCAATGATGCATTTTCAAAGATACAATGTTAACGGTACAAAGTCAATGGTGCAATGTCTAATGTACAAAGTCAATGGTGCAAGGTCAAAAGTACAATGTTAACGGTACAAATTCAATGTTGCAATGTTAAAGGTACAAAGTCAATAGTGCAATGTCAAAGGTACAAAGTAAACGGTACAAAGTCAATTGTGCAATGTCAAAGGTAAAAAGTCAATTTTGCAATGTCAAAGGTACAAAGTCAACGGTACAAAGTCAATGTTGCAATGTCAAAGGTAAAAAGTCAATGATGCATTGTCAAAGGTACAATTTCAACGGTACAAAGTCAATGGTGCAATGTCAAAGGTACAAAGTCAATGGTGCAATGTAAAAGGTATAAAGTCAATGGTGCAATGTCAACGGTACAAAGTCAATCGTTCAATGTCAAAGGTACAAAGTCAAAGGTACAATTTCAACGGTACAAAGTCAATGGTGTAATGTCAAAGGTACAAAGTCAACGGTACAAAGTCAATGGTGCAATGTCAACGGTACAAAGTCAATGTTGCAATGTCAAAGGTACAAAGTCAATGGTGCAATGTCAAAGGTACAAAGTCAACGGTACAAAGTCAATGTTGCAATGTCAAAGGTACAAAGTCAACGGTACAAAGTCAATGTTGCAATGTCAAAGGTACAAAGCCAACGCTACAAAGTCAATGTTGCAATTTCAAAGGTACAAAGTCAATGATGCATTGTCAAAGGTACAATGTCAACGGTACAAAGTCAATGTTGCAATGTCAAAGGTACAAAGTCAATGTTGCAATGTCAAAGGTACAAAGTCAACAGTACAAAGTCAATGTTGCAATGTCAAAGGTACAACGTCAAGGTTACAAAGTCAATGGTAAAATATCAAATGTACAAAGTCAATGATGCATTGTCAAAGGTGCAATGTCAACGGTACAAAGTCAATGTTGCAATGTCAAATTTACAAAGTCAACGGTTCAAAGTCAATGGTGCAATGTCAAAGGTACAAAGTCAATGATGCATTGTCAAAGTTACAATGTCAACGGTACAAAGTCAATGTTGCAATGTCAAAGATGCAATGTCAACGGTACAAAGTCAATGGTGCAATGTCAAAGGTGCAAAGTCAATGTTGCATTGTCAACGGTACAATGTCAACGGTACAAAGTCAATGTTGCAATGTCAAAGGTACAATGTCAACGGTACAAAGTCAATGGTGCAATGTCAACGGTACAAAGTCAATGTTTCAATGTCAAAGGTACAATGTCAACGGTACAAAGTCAATAATGCAATGTCAACGGTACAAAGTCAATGATGCAATGTCAAAGGTACAAAGTCAATGATGCATTGTCAAAGGTACAATGTCAACGGTACAAAGTCAATGTTGCAATGTCAAAGGTACAATGTCAACGGTACAAAGTCAATGGTGCAATGTCAACGGTACAAAGTCAATGTTTCAATGTCAAAGGTACAATGTCAACGGTACAAAGTCAATAATGCAATGTCAACGGTACAAAGTCAATGATGCAATGTCAAAGGTACAAAGTCAATGATGCATTGTCAAAGGTACAATGTCAAGGATACAAAGTCAATGTTGCAATGTCAAATGTACAAAGTCAACGGTACAAAGTCAATGTTGCAATGTCAAAGGTACAAAGTCAACGGTACAAAGTCAATGGTGCAATGTCAAAGGTACAAAGTCAATGTTGCATTGTCAAAGGTACAATGTCAACGGTACAAAGTCAATGTTGCAATTTTAAAGGTACAAAGTCAATGGTGCAATGTCAAAGGTACAAAGTCAACGGTACAAAGTCAATGGTGCAATGCCAACGGTTCAAAGTCAATGGTGCAATTTCAAAGGTACAAAGTCAATGTTGCAATGTCAAAGGTACAAAGTCAATGATGCATTGTCAAAGGTACAAAGTCAATGTTGCAATGTCAAAGGTACAAAGTCAATGGTGCAATGTCAAAGGTACAAAGTCAACGGTACAAAGTCAATGGTGCAATGTCAACGGTACAAAGTCAATTGTGCAATGTCAAAGGTACAAAGTCAATGTTGCAATGTCAAAGGTACAAAGTCAATGATGCAATGGCAAAGGTACAAATTCAATAGTACACATTCAAGAGCTCTAACTAAAGGAGCACCCACTAAGAGGCATGCTATAAGAAAAGTACCTCGACTCCGTCATTCCAACCTTTCTAATGTGGAGTCGAAAGCCTTGTCTCTATTGCGCAGCCGTAAAGACAATGTCATCGAAATGGCCGACAAAGGCGCAGCCGTCATTGTATGGGATAAGGATTTGTGTATTAAAGAGAACAGAGAACCACAGATCCCATCATAAAAAACTACACGGCTTTTAAAAAGAACATCGATGAGTTGATAAGAGAATGTGCTCTACCTCAATCAGCGTCCAGGATGCACATTTTTGACAGTGACCTGGGTAAGCAATCTTTTTTATCTCCTTCCTAAAATTCACAAGGATGGTACCCTGGTAAACCTATTGTCTCTTGTCCAACAGAACACATTACTGAATTCTTGGATGGTGTCTTCCAACCGATAGTGGCATCCCTTCGTACGTACATTAAGGACACCAACCATGCCTTACGGACATTCGACTCTCTGAGCATCAATCTAAACGAAAAGCACTATATGTACCTCCTTGATGTATGTTCCCTCTATACATCCATTCCCCACAACGATGGCCTTCTGGCTGTGCAATACTTTTGGACAGACAACCTCACCCCAATATACCTACACACGCCTTACTCATTTTGTCGGAATTGGTCCTAACTCTCAACTTGTTTGAGTTCAATGGCCAGTTCTTTGACAAAATCAGTGGGTTCGCCATGGGGACTAAAATGGGACCAAGCTAAGCTTGCTTGTTCATGGAGAACAAGAATACACTGGTTGACTCCCCGAATTTTATAAGAGATACATTGATGACGGCATTTTGGTTACTCATATGGAGAGGAGTGAACTTGACACGTTCATCAAATTTGTAGATTCTTTCCACTCCTCCATTAAGTTCACTCAAACGATTTCCGAACTATCGGTAAAATTCCTGGACATTACTGTAACTCTCCAGAAAAACTGCCTCCTCACTTCGGCCTACTTCAAACCTACGGACAGCAACTCTTATCTACTCTATCCCTCGTCTCATCCCAAATCCTCTAAGGATTCTATTCCCTTTTCACTTCTTCGCCTCCGTAGGCTGTGTCAATCTAATGAGGACTTTTTGGAAAATTTGTTGGAAATGCTGGAGCTTTTTTAGACAAAGGTCTTATCCTGAAGCTATACTTCAATCTGCACTTCAGCGAGTTAAAAACTTCACTTGTGCCGACGCCTTTGTATCACATCACGCTCAAGTGATAGTAATGAAAGGAGTAAATTGATTCTTACATCCCGTCCCCACAACATCAGAGCCAAGGAAATCTTTTTTGAAAAACCGCACCATACTCCTCGCGGACCCTGAGACAAACAACATTTTTTCTACCCCACCCCTCATTGAATTTAGGAGGGACAAAAATCTGTGAGACCTATTGGTTCGTAGCCGTCTACTCATTCCGTCCTCCCATCTGGGCACCAAGCCATGTGGTCGTAATCGCTGCAAGACATGTCCCTTTGTTACCCAGACGAACCAGATTGTCTTCCCTAAGGGGATATTCAAGATTAGGAATGGCTATCTGTGTACCAGCCAAAATGTGGTCTACACCATTGTGTGTAAGCGCTGTCCTTTGAAGTACATGGGTGAGACGGGGAGATTACACTTCCGTATCACTGAGCATGTACGTGCCATTAAACAAGACAAATGATTTCCTGTCTCCCAACACTTCAATGGACGTGACCACATGGGCGTCGATGACATGTCTGTCACCGCCATGGTTTCTTGTAGAAACACACCCGGCCGGGTCAGTCTGAAGAATAGACTAATCCAAGAGTATGGGACTCTTACACCAAATGGGATCAACGTTGTGTTTGCACTGACAACCTGATTGATTGGCCACACCCACCCTATCCTTTCCTATATAAGCTCTTACTTTTCTCTCCTTACTTTACCTTTACTGGACTACTTGGATTTCACCGCAGCTAAGTGTTTTTATTATTTAGTTATATTCGTTTCATTCGTGTATTATTTGTCCGTTGAGGAAGGCTCTTTGCCGAAACGTTCGCTGTTGTGTAACGTCCTGTCAGGCCTACTAATACCCTGTTTTTATGTTATACATTTACCTATGCTATAAGAAGCACATACACAAAATGTCAAAATTGAGAGCTATTGACGCGCGGTCAAAGGCTACACACTAAGCAGATTAAACATAATTTTAAATATTAATGGTGAAAAGGTCACATTAACAACTAAAGGACACATGATAATTGGCATACATTTGTAACACACAGAGGCAAACTTATACCAACAGACACAAAATGTTCACACATGGGCCACCACTAGAGGGTAGACACTCAAGACGGAATGAAAACAAAACAATGATAGAGCCCACAGTCGATAGAAAAGTCAAAAGGTAATTAAACAACCCGTAAAAACAAAGTTTTTGACTATAAATCCATTATATATGAGACATAACTAAAAGTATTTATTATGTTAAATATAATACACACCGAGCGAAAGACTAGCACAGACATTTACATGCATGCTACATAGAGATACATAGATATAATATAAACATTAATTTATTTAATTACAGTACATTCGATCGATCTTAAATTTTGATAGAATGCATTGTTAGGTGACAAAAGTCTATGTGCAAAATTTCAGCTCGATAGGATCACGGAAAATGGGTCCAATTTTACTTTTGTTTTTTTTCCGTGGGACTACGACAGACAGAGAGATAGATATACATAGAGAGAGAGAGAGAGAGAGTGAGTGAGAGAGAGAGAGAGAGAAAGAGAGAGAGAGAGAGAGAGAGAGAGAGAGAGAGAGAGAGAGAGAGAGAGATCAGACGGTGAAGTTAAAATCATGGATTAAAACAAAATATTTCTTAAATCAATTTAGCACGCTTGAGGTTATCCTTGTAAGGTAAACACACATACATACAGAAAGTTATCATGGATACGCAATCAGGGATACATTATAAAGTGCACACAAATAAAAACCGATAATTATCATTGATGCGCAATAAGGGATACATTGTAAGGTCCACAATCATACACACATTCATTTATAATTTATGCACAAACAGAAATACATTGTAAGGTGCACACACATACAAGTGAAAAAAATTAAGAGCACTCCCCAAAGATGAAAGAGAGACACCACTATCGGTCACAGTAATGGCACTCTAAAGATAAAAAATCCATCATCACACACAAAAACAAAAATAATGAGAAACCAAAGATCAAAGATCCTTCTTCTCACAGAAGAGCAAAGATAACAATAAAACACTCTCAATGACAAACGTCTATTTATTCGAGTTATGTTTTTTTTACTGTAACCATAAGCTTTTCAAAAGTTTAGTTATCTTTGTTACGCATGTGTTAGATTCATTTTCATACCAGTTTCGACATTAAAACATTATTATTGTTTTTCTGTAAAATAAAATATTACATACATTTTTTTAACGGACACGCTTTTATTTACAAATAGAAAGTGCACTAAAAATAAAATAATAAAATTGTTCTACGATAACAGGTGAATTCAGTGAACCTATCGACTGCGCATAAAAGCATGGGGCGCCAAACACAACTCATTTCTATTTGCAACTATTCTTTTGCATATAGATAAATATTTCTAATTAATAGGATAGTAGCATGTATATGATCAAAGTTGTGAACCTTTTAATGTTTATTAATATTCATAAAAATTTGTATTTATGTTTCGCAGCCCTAGTAGAGAGTTGCGATGAGCACACAGGGCTTTTATGTGCAGTGGATAGGTTCACGGAATTCACCTGTTATCATAGAAAATTTAATTTTTTAAAATTCTTAGTGCAGTTTCTATCTATACTTATAAAAGGCAAAGCCCTGACTCACTAACTGACTCACTGACTGATTCATCACTAATTCTCCAACTTCCCGTGTAGGTAGAAGCATGAAACTTTTGGAAATTGTTAAATAACCTCTTGCGACGAAAATTGGAGTAAAAGAATTTTAAAATTAACACTCATGGGGGCTGAGGGCCTAAAAACGTTTTTTTCCTTTATGTGGACTATATAAATTTTGAATATCACTAATTCTCCTATTTCCCGAGTAGGCAGAAGTATGAAACTTTGGGAAGTTGTTTAGTACAATCCCGTGATGGTAACAGGAGAAAAAATATTCAAATTATCACTTCCTGTGGGCCGGGGGCCCAAATGAAGTTTTTTCCTTATATGAGCTACTAGCAAAATACCCGCGCTCTGCTGCGATAGTTAGGATTTTAGTAAGCCCTCGGCTAAAAAATAGTGAAAAAATATAATTTTAATGCCCTAACAAATTTTAATATAGGTCATCAAGTTTTTATCTTCCAATTTTTGTAAAAATACATTTACACAGTATCTAAAGTTTTTTAATGTGTAATTTAGCTCATATAAGTTGAAAATACTACATTTGTGTCCCGGGCCTCCAGTGAGTGATAATTAAACAAAAAAATTCGCCTGTTACCATCCCGGGAGTGTACTCAACATTTTTCCAAAATTTCATGCTTCTAACTACACGGGAAGTTGCAGAATCTGTGTGGATTAACTTTTCATATAAGAAACAAAATTTTGGCCCCCGGCCCCCCGTGAGTGAAAAAATAAATATTTTTTTTGTCCTGTTACCATCGCTGGAGTGTAATCAATAATTTCCAAACGTTTCATGCTTTTACCTACACGGGAAATCAGAGAATTAGCTTGGAGTCCATTTTTATATAAGAACAAGTACATTTGGGCCCCCGGCCCCCCATGAGTGATAATTTAATAATTTTTTTTGCATGGTTCCATCGAGGGAGTAGACTCAAAAACTTCCCAAAGATTCATGTTTCTATCTACACGGAAAAGTGGAGAATAAGGCGATTTTCAGTATAAGAAAAAAACGCTTTTGAGCCCCCGGCCCCCAAGAGTGTGAATTTTAAAATTCTTTTTCGCCATATTTCGTCGTGAGAGGGTACTCAACAACTTTCAAAAGTTGCCTGCTTCTACCTGCACGGCAAGTTGGAGAATTAGTGATGATACAGTTTTTAATGTAAGAAAAAACTACATATTGGCCCCCGGCCCCCAGTAAGTGATAATTTAAATATTGTTTTTCGCCTTTTCCAATTAAGAGATTGTACTCAACAACTTCCCAAAGGTTCATGCTTCTGCCTCCTCGGGAAATACAAAAATATGTTAATTTCATATTTTATATAGTCCATATACGAAAAAAACGCTTTTGCGCCCCCGGCCCCCAAGAGTGTGCATTTTAAAATTATTTTACGCCAATTTTCGCCGTGGGAGGCTACTCAATAACTTCCGAAAGTTTCATGCTTCTACCTAAACGGGAAGTTGGAGAATTTGTGATGATTCAGTTTTTAATATTAGAAAAAACTACTTTTGGGCCCCTGGCCCCCAGTAAGTGTTAATTTAATTTTTTTTTCGACTGTTACCATCACGGACGTGTACTTATCAACTACTCAGAGTTTCCTGCTTCTACCTACACGAGAAATATGAGAATTTGTGATTTTCAGTTTTTATATAGCTCATATAAGGAAAAAACTTCATTTGGGCCTCCGTCCCCCAGGAAGTGATAATTATGTGCAGTAGATAGGTTCACCAATTTTAACTGTTTTCATAGAAAATTTTTATTTTCTTCTTTTTATTGCACTTTTTATATGTAAATAAAAGCGTGTCCTTTTTAAAAAAAGATTTTTTTACATTATTTTTTTTTCGACTTTTTTGTTACATAATTTTTTTAATTGGTTTTTCGACCTTATCAATTCAATTTAAGTAGTTAAACTTCGTTGTCAATAACTTAAATGTGATAGTGGTAAAAAGGATTATTCATTACAAATTTATGTATAATACAAAACATTTTTCCCTAACTGAAAATTGAACCTCGTACCCCCTGTCGGCAATCGATCACGCTTATATTTCGGCCAGCAAGACTTCTTGTTGATAGTTTTTTTTACACTCTTTAAATTGTATCCCTCTAGGGCGAATTGAGGCATGGTTCATTGATGGGAGTGATAATATTTTATAAAGGCAAAAACTAAAAACTAAAAGTGCATTAATTTAATTAAGGTACATTCGATCGATCTGAAATTTTATTATAATGCATTGTCATTCACGATCTATCTGTGGTAAAATTTTGAGATCTCTAAGACCATCAAAAATGGTTTAATTTTACGTTACAAGATTTGACGAAGGATGGATGGAAAATACAACATACAAACAGTGTGAGTTAAATAAAAGAGTGTAATAATAATAAGTGAACGCTGACATTAGTCAGGTATTATGTAAGATTACATAAATATGCCCGAGCTGATTTTACATCTCAGTAGAGGTTCCTGATTTCTGTCTACATAAAATGGGAAATTAACATTCAATGTATGACAAACCATGGACGACAACAAGTTGTTTGAACGAGGGTATATTTTACAGTTTAAACATGATTGTCAACCGAAGTTACATTCTTTTATAACTTTATACCCCTTATTGACAATTTCATGCTTTACTTTTATAATTTTATTTGTGAAAATCTGTTTAAATTGACAGCCGTGTTTGGTGTGAAAACATTTTGTGACATGCGACCAGCGTGACATGCGACCAGCGTGACATGCGACCAGCGTGACATGCGACCAGCGTGACATGCGACCAGCGTGACATGCGACCAGCGTGACATGCGACCAGCGTGACCTGCGACCAGCGTGACATGCGACCAGCGTGACTTAGTTTCGAGGCTTCGTGCATGTTTTGTGAGGTAGACTCAGAGTGGCTATAGATGTCAAGAGTAAGGCAAATAAAGATAATTGTTACGCAGACCACGAGCTGATGTGATGAGGTGTAGTTACGCTATTAGGCCTACCCACATGTTTCAGGGTATCTAAATTGCCAATTACATTCTGCTAAAGTGAGAAAGTTCTGGTCTTAGACAACATAACTTCTGCTTTCGGCTTTTACGGATTCTCCTCGATTTGGGTAAATTATTGGGTCTGTTTTCTAAATTGTTTTCTATTTTGGTCTTTCTTCTAAACTGACTTCTATTCGGGTCGATTTTTTAACTGATTTCTATTCGGGTCGATTTTCTAAACTGAATTCTCTTAGGGTCTATATTCTAAACTAGCTTCTATTTGGGTTTATTTTCTCAACTGAGTTCTATTTCTTTGGTTTATGGTTCGTCTCGTCTGCTAAAGTTAACTTTTACGCGAAATGTTCCCCAATTATAGCTGTGATTTTCATTTCAAGCTACATAATACTTTGTCGTAAAGAAACAAATTGCTGAAGGTGATTTTTTGTTGTTGTGTCTTTAGATTATAATAGGACATCGGTTTATAGGGCAAAAATTAGCAACTGCCCCATGGTCAACTAAATGAAAACTGAAATCTAAGACGAGCGCAATACCATAAAAGAAATTATTATTATTCTTTGTAATTGGGTTTGAACTTTTATAACAAACAAACCTTTTCTTTTTTTTCAATTTAAACAATTTATATTGAACGGCATTCTACATTCGATCAATTTTTAAAATTGTTTTATGAAATACGGAGTGGTATGGTCTACCAAGTATTTAATACTGATCTGTGATTTCTTTTGTCTTTCGATGAATCAGGTTAACATTTTCAGCATTGTAAACCGTTGCGTGTTTCCTGTTGATCAGGTTCATGTCTCGAAGCACGACAAAGGGACAGCAATGAGACGCCTTGACCTTTGTCCTTTCACGGTTGACGCGTTCAACTGTGAACTCAGTATTTATTTCAAATGTTAAAGTAGAGAATGGAATTTCCAGACGAAAGACATTATCATGACGTGTTTGTTTCAAAACAAAATAGAAAATCTAGGTTGCTGAAATCTTGTTATAGTTGTACCTACTTTCAAGACTATTAACCTATTTTCTTGTTGTTTTTTACCCTTTAGTAAAATGTGCTTAGTCAGATTATGGCAATAAATGTTAAGAACTACCGCAAATGTGCAGATACGGAGCATGTTGAGATGACAGTAAATGTCAATATGAATGTGCTAATGTGCCTGCTGACTGAACTATGTCGAAATTGATGAACATCTGCATAACATTTCGATAAGTTTGTTGTAGAAGCCAAATTACCTTAGCTGTGTAAATATTTAGAAGGTGAAATCAACAAAGAAATCTGAAGTTAACAATTTAAGTTAGCACTAAATATAATATAATTTTATATATATATATATATATATATATATATATATATATATATATATATATATATATATATATATATATATATATATAGAGTGGCCCAAAAAAGCTTGAAAAAAAATTATTTTTATTTTCTTTGATTTTAAACCCCTACATTTGATTACCACAAAAATGTAGTCCGAAATATAAAATTTCATAATTTTCAGATGAAATTTAGAGGTTGCACAAGCTCTCTGCAAATTTAGTTATGTTCTCCATTTACCACATTTTATCCCGAATATTGATGAACCTGAATAAAGTCTGTTTTGTTCTTTGATGTTTATAATGTGTAACTGTTTAATATTTATGTTGGTTGCACTTGTTGCCCTTTATTGCACTCAATGTCTATTTGCACTTATTGACATTAATATTAATAATGTTTTTTATTTTCTTTCCAGCTCTTTTCTTTCTTACTGCTTTTCTCCGTGCAAGTGTCAACTATCCATTACATTTTCTTAAACAATGGCTTCGAACAGTAGTAACCAATGTGATAATGCCAAACGGAAGACAAGATTACAAAGTGACATATGGTTGATTGGTCCAGTGCGTGATACGTTTGTGCGAAACTACAAGGCTTCCAACAATTCGTGAGACATTATCAGTGTTTTTCTACCATCATAGAGAAAACAATAAAACTCTTAAAGACAGTGCTAGAATAACTGTTAGTGAAATTCTTACTATCTGGCAGAAAGCTGCAATTCCAACAGCTTACAGCTACCACATAGAAAATCGTCTTTTAAAAGTCCATCAGCAGTGGCAGTGTTTGAGTAAATCAAAGAATCGGCGTTCAGAGAAGCAGATTTCAAATGAAGTTGCATTTTCTTCAAAAATTGATAAACTGTTTGACATCGCCATCAGAGTGCTGAAAAACTAACAGAACAAACACAAGATTTTAGAAATTTCTTCGTGACCAAAGGGAGAGAAGAATTGGATACATGGCTGGAGTGGATAAAGCAAAACAGGAAAAAGAAGAACGGAAAGCTCATAGAAAAGAGAGATCAGAGAGGTTCATGCAAATAGTGAAAAATGACCAGGAAACTCATAAGTTCTCAAATGTCCAGCACGTTATTGCAATTTTCTTCTGACAGCAGTTCAGATGAAAGGGTCACTGAAGAAAATGAACACGATGAAGAAATATTGATTAATGCATCACAGAAACGAAGAAAATGTGCAGAAACTGCTCCAACAAAGTATGTTCTGTCCAAAGAAGTTGCTGCAGCATTAGATAGATCACAAGTTAGTGATCGTACAGCAGTCCATTTACTAGCTGCTACAGCTCATTCTCTTGGTCACGATGTTAGTGACATGACATTAAGTCGAAGTACTGTACAGCGTGTGAGAGCTGAGGTTAGGAAAAAAACAGCACATGAAGTTTAAAGAATTGTTTGATCCACAAGTACCATTAACTGTACATTGGGATGGAAAATTGCTTCCAGATCTCACAGCCAGGGAGAATGTTGAGAGATTTGCCAGTGATTGTAACAGGACTGCAAATATAGTGCTTGCTAGGTGTACCAAAATTGGCTTCAGGGACAGGTGACAGTCAAGCTCAAGCTGTAGTTGAATGTCTGAAGGACTGGGGAATTTGTGAAAAAGTAGTAGCATTAAGTTTTGACACAACAGCAAGTAACACCGGGGATTCCAAAGGGGCATGTGTTTTAATTGAAAAGCTGCTTGAAAAAAGTCTTATTCATCTTGCTTGCTGCCCACCATACGATGGAAATTGTTCTGGAAAAAGTGTTCACCGCATTGAAGATAAGTGGGCCCATCATCTGGACCTGATAGTTCACTTTTCAAACGATTTAAAGAGCAGTGGCATTTTATGGAGAAGGGATCCTATGATACTGCAGATGGGATGACTGAAGTACACCTTTTCAAAGAGAGCACAATGCAGTTTGCAAATGACTACCTTCAAATTCGTCACCCACGAGATGATTACAGAGAATTTTTGGAACTGGCTGTCATATTTCTTGGAGGAACACCACCACGTGGGATTCATTTCCATGCTCCAGGAGCTGTACACAGAGCACGTTGGATGGCAAGAATAATTTATTGCTACAAGATATGGATGTTTAAGAAGCAGTTTTAAGCTGAAGCTTTCTGAAGAACAAGGACTGTTTCAGTTACTCTGTTTTGTTTCCAGTACTTATATGAAACTGTGGTTTCAAGCCCCACAGCCAGCAAGGGCACCATCAAATGACCTACAATTTCTGAAGGATTTAGAAAAATATAACTCTGTTAATTCAGTTATTGGAAAAGCAGCAAAACAAAGCTTTCAGTCGACATTTATGGTATCTAAGTGAAATTACAGTGGGTCTCGCTTTTTTAATGAAAATATTGATCCCAAGCAAAAGGTTCAAATGCTTAAAAATATGCAAGAAAAACCCGGATCTACAAATCGAGCTCAGCGTCTTGATTCCAATGGATTCTATGCAGACCAGCCCATCAGCTTCTTTGTTACAGACAATACAAAGGCATTTCTCTCCATTCTTGGTTTGCCACATTCATTCCTTGAGATGTCCCCTGAAACATGGAGCAGCAACAATGAATACAAACATACAGAAAAGGTTGTTACCAATTTGAAAGTTGTTAATGACACAGCCGAAAGAGGAGTGAAACTGATTCAGGATTTCAATGAAGTTTTATGCTGAAAAGAAGATCAGAAGCAATTCTTACTTCAGGTGGTGCAAGAACACCGACGATTATATCCGGATGCAAAGAAGACCACAGTGGTTACTGGACTATAAAAAAGCAGTCAGTGAATATGACGTCCGTAAATAGTAAACAATTTGTTGCATTCTATTATTTTATTTGTTTTGAGGTTATTATTTCATTTTAACACTAAACATTCAACATAAATCATTAAATTACTATTTAGTACAAATCAATGTTTTCATTGCCTTTGTTGAACCCCTAAATAATTTCACGATTGTATTCATTTTTTTCAGAAAACAATTTTTTGTCTGGCAGAACACAATGCAGGCCTTAAATTTAGAAAAATCGAAAAAAAAATTTAGGGGGCACTCTAATATATGTAATATATATATATATATATATATATAAAATCTAATATATAAAGCTCAAATGTTTGTATGTTTGTATGTTTGTATGTTTGTATGTTTGTATGTTTCACTTTTCGACTTTCTGTTAGACAATCACGGAAAAACCAAATGACGGACGGGGACCAAATTTGGCATGACGGTTCCTTTTACCCTGAAGGTGGTTTTAAGTTAGTTTTTGTAATTGTCCCTTTTGCCCGAATGCCGTAAATTAAATAATCAGAAAATGCAGAGACAAAGAATAAAAAATTTAACCTCATTTCTGTATTGAACAAATTTACGCGGACGTTCAAATGCCGTTCAAAGCGAGTTACTTTTGGTGACGTTTTTTTCTCCCCAATGCCAATACTTTATTTTCAGCCGTGCGCATTAGAAAAAATATTATAATGTCTAATTACGGTGCGCACATTTTCGTGTACGCTTCATAATTTGAGCTGTGTAGTACAAAGAAATGTCATTTTCTTTACTGTTACTTTCTATATATTAGATAGACACGTAAACATATTTAATTACAACTGCCACACGATGCATTAGATTTAATTGTTTACACGTTTAAATTTAATTGCGAATTTGTTTTAATTATTTTCTGTTCCATAACTCGACATTTAATGATAAACCTATTTATGTAATAATTGTGTCACTATTTTTTTCAAGGCTTCATTTTTAGCGGTGCACGTTTTAAAATCTTTTATCACCTGATTACTGTGCGCACATTTTCGTGTACGCATCTTACATTTAGCTGTGTCCTATTAATATAACATTTATATTTTGTTTGTCTTTTACATAAGCTGTTGTCTTTTACATAACTATACACTTATACTATTTAAACTTAGGCTACCGGACTTATTAACATAAGTAGATTAAACTAAATAAAGTGATCCTGAAAACGCTTAATTATTTTGTATTGCGAATTGAATATGTTATGTTCATTCCTTTGATGATGGATTAACATAGGCCATTTTTAAAATCGATTATTGTGATGGTTTCACGTGCATTTTTAACATAAAATTGATTTGTTTTGTTGTTTTTTTTTAAATTAGGAATATAGCCTAATTTTTTTTATTTATCTTTATTATCTTTATCTCATAGAAGCTGTTGCAAATATTTTATTAATTACAATTGTGTTACATTGCAGTGTCGTAAATATATAAGAGCTTTTTTAATGACAACAGTGGCAGAGATCTTTTGGAAAAATGTCAACAAAGCAGTGGCCTTTTTTTAATGGATACAAACAAACAAACATAAAAATATCAACTGAGCTTTATATATTAGATATGCGTTTAAATTATTTTATTTCAATTATTTTCACGATGCATTGTCTTAATATTTTACATGTAATGAATAAAATTGGGATTTTTAAAAATTTAATTCATAACTCGACATTTAATTAAAAACCATAGATGTAGCGAGTTTATTTTATGTTGAAAGTGATGGCCTATGTCAAATAAACGTACACTTTAAAACTGTTTACTTAAGCTTTATATACACTATACATTATAAACTTTCGCTACCGAACGTATTAACAAAAGTTGACTAAATTTAATGAAGTGATCCTGAAAACGCTTAATTAATATGAATTGCGAATTGAATATGTTTTTATGTTCATTCCTTTGTATTCAGAATAGCATAGGCCATTTCTAAAATTGCCTTTTAATCATTTTTAAGATGCACTTACTAACAAACGGTTGAAACTTTTTTTTTAATGTATTTTATTTTTCAGATATAAAATCTGGTGTGTGTGTGTGCATTGAATATAATTTACAAAATATGATGCCTTATCCGAAATAGGGAACAAAAAAAAAGATTCCTTTTTGAAATTATGCACATTATAAACCGTAAATATAAATCGAAAAATATAGAGACATAAAAATGTTAAATTTTATTTCCCTGTTTAGACAATTATGAATACGTCAAAATGAAGAGTTATTTTGGTCCAGTACATTTACTTTATAACAAGACTTTATTTTATGCGGCCAGCTTTCTATATGAAGACCACAAGGGAAGAAACAGCTATGTGACATTTTAGAAATTTTTTAGTTAACCTCTGTATCTGATAGAGGATCAAAAATTGAATGCTCTGAATTAGGTTTTATGAAAAAAACTATGTCCCTGACCCTATTAAAATTCAAATCTATTTAGTTAATTTCTAAGAAATCTCTATAATTTTGAACTTTAAAACTTGAATATCTCAAAAGCAAAAAAATGTGACATAGCCGTTTCTTCCCTTGAGCTCTTCATATGTCTAAATATGGTGTGCACATTTTTTTAATATCATTTAATACGAGCGTTTTTTTTTAAAAAAATAGTATTTTAGAAAGTACATTTATAATTTTGTTTATTTGGGCTATGAGTCAATTAGTTTTTGCCTTTTAAAGGGATAGTGCCACATGTTCTTTATCTCATAGACGTGGTAACAAATCTTATATAACTTATAATTGTGATACGATGCAGTTTCGTAATTATATATTACATTTTTGAGTGACGAGGGTGGTAGAGCTCTTTCGGAAAACATATAAGTTATGTTAATTTTGTACAAGTGGGAATGAAATTGTAAATTTTGTTATTATAGTCGGCAAGAATCATTATTTAATAAGTCATATCTTTTGAAAAGTAAGGTTATGTTAAAAGGCACTGCATTAAGTGAAAACAACTCACGCGGTAAAATGGCATATCTCTGTTTCTCATAAGATTTTAACTAAATAGTTGAATCTGAAATTTAACTTGGCAAATAAAAATTGTAATAACCATCACCTAATACTTGGATAAAGGGTCAGCACACTCCCGCTACAAAGTGCGGGTATTTTTCAAGTATATATATATATATATATAAATATTTAAATATGTTTGTGTATGTATGAATGTCCTTTATAGCTGTCTAAACCATTCAACCGATCGTCATGAAACTTTTCAAGACTGTTGAGTATGCTCCCGGGATGGTAACTATCACTTTTTCAAAATTTAACACTCATGGGGCGCCGGGGGCCCATATCGTCATGTTTTGCTTATACGAGCTATATAAAAATTAGTTTAAGCTTTAGCTACTGTGTAAATTATTGGATCTTAACCAAAATGTGTATATGACAACTTGATAGCCAATATTAAAATACTATAGGGCACTAAACTTTAATATTCATTCCTTTGGGGCTTGGGGCCCAAAAATTCACATTTTTTAAACGTTTTAGATTTTATTCACCATTCAGTCATTAACAATCTTGACAAATTATGACACATGTATCAATTATTATACTAATTGAAATGAACAGATGTTTTTAACTTTATATCTTGCCCAGAATGGGCCCTGGGACCCTTAATGTCGTTTTTATCTTATATGAGCTATATAAAAATAGTTTCTACGTTAGCTACTTAGTAAATGAATAGATCTTCACCAAACTTTGCACACAAAAACTTGGTAGCCTATATTAAAATACTATAGACACTGCACTTCTAATGCCAATATCTTCGTGGCCGGGGCGCCAAATATCTTTTTTCGTATATGTTTAAGATATTTTTCCTATTTACTTTTTAAAGAGCTTGAGAAATATAGCCACAATAAAAATGAACTAAAATGAACAGGGTTTTGAAATTGACCTCTTGCACCGAATGGGCCAGGGCCCCTTAATGCTATTTTCCCCCCTATTGTAGGTATATAAAAAGTAGTTTAAGAGTTAGATATTGAGAAAAAAACTGGATTTTGACAAAACTTTGAATATAAAAATTTAAGAGCCTATATTACTATAGGGCACTGAACTCTTAATTTCCATTCCTTCGAAAAAGCCTTTTACTGAACTTTAATCATTGTATTCCCTATTCAATTTTACACGATATTGAGGAATATATATTGAGTACAATAGATAAAAACAACATTAAGGGCCCCAGGGCCCATTCTGGGCAAGATATAAAGTTCAAAACACCTGTTAATTTCAATTTGTATAATAATGAATATATGTGTCATTATTTGTCAAGATTGTTAATGACTGAATAGTGAATAAAATCTTAAACGTTTAAGAAATGAGTACAATGGCAATAAAAAAAAACTATAATATCACTCATTTTGGGGCCGGGGCCCTTAATATCGTTTCTTCTTTTGTACGCTATTTAATTATTAATTTATTTATCCGTTTGCTATGAAACTTGGATATTTTTTTCCACACTTCCACGAAGATTTCTTCAGAATTATTTTTAAACATACCACTCATTGGTTTCTTTAAATTTATTCCTTTTTACTTTGATCGTTGCAACGCACGACGGGTCTACTAGTATATATATATATATATATATATATATATATATATATAATTCACCCTTTTTGTGTGGGACGGATGGTTTTAAAAAAAACAAAAAACAAAAAACAAACACACAGACAGACAAACAAACAAACACAAAGAAAACCCATAATAGCTTGAACATTTTTTTATTTTTTTTTGTGGGGTTAAAAAATTTTCTTCAGTTGTTGAAATACGCGCAATTCTATGTTCTAAGTCTAAAGATAAGAGATCTACAATATCGCCAATGTTGAATAATTACAATGCCGAGATTTGAATCTAGAAAGGAATGCGAAAGTGAACCAAACCGTATAATTCAGGTCATTAACGCCATGCTGTAAAATTGCATGGTATGCATGAATGACTCAGTTCATTAAAGCCATGCTGTAAAATGGCACTATATGCATGACTGATTCAGGTCATTAAAGCTATGCTGTAAAATGACATGGTATGCATGAATGATTCAGGTCATTGAAGCAATGCTGTAAAATTGCATGGTATGCATGACTGATTCAGGTCATTAAAGCCATGCTGTAAAATGGCATGGTATGCACGAATGACTCAGTTCATTGAAGCCATGCTGTAAAATGGCATGGTATGCATGAATGACTCAGTTCATTGAAGCCATGCTGTAAAATGGCATGGTATGCATGAATGATTCAGGTCATTGAAGCAATGCTGTAAAATGGCATGGTATGCATGAATGATTCAGGTCATGAAAGCCATGCTGTAAAATGGCATGGTATGCATGACTCATTCAGGTCATTAAAGTCATGCTGTAAAATGGCATGGTATGCATGACTGATTCAGGTCACTTAAAAGCCATGCTGTAAAATGGCATGGTATGCATGAATGATTCAGGTCATTGAAGCCATGCTAAAAAGTAGGCTGCAAAGTCCTTAGCCTGAGAGTACTACGGCCTAGAATGGAGTACTAGCGTCTATTCTGGAGTACTAGAGCTTGGGCCGGGAGTACTAAGACCTGGGTCGAGGGTAATAGGGCCTGGGCCGGTAGAAATAGGGCCTGGGCCGGGAGACATAGGGCCTAGTCTGCCATGGGTAGCGAGTATTTGGGTCATGGTCAAGGAGTACTAGGGCCTTTTCCAGTTAGTAATAAGGCCTTGCCCGTGGATACTTAGGTCGATGACCAATAGAACATACTTCAGCAAGTTAATTAAACATGTTTGATACATTTTTAACAAATTAAATGTTGTTATTAAATACCGTATGGTGGGTGGTGACAATTGTAATCCTTACACTGCTATGTTAATATATATTAGTTTAACATATTGATTAATAATTGAACACATTTTACACTTTTATTCTTGAAACTTATACATTTAAATATTTTAAAAACAATTATTGAATCCAAGTTGGATTTAAGTCTCCGAGTGGTCAGGACACATATGTAAGATAATATTGAATATGTGCTAGTTTTAGTACATTGTTGAAGATTATTTGTCAATATACGCTAGTTTTAGTACATTGTAGAAGGTCATTATATCGAACACCTGTCTGCACACCGGATGTTTACCAAGGGTACTATCCACTTTGTCAACCAGAAATTTCCCAAACCCTTATCAAATACAAGGGGTTTCCAGGAAATGATAGGTTTGTAGTGCTCTAGCGATAACCCACAGATTTCCTTCCTGTATTAAATATCGAGTGTAAATGATAAAAAAACACAGGGAAATTTAGTTCGTGCAAGAAGAGACAGGAAACTAAAGTAAGTGAACATATATGTAAGGCCAATTCAATTATTACCCTTAATGCTTTTTTGTTTTTTTAGATGTAGAGATCTCTAACCGCTTTGTCGCGACCCTAAAATCCTCAGTAGTTTTATAGTATAGATGTGTACAATAAGTTAACACAATCAATGTTAATTTATCTTGAGTGACGTGGGTGGGGAGTGATCATTGAGAATTGTGATCACAAAGCTGAGCAATAAGTATAATATAATAGCCGTCTACAAGACAGTGTTGCGAATAAACAAAATTACAGGTCGTTACGGTATGGCTGTCTGATAGATTTCTATTGAAGGTTTAAACTTATTAATCTGACGTTGGTAGTCGGTGCCCTGTGTGTGTGTCACGATGTTTACTGTTGTGTTTGGGGTGGGGGGCTGGAGGGGGGCTGGGGGAATCACTTAAATATAAAAATGACCCTTTTATGTAATCGAGCGTTAAGAATGTGTTAAGTAAATGAGTGATTAATAGACGGTGGTAACAGATCAGCGATGCATGATATTTATATAAATTATGCATGTTAATTTGATGAATAATTCATTCATTAGAAGCAGGTGAACTATTCATTATAACAACCTGGTAGGTAAAATATAATAATTTTTTTAAAAAAAAACTTCTGCAATGAGTTAGGTTTATAATCTTCGATAAGTCCTAGGATAATCCATCATAGCTAAATTATCTATTTTAAGGTGATGAACTGTAGATGACCTATAGATTAATGATCCATGTTATGTTAATGAATTTGTCAGTGTGTATTTATCAATGATCAATGAAAGCTGGGTTATTCAAAAACTTTCAAATGTTTGAGATCAAAATCATATTAAATTTGCCTTACGTTTAGTTAAGTGCATCTTATCTAATTTTTAATACACTTAAGTGGATATTTCGACTTCCGTTGTGAAATGTGTGTTTTAGATTTTGGATTAATGGATGCAGGACGAGGGGGGGGGGCTTTGCAGTTTTAATTGGAATGAAGTGTGTGTGTGAAGGAAGGGGAGGAAAGGGAATTCTTGACCACACCCTTTCAGGTTTTTAATAATAGCGAAAAAAGGTCTGACAAGTGTAATACCATTAGTTAAATCATTTAACTTTGAAACACTAGAGGATAGAACAGGGATGGCGAAGCTCTTTTGGGTACGCGTGCCCAAAAATCAATTAAAACCTATTTATATATAGTAAAATACCAACATGAAGTGCCAGCAAATTAGTGGTTTGATTAAGGAAATAATATTTTAGTTGCGTGCCGGTTGATGTGACTCTGCGTGCCGTCTGTGGCACGCGTGGCGTAGGTTCGCCATCTCTGGGACAGAAGAACAAAGAGCAAAGGATTGATAAGACATAAGGCATTTATTTTTAAATTGGATATATCTTATCTATTACAGATGCTCCTTCTATACAGAAGATTATTGCATCCTAAGCTTTTACATGATTTATGGATGGTCTATTAGACAACACAAAGATAATGTAATACAACCCTCAGATAAATATAGGGATTTAACACTTTTCTTATTCCGTATGCTAAAACAAACAAACACAAATTCTTGTTAGTCACGTCTGGAAATCGGATAGTGAATGGGTTGCCTGATGAAACCAGGAGAAAAAACAAACATTAAAACTAATAAAAATACTAGACAAAAACAAGGTTAAGCTTAGGGCGAAACAATCTTCTGTATAGAAACAGCGTCTGTAATAAATATAAAAATTAACTAAATATTTTCTAATATTCTTTTGTTTTGAAAGCAGTCAGTCTGTTATGACCTATCAATTGTAAGTGGTCGTCATGTTAGGACATCAACATTTTAAGTGTTCGTCATGCTAGGACATCTACATTTTAAGTGGTCTGCATGCTAGGACATCTACATTTTAAGTGGTCGTCATGCTAGGACATCTACATTTTAAGTGGTCGTCATGCTAGGACATCTATATTTTAATTGGTCGTCATGCTAGGACATCTACATTTTAATTGGTCGTCATGCTAGGACATCTTCATTTTAAGTGGTCGTCATGCTAGGACATCTACATTTTAAGTGGTCTTCATGCTAGGACATCTACATTTTAAGTGGTCGTCATGCTAGGACATCTACATTTTAAGTGGTCGTCATACTAGGACATCTACATTTTAAGTGGTCTGCATGCTAGGACATCTACATTTTAAGTGGTCGTCATGCTAAGATATCTACATTTTAAGTGGTCGTCATACTAGGACATCTACATTTTAAGTGGTCGTCATGCTAGGATATCTACATTTTAAGTGGTCGTCATGCTAGGACATCTACATTTTAAGTGGTCGTCATGCTAGGACATCTACATTTTAAGTGCTCGTCATGCTAGGATATCTACATTTTAAGTAGTCGTCATGCTAGGACATCTACATTTTAAGTGGTCGTAATACTAGGACATCTACATTTTAAGTGGTCTGCATGCTAGCACATCTACATTTTAAGTGGTCGTCATGCTAGGATATCTACATTTTAAGTGGTCGTCATACTAGGACATCTACATTTTAAGTGGTCGTCATGCTAGGACATCTACATTTTAAGTGGTCGTAATGTTAGGACATCTACATTTTAAATGGTCGTCATGCTAGGACATCTACACTTAAAGTGTTCGTCATGCTAGGACATCTACATTTTAAGTGGTCTGCATGCTAGGACATCTACATTTTAAGTGGTCGTCATGCTAGGACATCTACATTTTAAGTGGTCGTCATGCTAGGACATCTACATTTTAAGTGGTCGTCATACTAGGACATCTACATTTTAAGTGGTCGTCATACTAGGATAACTACATTTTAAGTGGTCGTCATGCTAGGACATCTACATTTTAAGTGGTCGTCATGTTAGGACATCTACATTTTAAGTGGTCGTCATGTTAGGACATCTACATTTTAATTGGTCGTCATGCTAGGACATCTACATTTTAAGTGGTCGTCATGCTAGGATATCTACATTTTAAGTGGTCGTCATGCAAGGATATCTACATTTTAAGTGGTCGTCATGCTAGGATATCTACATTTTAAGTGGTCGCCATGCTAGGATATCTACATTTTAAGTGGTCGTCATGCAAGGATATCTACATTTTAAGTGGTCGTCATGCAAGGATATCTACATTTTAAGTGGTCGTCATGCAAGGATATCTACAATTTAAGTGGTCGTCATGATAGGATATCTACATTTTAAGTGGTCGTCATGCAAGGATATCTACATTTTAAGTGGTCGTCATGCAAGGATATCTACATTTTAAGTGGTCGTCATGCAAGGATATCTACATTTTAACTGGTCGTCATGCTAGTATATCTACATTTTAAGTGGTCGTCATGCTAGGATATCTACATTTTAAGTGGTCGTCATGCTAGGACATCTACATTTTAAGTTGTCGTCATGCTAGGACACCTACATTTAAGTGGTCGACATGCTAGGACATCTACATTTTAAGTGGTCGTCATGCTAGGACATCTACATTTTAAGTGGTCATCATGCTAGGACGTCTACATTTTAAGTGCTCGTCATGCTAGGACATCTACATTTTAAGTGGTCGTCATGCTAGTATATTTACATTTTAAGTGGTCGTCATGCTAGGACATCTACATTTTAAGTGGTAGTCATGCTAGGACATCTACATTTTAAGTGGTCTTCATGCTAGGACATCTACATTTTAAGTGGTCGTCATGCTAGGACATCTACATTTTAAGTGGTCATCATGCTAGGACATCTACATTTTAAGTGGTCATCATGTTAGTACATCTACATTTTAAGTGGTCGTCATGCTAGGACATCTACATTTTATGTGGCTGTCATGCCTGGATATCTACATTTTAAGTGGTCGTCATGTTAGGACATCTACATTTTAAGTGGTCGTCATGCTAGGACATCTACATTTTAAGTGGTCATCATGCTAGGACATCTACATTTTAAGTGTTCATCATGCTAGGACATCTACATTTTAAGTGGTCGTCATGCTAGGACATATACATTTTAAGTGGTCGTCATGCTAGGACATCTACATTTTAAGTGGTCTGCATGCTAGAACATCTACATTTTAAGTGTTCGTCATGCTAGGACATCTACCTTTTAAGTGGTCGTCATGCTAGTATATCTTCATTTTAAGTGGTTGTCATGCTAGGACATCTACATTTTAAGTGGTCGTCATGCTAGTATATCTACATTTTAAGTGTTCCTAATGCTAGGACATCTACATTTTAACTGGTTGTCATACTAGGACACCTACATTTTAACTGGTCGTCATGCTAGGACATCTACATTTTAAGTGGTCGTCATGCTAGGACATCTACATTTTCAGTGGTCGTCATGCTAGGACATCTACATTTTAACTGGTCGTCATGCTAGGACATCTACATTTTAAGTGGTCGTCATGCTAGGACATCTACATTTTAAGTGGTCGTAATGCTAGGATATCTACATTTTAAGTGGTCGTCATGCTAGGACATCTACATTTTAAGTGGTCGTCATGCTATTATATCTACATTTTAAGTGGTCGTCATGCTAGGACATCTACATTTTAAGTGGTCGTCATGCTAGGACATCTACATTTTAAGTGGTCGTCATGCTAGGACATCTACATTTTAAGTGGTCTGCATTCTAGGACATCTACATTTTAACTGGTCGTCATGCTAGGACATCTACATTTTAAGTGGTCTGCATTCTAGGACATCTACATTTTAAGTTGTCTGCATTCTAGGACATCTACATTTTAAGTGGCCGTCATGCTAGGACATCTACATTTTAAGTGGTCTGCATTCTAGGACATCTACATTTTAAGTGGTCGTCATGCTAGGACATCTACATTTTAAGTGGTCGTCATGCTAGGACATCTACATTTTAAGTGGTCGTCATGCTAAGACATCTACATTTTAAGTGGTCGTCATGTTAGGACATCTACATTTTAAGTGGTCGTCATGCTAGGACATCTACATTTTATGTGGTCGTCATGCTAGGACATCTACATTTTAAATGGTCGTCATACTAGGACATCTACATTTTAAGTGGTCGTCATGCTAGGATATCTATATTTTAAGTGGTCGTCATGCTAGGACATCTACATTTTAAGTGGTCGTCATGCTAGGATATCTACATTTTAAGTGGTCGTCATGCTAGGACATCTACATTTTAAGTGGTCGTTATGCTAGGATATCTACATTTTAAGTGGTCGTCATGCTAGGATATCTACATTTTAAGTGGTCATCATGCTAGGACATCTACTTTTTAAGTGGTCGTCATGCTAGGTTATCTATATTTTAAGTGGTCGTCATGTTAGGACATCTACATTTTAAGTGGTCGTCATGCTAGGTTATCTATATTTTAAGTGGTCGTCATGTTAGGACATCTACATTTTAAGTGGTCGTCATGTTAGGACATCTACATTTTAAGTTGTCGTCATACTAGGACATCTACATTTAAGTGGTCGTAATGTTAGGACATCTACATTTTAAATGGTCGTCATGCTAGGACATCTACATTTAAAGTGTTCGTCATGCTAGGACATCTACATTTTAAGTGGTCTGCATGCTAGGACATCTACATTTTAAGTGGTCGTCATGCTAGGACATCTACATTTTAAGTGGTCGTCATGCTAGGACATCTACATTTTAAGTGGTCGTCATACTAGGACATCTACATTTTAAGTGGTCGTCATACTAGGACATCTACATTTTAAGTGGTCGTCATGCTAGGATATCTACATTTTAAGTGGTCGTCATGTTAGGACATCTACATTTTAAGTTGTCGTCATACTAGGACATCTACATTTTAAGTGGTCTTCATGCTAGGACATCTACATTTTAAGTGGTCGTCATGCTAGGATATCTACATTTTAAGTGGTCGTCATGCTAGGACATCTACATTTTAAGTGGTCGTCATACTAGGACATCTACATTTTAAGTGGTCGTCATACTAGGACATCTACATTTTAAGTGGTCGTCATGCTAAAGATATCTACATTTTAAGTGGTTGTCATGTTAGGACATCTACATGTTAAGTTTTCGTCATACTAGGACATCTACATTTTAAGTGGTCGTCATGCTAGGACATCTACATTTAAAGTGTTCGTCATGCTAGGACATCTACATTTTAAGTGGTCTGCATGCTAGGACATCTACATTTTAAGTGGTCGTCATGCTAGGACATCTACATTTTAAGTGGTCGTCATGCTAGGACATCTACATTTTAAGTGGTCGTCATACTAGGACATCTACATTTTAAGTGGTCGTCATACTAGGACATCTACATTTTAAGTGGTCGTCATGCTAGGATATCTACATTTTAAGTGGTCGTCATGTTAGGACATCTACATTTTAAGTTGTCGTCATACTAGGACATCTACATTTTAAGTGGTCTTCATGCTAGGACATCTACATTTTAAGTGGTCGTCATGCTAGGATATCTACATTTTAAGTGGTCGTCATGCTAGGACATCTACATTTTAAGTGGTCGTCATACTAGGACATCTACATTTTAAGTGGTCGTCATACTAGGACATCTACATTTTAAGTGGTCGTCATGCTAAAGATATCTACATTTTAAGTGGTCGTCATGTTAGGACATCTACATTTTAAGTTGTCGTCATACTAGGACATCTACATTTTAAGTGGTCGTCATGCTAGGACATCTACATTTTAAGTGGTCGTCATGCTAGGACATCTACATTTTAAGTGGTCGTCATGCTAGGACATCTACATTTTAAGTGGTCGTCATGCTAGGACATCTACATTTTAAGAGGTCGTCATGCTAGGACATCTACATTTTAAGTGGTCATCATGCTAGGACATCTACATTTTAAGTGGTCGTCATGCTAGGACATCTACATTTTAAGTGGTCTGCATTCTAGGACATCTACATTTTAAGTGGTCGTCATGCTATGACATCTACATTTTAAGTGGTCGTCATGCTAGGACATCTACATTTTAAGTGGTCGTCATGCTAAGACATCTACATTTTAAGTGGTCGTCATGTTAGGACATCTACATTTTAAGTGGTCGTCATGCTAGGACATCTACATTTTAAGTGGTCGTCATGCTAGGACATCTACATTTTATGTGGTCGTCATGCTAGGACATCTACATTTTAAATGGTCGTCATACTAGGACATCTACATTTTAAGTGGTCGTCATGCTAGGACATCTACATTTTAAGTGGTCGTCATGCTAGGACATCTACATTTTAAGTGGTCGTCATGCTAGGACATCTACATTTTAATGGTTGTCATACTAGGACATCTACATTTTAAGTGGTCTGCATACTAGGACATCTACATTTTAAGTGGTCGTCATGCTAGGATATCTACATTTTAAGTGGTCGTCATGCTAGGACATCTACATTTTAAGTGGTCGTCATGCTAGGACATCTACATTTTAAGTGGTCGTCATGCTAGGATATCTACATTTTAAGTGGTCGTCATGCTAGGATATCTACATTTTAAGTGGTCGTCATGCTAGGACATCTACATTTTAAGTGGTCGTCATGCTAGGACATCTACATTTTAAGTGGTCGTCATGCTAGGATATCTACATTTTAAGTGGTCGTCATGCTAGGACATCTACATTTTAAGTGGTCGTCATGCTAGGATATCTACATTTTAAGTGGTCGTCATGCTAGGATATCTACATTTTAAGTGGTCATCATGCTAGGACATCTACATTTTAAGTGGTCGTCATGCTAGGTTATCTATATTTTAAGTGGTCGTCATGTTAGGACATCTACATTTTAAGTGGTCGTCATGTTAGGACATCTACATTTTAAGTGTCGTCATACTAGGACATCTACATTTTAAGTGGTCGTAATGTTAGGACATCTACATTTTAAATGGTCGTCATGCTAGGACATCTACATTTTAAGTGTTCGTCATGCTAGGACATCTACATTTTAAGTGGTCGTCATACTAGGACATCTACATTTTAAGTGGTCGTCATACTAGGACATCTACATTTTAAGTGGTCGTCATGCTAGGATATCTACATTTTAAGTGGTCGTCATGTTAGGACATCTACATTTTAAGTTGTCGTCATACTAGGACATCTACATTTTAAGTGGTCTTCATGCTAGGACATCTACATTTTAAGTGGTCGTCATGCTAGTATATCTACATTTTAAGTGGTCGTCATGCTAGGACATCTACATTTTAAGTGGTCGTCATACTAGGACATCTACATTTTAAGTGGTCGTCATACTAGGACATCTACATTTTAAGTGGTCGTCATGCTAGGATATCTACATTTTAAGTTGTCGTCATACTAGGACATCTACATTTTAAGTGGTCTGCATGCTAGGATATCTACATTTTAAGTGGTCGTCATGCTAGGACATCTACATTTTAAGTGGTCGTCATGTTAGGACATCTACATTTTAAGTGGTCGTCATGCTAGGACATCTACATTTTAAGTGGTCGTCATGCTAGGACATCTACATTTTAAGTGGTCGTCATGCTAGGACATCTACATTTAAAGTGTTCGTCATGCTAGGACATCTACATTTTAAGTGGTCTGCATGCTAGGACATCTACATTTTAAGTGGTCGTCATGCTAGGACATCTACATTTTAAGTGGTCGTCATGCTAGGACATCTACATTTTAAGTGGTCGTCATACTAGGACATCTACATTTTAAGTGGTCGTCATACTAGGACATCTACATTTTAAGTGGTCGTCATGCTAGGATATCTACATTTTAAGTGGTCGTCATGTTAGGACATCTACATTTTAAGTTGTCGTCATGCTAGGACATCTACATTTTAAGTGGTCTTCATGCTAGGACATCTACATTTTAAGTGGTCGTCATGCTAGGATATCTACATTTTAAGTGGTCGTCATGCTAGGACATCTACATTTTAAGTGGTCGTCATACTAGGACATCTACATTTTAAGTGGTCGTCATACTAGGACATCTACATTTTAAGTGGTCGTCATGCTAGGATATCTACATTTTAAGTGGTCGTCATGTTAGGACATCTACATTTTAAGTTGTCGTCATACTAGGACATCTACATTTTAAGTGGTCGTCATGCTAGGACATCTACATTTTAAGTGGTCGTCATGCTAGGACATCTACATTTTAAGTGGTCGTCATGCTAGGACATCTACATTTTAAGTGGTCGTCATGCTAGGACATCTACATTTTAAGTGGTCGTCATGCTAGGACATCTACATTTTAAGTGGTCGTCATGCTAGGACATCTACATTTTAAGTGGTCGTCATGCTAGGACATCTACATTTTAAGTGGTCGTCATGCTAGGACATCTACATTTTAAGTGGTCTGCATGCTAGGACATCTACATTTTAAGTGGTCGTCATGCTATGACATCTACATTTTAAGTGGTCGTCATGCTAGGACATCTACATTTTAAGTGGTCGTCATGCTAAGACATCTACATTTTAAGTGGTCGTCATGTTAGGACATCTACATTTTAAGTGGTCGTCATGCTAGGACATCTACATTTTAAGTGGTCGTCATGCTAGGACATCTACATTTTATTGGTCGTCATGCTAGGACATCTACATTTTAAGTGGTCGTCATACTAGGACATCTACATTTTAAGTGGTCGTCATGCTAGGACATCTACATTTTAAGTGGTCGTCATGCTAGGATATCTACATTTTAAGTGGTCGTCATGCTAGGACATCTACATTTTAAGTGGTCGTCATGCTAGGACATCTACATTTTAAGTGGTCGTCATGCTAGGATATCTACATTTTAAGTGGTCGTCATGCTAGGACATCTACATTTTAAGTGGTCGTCATGCTAGGATATCTACATTTTAAGTGGTCGTCATGCTAGGACATCTACATTTTAAGTGGTCGTCATGCTAGGATATCTACATTTTAAGTGGTCGTCATGCTAGGACATCTACATTTTAAGTGGTCGTCATGCTAGGATATCTACATTTTAAGTGGTCGTCATGCTAGGATATCTACATTTTAAGTGGTCGTCATGCTAGGACATCTACATTTTAAGTGGTCGTCATGCTAGGTTATCTACATTTTAAGTGGTCGTCATGTTAGGACATCTACATTTTAAGTGGTCGTCATGTTAGGACATCTACATTTTAAGTTGTCGTCATACTAGGACATGTACATTTTAAGTGGTCGTAATGTTAGGACATCTACATTTTAAATGGTCGTCATGCTAGGACATCTACATTTAAAGTGTTCGTCATGCTAGGACATCTACATTTTAAGTGGTCGTCATACTAGGACATCTACATTTTAAGTGGTCGTCATACTAGGACATCTACATTTTAAGTGGTCGTCATGCTAGGATATCTACATTTTAAGTGGTCGTCATGTTAGGACATCTACATTTTAAGTTGTCGTCATACTAGGACATCTACATTTTAAGTGGTCTTCATGCTAGGACATCTACATTTTAAGTGGTCGTCATGCTAGTATATCTACATTTTAAGTGGTCGTCATGCTAGGACATCTACATTTTAAGTGGTCGTCATACTAGGACATCTACATTTTAAGTGGTCGTCATACTAGGACATCTACATTTTAAGTGGTCGTCATGCTAGGATATCTACATTTTAAGTTGTCGTCATACTAGGACATCTACATTTTAAGTGGTCTGCATGCTAGGACATCTACATTTATTTTAAGTGGTCGTCATGCTAGGATATCTACATTTTAAGTGGTCGTCATGCTAGGACATCTACATTTTAAGTTGTCGTCATGCTAGGACACCTACATTTTAAGTGGTCGTCATGCTAGGACATTTACATTTTAAGTGGTCGTCATGCTAGGACATCTACATTTTAAGTGGTCATCATGCTAGGACATCTAAATTTTAAGTGGTCGTCATGCTAGGACATCTACATTTTAAGTGGTCGTCATGCTAGTATATTTACATTTTAAGTGGTCGTCATGCTAGGACATCTACATTTTAAGTGGTCGTCATGCTAGGACATCTACATTTTAAGTGGTCTTCATGCTAGGATATCTATATTTTAAGTGGTCGTCATGCTAGGCTATCTACATTTTAAGTGGTCGTCATGCTAGGATATCTACATTTTAAGTGGTCGTCATGCTAGGACATCTAAATTTTAAGTGGTCGTCATACTAGGACATCTACATTTTAAGTGGTCGTCATGCTAGGATATCTACATTTTAAGTGGTCGTCATGCAAGGATATCTACATTTTAAGTGGTCGTCATGTTAGGACATCTACATTTTAAGTGGTCGTCATGCTAGGATATCTACATTTTAAGTGGTCGTCATGCTAGGACATCTACATTTTAAGTGGTCGTCATGCTAGGATATCTACATTTTAAGTGGTCGTCATGTTAGGACATCTACATTTTAAGTGGTCTTAATGCTAGGACATCTACATTTTAACTGGTCGTCATGCTAGGACACCTACATTTTAAGGGGTCGTCATGCTAGGATATCTACATTTTAAGTGGTCGTCATGCTAGGACATCTACATTTTAAGTGGTCGTCATGCGAGGACATCTACATTTTAACTGGTCGTTATACTAGGACATCTACATTTTAAGTTGTCGTCATGCTAGGACACCTACATTTTAAGTGGTCGTCACGCTAGGATATCTACATTTTAAGTGGTCGTCATGCTAGGACATCTACATTTTAACTGGTCGTCACACTAGGACATCTACATTTTAAGTGGTCGTCATGCTAGGATATCTACATGTTAAGTGGTCGTCATGCAAGGATATCTACATTTTAAGTGGTCGTCATGCTAGGACATCTACATTTTAACTGGTCGTCATACTAGGACATCAACATTTTAAGTGGTCGTCATGCTAGGATATCTACATTTTAAGTGGTCGTCATGCTAGGACATCTACTCTTTAACTGTTCGGCATACTAGGACATCTACATTTTAAGTGGTCGTCATGCTAGGACATCTACATTTTAAGTGGTCGTCATGCAAGGACACCTACATTTTAAGTGGTCGTCATGCTAGGACATTTACATTTTAAGTGGTCGTCATGCTAGGACATCTACATTTTAAGTGGTCATCATGCTAGGACATCTAAATTTTAAGTGGTCGTCATGCTAGGACATCTACATTTTAAGTGGTCGTCATGCTAGTATATTTACATTTTAAGTGGTCGTCATGCTAGGACATCTACATTTTAAGTGGTCGTCATGCTAGGACATCTACATTTTAAGTGGTCGTCATGCTAGGACATCTACATTTTAAGTGGTCGTCATGCTAGGACTATCTACATTTTAAGTGGTCGTCATGCTAGGACATCTACATTTTAAGTGGTCGTCATGCTAGGACATCTACATTTTAAGTGGTCGTCATGCTAGGACATCTACATTTTAAGTGGTCGTCATGCTAGGACATCTACATTTTAAGTTGTCGTCATGCTAGGACACCTACATTTTAAGTGGTCGTCATGCTAGGACATTTACATTTTAAGTGGTCGTCATGCTAGGACATCTACATTTTAAGTGGTCATCATGCTAGGACATCTAAATTTTAAGTGGTCGTCATGCTAGGACATCTACATTTTAAGTGGTCGTCATGCTAGTATATTTACATTTTAAGTGGTCGTCATGCTAGGACATCTACATTTTAAGTGGTCGTCATGCTAGGACATCTACATTTTAAGTGGTCTTCATGCTAGGATATCTATATTTTAAGTGGTCGTCATGCTAGGCTATCTACATTTTAAGTGGTCGTCATGCTAGGATATCTACATTTTAAGTGGTCGTCATGCTAGGACATCTAAATTTTAAGTGGTCGTCATACTAGGACATCTACATTTTAAGTGGTCGTCATGCTAGGATATCTACATTTTAAGTGGTCGTCATGCAAGGATATCTACATTTTAAGTGGTCGTCATGTTAGGACATCTACATTTTAAGTGGTCGTCATGCTAGGATATCTACATTTTAAGTGGTCGTCATGCTAGGACATCTACATTTTAAGTGGTCGTCATGCTAGGATATCTACATTTTAAGTGGTCGTCATGTTAGGACATCTACATTTTAAGTGGTCTTAATGCTAGGACATCTACATTTTAACTGGTCGTCATGCTAGGACACCTACATTTTAAGTGGGTCGTCATGCTAGGATATCTACATTTTAAGTGGTCGTCATGCTAGGACATCTACATTTTAAGTGGTCGTCATGCGAGGACATCTACATTTTAACTGGTCGTTATACTAGGACATCTACATTTTAAGTTGTCGTCATGCTAGGACACCTACATTTTAAGTGGTCGTCACGCTAGGATATCTACATTTTAAGTGGTCGTCATGCTAGGACATCTACATTTTAACTGGTCGTCACACTAGGACATCTACATTTTAAGTGGTCGTCATGCTAGGATATCTACATGTTAAGTGGTCGTCATGCAAGGATATCTACATTTTAAGTGGTCGTCATGCTAGGACATCTACATTTTAACTGGTCGTCATACTAGGACATCAACATTTTAAGTGGTCGTCATGCTAGGATATCTACATTTTAAGTGGTCGTCATGCTAGGACATCTACTCTTTAACTGTTCGGCATACTAGGACATCTACATTTTAAGTGGTCGTCATGCTAGGACATCTACATTTTAAGTGGTCGTCATGCAAGGATATCTACATTTTAAAGTGTCGTCATGCTAGGACATCTACATTTTAAGTGGTCATCATGCTAGGACATCTACATTTTAAGTGGTCATCATGTTAGTACATCTACATTTTAAGTGGTCGTCATGCTAGGACTCCTACATTTTATGTGGCTGTCATGCCTGGATATCTACATTTTAAGTGGTTGTCATGTTAGGACATCTACATTTTAAGTGGTCGTCATGCTAGGACATCTACATTTTAAGTGGTCGTCATGCTAGGAGATCTACATTTTAAGTGGTCGTCATGCTAGGACATCTACATTTTAAGTGGTCGTCATGCTAGGACATCTACATTTTAAGTGGTCTGCATGCTAGGACATCTACATTTTAAGTGGTCGTCATGCTAGGACATCTACATTTTAAGTGGTCGTCATGCTAGGACATCTATATTTTAATTGGTCGTCATGCTAGGACATCTACATTTTAATTTGGTCGTCATGCTAGGACATCTACATTTTAAGTGGTCGTCATGCTAGGACATCTACATTTTAAGTGGTCTTCATGCTAGGACATCTACATTTTAAGTGGTCGTCATGCTAGGACATCTACATTTTAAGTGGTCGTCATACTAGGACATCTACATTTTAAGTGGTCTGCATGCTAGGACATCTACATTTTAAGTGGTCGTCATGCTAGGATATCTACATTTTAAGTGGTCGTCATACTAGGACATCTACATTTTAAGTGGTCGTCATGCTAGGATATCTACATTTTAAGTGGTCGTCATGCTAGGACATCTACATTTTAAGTGGTCGTCATGCTAGGACATCTACATTTTAAGTGCTCGTCATGCTAGGATATCTACATTTTAAGTGGTCGTCATGCTAGGACATCTACATTTTAAGTGGTCGTCATGCTAGGACATCTACATTTTAAGTGGTCGTCATGCTAGGACATCTACATTTTAAGTGGTCTGCATTCTAGGACATCTACATTTTAAGTGGTCGTCATGCTAGGACATCTACATTTTAAGTGGTCGTCATGTTAGGACATCTACATTTTAAGTGGTCGTCATACTAGGACATCTGCATTTTAAGTGGTCGTCATGCTATGACATCTACATTTTAAGTGGTCGTCATGCTAGGATATCTACATTTTAAGTGGTCGTCATGCAAGGATATCTACATTTTAAGTGGTCGTCATGTTAGGACATCTACATTTTAAGTGGTCGTCATGCTAGGATATCTACATTTTAAGTGGTCGTCATGCTAGGACATCTACATTTTAAGTGGTCGTAATGCTAGGATATCTACATTTTAAGTGGTCGTCATGTTAGGACATCTACATTTTAAGTGGTCTTCATGTTCGGACATCTACATTTTAACTGGTCGTCATGCTAGGACACCTACATTTTAAGTGGTCGTCATGCTAGGATATCTACATTTTAAGTGGTCGTCATGCTAGGACATCTACATTTTAAGTGGTCGTCATGCGAGGACATCTACATTTTAACTGGTCGTTATACTAGGACATCTACATTTTAAGTTGTCGTCATGCTAGGACACCTACATTTTAAGTGGTCGTCATGCTAGGATATCTACATTTTAAGTGGTCGTCATGCTAGGACATCTACATTTTAACTGGTCGTCATACTAGGACATCTACATTTTAAGTGGTCGTCATGCTAGGATATCTACATGTTAAGTGGTCGTCATGCAAGGATATCTACATTTTAAGTGGTCGTCATGCTAGGACATCTACATTTTAACTGGTCGTCATACTAGGACATCAACATTTTAAGTGGTCGTCATGCTAGAATATCTACATTTTAAGTGGTCGTCATGCTAGGACATCTACATTTTAACTGGTCGTCATACTAGGACATCTACATTTTAAGTGGTCGTCATGCTAGGACATCTACATTTTAAGTGGTCGTCATGCAAGGATATCTACATTTTAAAAAGTCGTCATGCTAGGACATCTACATTTTAAGTGGTCATCATGCTAGGACATCTACATTTTAAGTGGTCATCATGTTAGTACATCTACATTTTAAGTGGTCGTCATGCTAGGACATCTACATTTTATGTGGCTGTCATGCCTGGATATCTACATTTTAAGTGGTTGTCATGTTAGGACATCAACATTTTAAGTGGTCGTCATGCTAGGACATCTACATTTTAAGTTGTCGTCATGCTAGGAGATCTAAATTTTAAGTGGTCGTCATGCTAGGACATCTAAATTTTAAGTGGTCGTCATGCTAGGACATCTACATTTTAAGTGGTCTGCATGCTAGGACATCTACATTTTAAGTGGTCGTCATGCTAGGACATCTATATTTTAATTGGTCGTCATGCTAGGACATCTACATTTTAATTGGTCGTCATGCTAGGACATCTACATTTTAAGTGGTAGTCATGCTAGGACATCTACATTTTAAGTGGTCTTCATGCTAGGACATCTACATTTTAAGTGGTCGTCATGCTAGGACATCTACATTTTAAGTGGTCGTCATACTAGGACATCTACATTTTAAGTGGTCTGCATGCTAGGACATCTACATTTTAAGTGGTCGTCATGCTAGGATATCTACATTTTAAGTGGTCGTCATACTAGGACATCTACATTTTAAGTGGTCGTCATGCTAGGATATCTACATTTTAAGTGGTCGTCATGCTAGGACATCTACATTTTAAGTGGTCGTCATGCTAGGACATCTACATTTTAAGTGCTCGTCATGCTAGGATATCTACATTTTAAGTGGTCGTCATGCTAGGAAATCTACATTTTAAGTGGTCGTCATGCTAGGACATCTACATTTTAAGTGGTCGTCATGCTAGGACATCTACATTTTAAGTGGTCTGCATTCTAGGACATCTACATTTTAAGTGGTCGTCATGCTAGGACATCTATATTTTAATTGGTCGTCATGCTAGGACATCTACATTTTAAGTGGTCTGCATGCTAGGACATCTACATTTTAAGTGGTCGTCATGCTAGGATATCTACATTTTAAGTGGTCGTCATACTAGGACATCTACATTTTAAGTGGTCGTCATGCTAGGATATCTACATTTTAAGTGGTCGTCATGCTAGGACATCTACATTTTAAGTGGTCGTCATGCTAGGACATCTACATTTTAAGTGCTCGTCATGCTAGGATATCTACATTTTAAGTGGTCGTCATGCTAGGAAATCTACATTTTAAGTGGTCGTCATGCTAGGACATCTACATTTTAAGTGGTCGTCATGCTAGGACATCTACATTTTAAGTGGTCTGCATTCTAGGACATCTACATTTTAAGTGGTCGTCATGCTAGGACATCTACATTTTAATTGGTCGTCATGCTAGGACATCTACATTTTAAGTGGTCGTCATGCTAGGACATCTACATTTTAAGTGGTCTTCATGCTAGGACATCTACATTTTAAGTGGTCGTCATACTAGGACATCTACATTTTAAGTGGTCTGCATGCTAGGACATCTACATTTTAAGTGGTCGTCATGCTAGGATATCTACATTTTAAGTGGTCATCATGTTAGTACATCTACATTTTAAGTGGTCGTCATGCTAGGACTCCTACATTTTATGTGGCTGTCATGCCTGGATATCTACATTTTAAGTGGTTGTCATGTTAGGACATCTACATTTTAAGTGGTCGTCATGCTAGGACATCTACATTTTAAGTGGTCGTCATGCTAGGAGATCTACATTTTAAGTGGTCGTCATGCTAGGACATCTACATTTTAAGTGGTCGTCATGCTAGGACATCTACATTTTAAGTGGTCTGCATGCTAGGACATCTACATTTTAAGTGGTCGTCATGCTAGGACATCTACATTTTAAGTGGTCGTCATGCTAGGACATCTATATTTTAATTGGTCGTCATGCTAGGACATCTACATTTTAATTTGGTCGTCATGCTAGGACATCTACATTTTAAGTGGTCGTCATGCTAGGACATCTACATTTTAAGTGGTCGTCATGCTAGGACATCTACATTTTAAGTGGTCGTCATGCTAGGACATCTACATTTTAAGTGGTCGTCATACTAGGACATCTACATTTTAAGTGGTCTGCATGCTAGGACATCTACATTTTAAGTGGTCGTCATGCTAGGATATCTACATTTTAAGTGGTCGTCATACTAGGACATCTACATTTTAAGTGGTCGTCATGCTAGGATATCTACATTTTAAGTGGTCGTCATGCTAGGACATCTACATTTTAAGTGGTCGTCATGCTAGGACATCTACATTTTAAGTGCTCGTCATGCTAGGATATCTACATTTTAAGTGGTCGTCATGCTAGGACATCTACATTTTAAGTGGTCGTCATGCTAGGACATCTACATTTTAAGTGGTCGTCATGCTAGGACATCTACATTTTAAGTGGTCGCATTCTAGGACATCTACATTTTAAGTGGTCGTCATGCTAGGACATCTACATTTTAAGTGGTCGTCATGTTAGGACATCTACATTTTAAGTGGTCGTCATACTAGGATATCTACATTTTAAGTGGTCGTCATGCAAGGATATCTACATTTTAAGTGGTCGTCATGTTAGGACATCTACATTTTAAGTGGTCGTCATGCTAGGATATCTACATTTTAAGTGGTCGTCATGCTAGGACATCTACATTTTAAGTGGTCGTAATGCTAGGATATCTACATTTTAAGTGGTCGTCATGTTAGGACATCTACATTTTAAGTGGTCTTCATGCTAGGACATCTACATTTTAACTGGTCGTCATGCTAGGACACCTACATTTTAAGTGGTCGTCATGCTAGGATATCTACATTTTAAGTGGTCGTCATGCTAGGACATCTACATTTTAAGTGGTCGTCATGCGAGGACATCTACATTTTAACTGGTCGTTATACTAGGACATCTACATTTTAAGTTGTCGTCATGCTAGGACACCTACATTTTAAGTGGTCGTCATGCTAGGATATCTACATTTTAAGTGGTCGTCATGCTAGGACATCTACATTTTAACTGGTCGTCATACTAGGACATCTACATTTTAAGTGGTCGTCATGCTAGGATATCTACATGTTAAGTGGTCGTCATGCAAGGATATCTACATTTTAAGTGGTCGTCATGCTAGGACATCTACATTTTAACTGGTCGTCATACTAGGACATCAACATTTTAAGTGGTCGTCATGCTAGGATATCTACATTTTAAGTTGTCGTCATGCTAGGACATCTACATTTTAACTGGTCGTTATACTAGGACATCTACATTTTAAGTGGTCGTCATGCTAGGACATCTACATTTTAAGTGGTCGTCATGCAAGGATATCTACATTTTAAAAAGTCGTCATGCTAGGACATCTACATTTTAAGTGGTCATCATGCTAGGACATCTACATTTTAAGTGGTCATCATGTTAGTACATCTACATTTTAAGTGGTCGTCATGCTAGGACATCTACATTTTATGTGGCTGTCATGCCTGGATATCTACATTTTAAGTGGTTGTCATGTTAGGACATCAACATTTTAAGTGGTCGTCATGCTAGGACATCTACATTTTAAGTTGTCGTCATGCTAGGAGATCTACATTTTAAGTGGTCGTCATGCTAGGACATCTACATTTTAAGTGGTCGTCATGCTAGGACATCTACATTTTAAGTGGTCTGCATGCTAGGACATCTACATTTTAAGTGGTCGTCATGCTAGGACATCTACATTTTAAGTGGTCGTCATGCTAGGACATCTACATTTTAATTGGTCGTCATGCTAGGACATCTACATTTTAATTGGTCGTCATGCTAGGACATCTACATTTTAAGTGGTCGTCATGCTAGGACATCTACATTTTAAGTGGTCTTCATGCTAGGACATCTACATTTTAAGTGGTCGTCATGCTAGGACATCTACATTTTAAGTGGTCGTCATACTAGGACATCTACATTTTAAGTGGTCTGCATGCTAGGACATCTACATTTTAAGTGGTCGTCATGCTAGGATATCTACATTTTAAGTGGTCGTCATACTAGGACATCTACATTTTAAGTGGTCGTCATGCTAGGATATCTACATTTTAAGTGGTCGTCATGCTAGGACATCTACATTTTAAGTGGTCGTCATGCTAGGACATCTACATTTTAAGTGCTCGTCATGCTAGGATATCTACATTTTAAGTGGTCGTCATGCTAGGACATCTACATTTTAAGTGGTCGTCATGCTAGGACATCTACATTTTAAGTGGTCGTCATGCTAGGACATCTACATTTTAAGTGGTCTGCATTCTAGGACATCTACATTTTAAGTGGTCGTCATGCTAGGACATCTACATTTTAATTGGTCGTCATGCTAGGACATCTACATTTTAAGTGGTCGTCATGCTAGGACATCTACATTTTAAGTGGTCTTCATGCTAGGACATCTACATTTTAAGTGGTCGTCATGCTAGGACATCTACATTTTAAGTGGTCGTCATGCTAGGACATCTACATTTTAAGTGGTCGTCATGCTAGGACATCTACATTTTAAGTGGTCGTCATGCTAGGATATCTACATTTTAAGTGGTCGTCATACTAGGACATCTACATTTTAAGTGGTCTGTCATGCTAGGACATCTACATTTTAAGTGGTCGTCATGCTAGGACATCTACATTTTAAGTGGTCGTCATGCTAGGACATCTACATTTTAAGTGGTCGTCATGCTAGGACATCTACATTTTAAGTGGTCGTCATGCTAGGACATCTACATTTTAAGTGGTCGTCATGCTAGGACATCTACATTTTAAGTGGTCGTCATGCTAGGACATCTACATTTTAAGTGGTCGTCATGCTAGGACATCTACATTTTAAGTGTCGTCATGCTAGGACATCTACATTTTAAGTGGTCGTGCATGCTAGGACATCTACATTTTAAGTGGTCGTCATGCTAGGACATCTACATTTTAAGTGGTCGTCATGCTAGGACATCTACATTTTAAGTGGTCGTCATGCTAGGACATCTACATTTTAAGTGGTCGTCATGCTAGGACATCTACATTTTAAGTGGTCGTCATGCTAGGACATCTACATTTTAAGTGGTCTTCATGCTAGGACATCTACATTTTAAGTGGTCGTCATGCTAGGACATCTACATTTTAAGTGGTCGTCATACTAGGACATCTACATTTTAAGTGGTCTGCATGCTAGGACATCTACATTTAAAGTGGTCGTCATGCTAGGATATCTACATTTTAAGTGGTCGTCATACTAGGACATCTACATTTTAAGTGGTCGTCATGCTAGGATATCTACATTTTAAGTGGTCGTCATGCTAGGACATCTACATTTTAAGTGGTCGTCATGCTAGGACATCTACATTTTAAGTGGTCGTCATGCTAGGATATCTACATTTTAAGTGGTCGTCATGCTATGACATCTACATTTTAAGTGGTCGTCATGCTAGGACATCTACATTTTAAGTGGTCGTCATGCTAGGACATCTACATTTTAAGTGGTCGTCATACTAGGACATCTGCATTTTAAGTGGTCGTCATGCTATGACATCTACATTTTAACTGGTCGTCGTACTAGGACATCTACATTTTAAGTGGTCGTCATGCTAGGACATCTACATTTTAAGTGGTCGTCATGTTAGGACATCTACATTTTAAGTGTTCGTCATGCTAGGACATCTACATTTTAAGTGGTCGTCATGCTAGGACATCTACATTTTAAGTGGTCGTCATGCTAGGACATCTACATTTTAAGTGGTCGTCATGCTAGGACATCTACATTTTAAGTGGTCGTCATGCTAGGACATCTACATTTTAATTGGTCGTCATGCTAGGACATCTACATTTTAAGTGGTCGTCATGCTAGGACATCTACATTTTAAGTGGTCGTCATGCTAGGACATCTACATTTTAAGTGGTCGTCATGCTAGGACATCTACATTTTAAGTGGTCGTCATACTAGGACATCTACATTTTAAGTGGTCGTCATGCTAGGACATCTACATTTTAAGTGGTCGTCATGCTAGGATATCTACATTTTAAGTGGTCGTCATGCTAGGACATCTACATTTTAAGTGGTCGTCATGCTAGGATATCTACATTTTAAGTGGTCGTCATGCTAGGACATCTACATTTTAAGTGGTCGTCATGCTAGGATATCTACATTTTAAGTGGTCGTCATGCTAGGACATCTACATTTTAAGTGGTCGTCATACTAGGACATCTACATTTTAAGTGGTCGTCATGCTAGGACATCTACATTTTAAGTGGTCGTCATGCTAGGATATCTACATTTTAAGTGGTCGTCATACTAGGACATCTACATTTTAAGTGGTCTGCATGCTAGGACATCTACATTTTAAGTGGTCGTCATGCTAGGATATCTACATTTTAAGTGGTCGTCATGCTAGGACATCTACATTTTAAGTTGTCGTCATGCTAGGACATCTACATTTTAAGTGGTCGTCATGCTAGGACATTTACATTTTAAGTGGTCGTCATGCTAGGACATCTACATTTTAAGTGGTCATCATGCTAGGACATCTAAATTTTAAGTGGTCGTCATGCTAGGACATCTACATTTTAAGTGGTCGTCATGCTAGTATATTTACATTTTAAGTGGTCGTCATGCTAGGACATCTACATTTTAAGTGGTCGTCATGCTAGGACATCTACATTTTAAGTGGTCTTCATGCTAGGATATCTATATTTTAAGTGGTCGTCATGCTAGGCTATCTACATTTTAAGTGGTCGTCATGCTAGGATATCTACATTTTAAGTGGTCGTCATGCTAGGAAATCTAAATTTTAAGTGGTCGTCATACTAGGACATCTACATTTTAAGTGGTCGTCATACTAGGACATCTACATTTTAAGAGGTCGTCATGCTAGGATATCTACATTTTAAGTGGTCGTCATGTTAGGACATCTACATTTTAAGTTGTCGTCATACTAGGACATCTACATTTTAAGTGGTCGTCATGCTAGGATATCTACATTTTAAGTGGTCGTCATGCAAGGATATCTACATTTTAAGTGGTCGTCATGTTAGGACATCTACATTTTAAGTGGTCGTCATGCTAGGATATCTACATTTTAAGTGGTCGTCATGCTAGGACATCTACATTTTAAGTGGTCGTCATGCTAGGATATCTACATTTTAAGTGGTCGTCATGCGAGGACATCTACATTTTAACTGGTCGTTATACTAGGACATCTACATTTTAAGTTGTCGTCATGCTAGGACACCTACATTTTAAGTGGTCGTCATGCTAGGATATCTACATTTTAAGTGGTCGTCATGCTAGGACATCTACATTTTAACTGGTCGTCATACTAGGACATCTACATTTTAAGTGGTCGTCATGCTAGGATATCTACATGTTAAGTGGTCGTCATGCAAGGATATCTACATTTTAAGTGGTCGTCATGCTAGGACATCTACATTTTAACTGGTCGTCATACTAGGACATCAACATTTTAAGTGGTCGTCATGCTAGGATATCTACATTTTAAGTGGTCGTCATGCTAGGACATCTACTCTTTAACTGTTCGGCATACTAGGACATCTACATTTTAAGTGGTCGTCATGCTAGGACATCTACATTTTAAGTGGTCGTCATGCAAGGATATCTACATTTTAAAGTGTCGTCATGCTAGGACATCTACATTTTAAGTGGTCATCATGCTAGGACATCTACATTTTAAGTAGTCATCATGTTAGTACATCTACATTTTAAGTGGTCGTCATGCTAGGACTCCTACATTTTATGTGGATGTCATGCCTTGATATCTACATTTTAAGTGGTTGTCATGTTAGGACATCTACATTTTATGTGGTCGTCATGCTAGGACATCTACATTTTAAGTGGTCGTCATGCTAGGAGATCTACATTTTAAGTGGTCGTCATGCTAGGATATCTACATTTTAAGTGGTCGTCATGCTAGGACATCTACATTTTAAGTGGTCTGCATGCTAGGACATCTACATTTTAAGTGGTCGTCATGCTAGGACATCTACATTTTAAGTGGTCGTCATGCTAGGACATCTATATTTTAATTGGTCGTCATGCTAGGACATCTACATTTTAATTTGTCGTCATGCTAGGACATCTACATTTTAAGTGGTCGTCATGCTAGGACATCTACATTTTAAGTGTTCTTCATGCTAGGACATCTACATTTTAAGTGGTCGTCATGCTAGGACATCTACATTTTAAGTGGTCGTCATACTAGGACATCTACATTTTAAGTGGTCTGCATGCTAGGACATCTACATTTTAAGTAATCGTCATGCTAGGATATCTACATTTTAAGTGGTCGTCATACTAGGACATCTACATTTTAAGTGGTCGTCATGCTAGGATATCTACATTTTAAGTGGTCGTCATGCTAGGACATCTACATTTTAAGTGGTCGTCATGCTAGGACATCTACATTTTAAGTGCTCGTCATGCTAGGATATCTACATTTTAAGTGGTCGTCATGCTAGGACATCTACATTTTAAGTGGTCGTCATGCTAGGACATCTACATTTTAAGTGGTCGTCATGCTAGGACATCTACATTTTAAGTGGTCTGCATTCTAGGACATCTACATTTTAAGTGGTCGTCATGCTAGGACATCTACATTTTAAGTGGTCGTCATGTTAGGACATCTACATTTTAAGTGGTCGTCATACTAGGACATCTGCATTTTAAGTGGTCGTCATGCTATGACATCTACATTTTAAGTGGTCGTCATGCTAGGATATCTACATTTTAAGTGGTCGTCATGCAAGGATATCTACATTTTAAGTGGTCGTCATGTTAGGACATCTACATTTTAAGTGGTCGTCATGCTAGGATATCTACATTTTAAGTGGTCGTCATGCTAGGACATCTACATTTTAAGTGGTCGTAATGCTAGGATATCTACATTTTAAGTGGTCGTCATGTTAGGACATCTACATTTTAAGTGGTCTTCATGCTAGGACATCTACATTTTAACTGGTCGTCATGCTAGGACACCTACATTTTAAGTGGATCGTCATGCTAGGATATCTACATTTTAAGTGGTCGTCATGCTAGGACATCTACATTTTAAGTGGTCGTCATGCGAGGACATCTACATTTTTACTGGTCGTTATACTAGGACATCTACATTTTAAGTTGTCGTCATGCTAGGACACCTACATTTTAAGTGGTCGTCATGCTAGGATATCTACATTTTAAGTGGTCGTCATGCTAGGACATCTACTATTTAACTGGTCGTCATACTAGGACATCTACATTTTAAGTGGTCGTCATGCTAGGATATCTACATGTTAAGTGGTCGTCATGCAAGGATATCTACATTTTAAGTGGTCGTCATGCTAGGACATCTACATTTTAACTGGTCGTCATACTAGGACATCAACATTTTAAGTGGTCGTCATGCTAGGATATCTACATTTTAAGTGGTCGTCATGCTAGGACATCTACATTTTAACTGGTCGTAATACTAGGACATCTACATTTTAATTGGTCGTCATGCTAGGACATCTACATTTTAAGTGGTCGTCATGCAAGGATATCTACATTTTAAAAAGTCGTCATGCTAGGACATCTACATTTTAAGTGGTCATCATGCTAGGACATCTACATTTTAAGTGGTCATCATGTTAGTACATCTACATTTTAAGTGGTCGTCATGCTAGGACATCTACATTTTATGTGGCTGTCATGCCTGGATATCTACATTTTAAGTGGTTGTCATGTTAGGACATCAACATTTTAAGTGGTCGTCATGCTAGGACATCTACATTTTAAGTTGTCGTCATGCTAGGAGATCTACATTTTAAGTGGTCGTCATGCTAGGACATCTACATTTTAAGTGGTCGTCATGCTAGGACATCTACATTTTAAGTGGTCTGCATGCTAGGACATCTACATTTTAAGTGGTCGTCATGCTAGGACATCTACATTTTAAGTGGTCGTCATGCTAGGACATCTATATTTTAATTGGTCGTCATGCTAGGACATCTACATTTTAATTGGTCGTCATGCTAGGACATCTACATTTTAAGTGGTCGTCATGCTAGGACATCTACATTTTAAGTGGTCTTCATGCTAGGACATCTACATTTTAAGTGGTCGTCATGCTAGGACATCTACATTTTAAGTGGTCGTCATACTAGGACATCTACATTTTAAGTGGTCTGCATGCTAGGACATCTACATTTTAAGTGGTCGTCATGCTAGGTTATCTACATTTTAAGTGGTCGTCATACTAGGACATCTACATTTTAAGTGGTCGTCATGCTAGGATATCTACATTTTAAGTGGTCGTCATGCTAGGACATCTACATTTTAAGTGGTCGTCATGCTAGGACATCTACATTTTAAGTGCTCGTCATGCTAGGATATCTACATTTTAAGTGGTCGTCATGCTAGGACATCTACATTTTAAGTGGTCGTCATGCTAGGACATCTACATTTTAAGTGGTCGTCATGCTAGGACATCTACATTTTAAGTGGTCTGCATTCTAGGACATCTACATTTTAAGTGGTCGTCATGCTAGGACATCTACATTATAATTGGTCGTCATGCTAGGACATCTACATTTTAAGTGGTCGTCATGCTAGGACATCTACATTTTAAGTGGTCTTCATGCTAGGACATCTACATTTTAAGTGGTCGTCATGCTAGGACATCTACATTTTAAGTGGTCGTCATACTAGGACATCTAAATTTTAAGTGGTCTGCATGCTAGGACATCTACATTTTAAGTGGTCGTCATGCTAGGATATCTACATTTTAAGTGGTCGTCATACTAGGACATCTACATTTTAAGTGGTCTGCATTCTAGGACATCTACATTTTAAGTGGTCGTCATGCTAGGACATCTACATTCTAAGTGGTCGTAATGCTAAGACATTTACATTTTAAGTGGTCGTCATACTAGGACATCTGCATTTTAAGTGGTCGTCATGCTATCACATCTACATTTTAAGTGGTCGTCATGCTAGGACATCTACATTTTAAGTGGTCGTCATGCTAAGACATCTACATTTTAAGTGGTCGTCATACTAGGACATCTGCATTTTAAGTGGTCGTCATGCTATGACATCTACATTTTAACTGGTCGTCATACTAGGACATCTACATTTTAAGTGGTCGTCATGCTAGGACATCTACATTTTAAGTGGTCGTCATGTTAGGACATCTACATTTTAAGTGTTCGTCATGCTAGGACATCTACATTTTAAGTGGTCTGCATGCTAGGACATCTACATTTTAAGTGGTCGTCATGCTAGGACATCTACATTTTAAGTGGTCGTCCTGCTAGGACATCTACATTTTAAGTGGTCTTCATGCTTGGACATCTACATTTTAAGTGGTCGTCATGCTAGGACATCTACATTTTAAGTGGTCGTCATACTAGGACATCTACATTTTAAGTGGTCTGCATGCTAGGACATCTACATTTAAAGTGGTCGTCGTGCTAGGATATCTACATTTTAAGTGGTCGTCATACTAGGACATCTACATTTTAAGTGGTCGTCATGCTAGGATATCTACATTTTAAGTGGTCGTCATGCTAGGACATCTACATTTTAAGTGGTCGTCATGCTAGGACATCTCCATTTTAAGTGCTCGTCATGCTAGGATATCTACATTTTAAGTGGTCGTCAGGCTAGGACATCTACATTTTAAGTGGTCGTCATACTTGGACATCTACATTTTAAGTGGTCTGCATGCTAGGACATCTACATTTTAAGTGGTCTGCATTCTAGGACATCTACATTTTAAGTGGTCTGCATGCTAGGACATCTACATTTTAAGTGGTCGTCATGCTAAGACATCTACATTTTAAGTGGTCGTCATGTTAGGACATCTACATTTTAAGTTGTCGTCATGTTAGGACATCTACATTTTAAGTGGTCGTCATGTTAGGACATCTGCATTTTAAGTGGTCGTCATGCTATGACATCTACATTTTATGTGGTCGTCATACTAGGACATCTGCATTTTAAGTGGTCGTCATGCTATGACATCTACATTTTAACTGGTCGTCATACTAGGACATCTACATTTTAAGTGGTCGTCATGCTAGGACATCTACATTTTAAGTGGTCGTCATGTTAGGACATCTACATTTTAAGTGTTCGTCATGTTAGGACATCTACATTTTAACTGGTCGTCATGCTAGGACATCTACATTTTATGTGGTCGTCATACTAGGACATCTGCATTTTAAGTGGTCGTCATGCTATGACATCTACATTTTAACTGGTCGTCATACTAGGACATCTACATTTTAAGTGGTCGTCATGCTAGGACATCTACATTTTAAGTGGTCGTCATGTTAGGACATCTACATTTTAAGTGGTCGTCATGTTAGGACATCTACATTTTAACTGGTCGTCATGCTAGGACATCTACATTTTATGTGGTCGTCATACTAGGACATCTACATTTTAAGTGGTTGTCATGCTAGGACATCTACATTTTAAGTGGTCGTCATGCTAGGACATCTACATTTTAAGTGGTCGTCATGCTAGGACAACTTCATTTTAAGTGGTCGTCATGTTAGGACATCTACATTTTAACTGGTCGTCATGCTAGGACATCTACATTTTATGTGGTCGTCATACTAGGACATCTACATTTTAAGTGGTCGTCATGCTAGGACATCTACATTTTAACTGGTCGTCATGCTAGGACATCTACATTTTATGTGGTCGTCATACTAGGACATCTACATTTTAAGTGGTCGTCATGCTAGGACATCTACATTTTAAGTGGTCGTCATGCTAGGAGATCTACATTTTAAGTGGTCGTCATGCTAGGACATCTACATTTTAAGTGGTCATCATGTTAGTACATCTACATTTTAAGTGGTCGTCATGCTAGGACATCAACATTTTAAGTAGTCTATATATTTGGACATCTACATTTAAATGATCTGCATGTTATGACATCTATATTTAAGTGGTCTGTATGTTTGGACATCTACACTGCAAGTGGACAATCTTTAAGGTCACCCAAAAAATAATTGCAACTAACAATTATCTGACACATTAACTCCCAAAGTTGATTTTTCTTGTCATCCACACTGTCATTCCCAGAATCCCCCACACTAATTTTGATTGCGTCACAACATGGCGTCTGCCTGAGACCACTTGAGTTTGACATTCACTCTGAGTCGGTCATTTTGAGTTTATCATTCCTCCTGAGTTTTTCAATTTGACTTTGACCAGCTGCTCAAGGTTTTTCATCTGTTGTCCAATGTTGTAACGTCTACATTCTGTTACTAAAAGTCTGCAATGTTCTGCACATCCTGTTCATCAGGTTAAACACAATGTCGTCTCATCGAGGAGTCTCAAGCTGGCCAGATGTATTGATGTTCTTGGCTGCACTCTTTTTGAGTAACGACCTCCAGCTTGTCAGCAGTGGTAAGCAAACATTATTTCAAGGCCTATTGGATATCTATAAACCAAAAACAAAATTCCGAATAAATAATCCCTCCGTCTCTATGCGTCATTGAAATGAATGCGCTCACATATAACATTTGAATTGCAATGCTGTAACATTTCGTCATTTTAAAAAAAATAACTGACTTACAAAAGTTAGTTTTAAAAAATATATATTCCCGTTTTTTCGTTGCATTTTTCTAATATAATAGAAATAACTGTCAAACACCGGCGGCAGTGATACAAGAGTGACCTATCTGCGATGATTTTTTAACACGATTATTTGCAGCAGTGTTAAACTGACAAAACCAATAGATGATTGTTTATTTCGACTCAAATTTTAACTTACAGTTGAACTGACCTATTCAAGCCACGGGGTACTGGGTAGAATGCCAGCCGCCATCAATCTAACACTAACGACCTCCAGAGAGGTCAAACGAACATTCAGGTTAATTCACATTGACGACTTCAACCTGGACACTGACCTCATCACCATGACCACAAACCCTGACGGCAGTTTGCAGTACAAGAAGGAGGCTCCAGTGGATGATCAGGTGAGTGAAATCTGACATCATTTCCTGCCATCCTTGCCGATACAGCTTGAGATAACTGTGAGTGCTACTGATGAGTATTGCATTGTGGCTAAAAGGCGCAGTATTAGTTTCCGAAAATGTTCTGAAATTTTGCAAAAAAGTTCATTTTTGCCAGATTTGTCCCGGCCTGATGACTATAGTGATTTTAATCTTCATATCAATTTTTTTAAAAGAGTTATTTTTAGGCTACCTTACAACTGATGTTTCCACAGAATACAGGCTTCTACGAGGACGTGACGAGTGCGGCTATCTTCCAAGTTGACAGAAAAATTGATACGACGATAAATCGTAGAACGTATTTGCTGTTTGTAAGTGTCTTTGAAATATGCGGATGTCTTTGATTATTAGTTTAAAAGGAGAATGTACGAATTTAGTGAATGAATTTAAATGACATTTCAAACGTATCTAATTTTGATCTTTCGGTTCGAGCAACATTTAAAATTACAGAATTGACAAATTACTAATTCTACAGTTGGCCCAGTAAGAAAATTATTTCCAGATATTTTCTTTGATAAAGAGTCTCCAAGTCATTCTAGGTAATGCTGAAATGACCTCAGCAACGCATAATTTATGATGAAGAAAAGACGTGGCCATTAAAACCTGTTATTTTTTTATTTATTTATCCTAATATAAGGACTTTGATTTTTAAAATAGACATAATTTAATGTCTCAAAAAATGTCTTGTGAATCTTGAAAATCGGTTTACTCTATCATTTAGAAAGGACAGTTTTTTATGGGAAATTTCACATACTCACTAGAAGCAAAGTCTCGAACCAGAAGAGATGTGAACTCGGCAGTTATTTTACCGGAAGTTGTGTACGTCCTCCGGGAGGAGGCACGACGGCAGCTGCAGTTCCGTGATGACATGGTGACGTGTAAGTTGTTTGATCAAAAATAGATGATAAACATTTTAAAGCACTAATAACGCTCGTAGCTCAGTTACTTGTTTAAACACATGACACTAAAATGTTAATCACAATGATTTACAGCAACATTTTTAGACATTCAATAAAAGATTCTTCTAGTAAATCATTACCTGGCGATAAGATTATTTACAAACACACGTTTATACTTTCAATGAGACAGAAGTCTAGTAAATCTTTTCTTGGCCGTGTCAAGACTCGAATGAACTGAAGATCTCTTGGTGATATCAGAGGCGTCACCAGTGTGTTGCGGGGGTGCGGAACGCACAAAATTAAATCATATCTATGGGTGAAAACAAAATATAAAAACTCTGTGTGTTCCCATTTTTTTTTCAACTTGCAGACTCGGATGACGTCTATCGATTAAGACGGGAGGGGGCATGGGTGCCCGCAGGGGGGCTGGGGGGCACTAGCCCCCCTGGATTGATTTTTTAAAAAATATTGACAAAAATAGACAAATAATTTATTAAATTTAAGAGAAACTAAAGAGAAAGTAACTAAGCTGATGCTTATGTCGTTTTACTGGGTAATTATTTTTATATTTTCTATATTGTAGAGCAGTGGTTCCCAAACTTTTTTCACACAAGAACCCCTTTTCATAGTCAAACTTTGCCCACGGACCCCTAAGTGAAAAAGCTACATAAATGCATTAGTACATAAGTTACGAATAAGAAAAAAATGAAGAAATATTTATTGAAATTATATTTTTTGTTAAACAATTAATGAGTTGGGTGAACGTATTAAGATTTAATGAGTGTATTTATGTCCGGCTCAATGTTTGTGAGTAGCAAGCACAAATCCCCAGGAGAAATAGTGTCTAGTCCGTTTCTTTTTCTTTTTTTTAACCTTTTTTTTGGATGAGGTTCATAATGGTACGGAATCTTTGTTCTACCAAATAGAAAGACGGGAAAGCAGTAAACAAATTCTGTACATTAACCCATAATGCATTAAAAAAATTGAGCTGTACAATAACCCATAATGCATGATATAAAATTGGGCTGTACAATAACCCATAATGCATGATATAAAATTGGGCTGTACAATAACAAGTATTGCATGATATAAAATTGGGCGGTACAATAACCCGAAATGCAGGATATAAAATTGGGCTGTACAATAACCAATAATGCGGTATATAAAATTGGGATCTCTTTTTTTTAAACAGAATTTGCGATATCCTCGCTCAAACATTTGTGTAAGTTCATCATTTGTGGATATTTCAATAAGGTGCTCCTGTTTTAGTATGGGCTTGGGATCTGAGTTTGTCCAACCCTAAACGGATTCAACAGTCGACAATATCCACGTGAGAGTGTCTTCAAATCTTTGGTTCAGGTCTGCATAAAGAGCCTTTTAAGTAAGCCAGCAAATCTTCATTTCTGCTTTGCATTTAGAAAGGTTTGAAAACCGAGAACATTCTCCTCTTCCCAAGTTTTGTTTGTACAGAAAACGTTTTGCAAAAAATGCAGATTTATGCTTCTAGTTTTTATTAATTTTAATTGGTCACCTTTTAGTTCCAATTAGTTTTGTAAAATTTAGCCAATAAATCAGTCATATAGGCTATGTCATTTTTTTTAAAGTTCATTAAATTTTGTCCCAAATCATTGTCTTTGTTTTCCAGCATTTCAGACAATGAATCAAAGAGAGCATAAACTCGATTTAAACATGCACGTTTAGATAACCAGCATAGTTCAGTGTTAATTAGTAAACGATTGTAGTCTTCGTCATTTTCAAAGCAATGTTGTGCAAATAATCTCTCACTGAAGGCTTTCCTTTGGATTTTATTAACTGCTCTAATGAAATACTCAAGAGATCCATGCAAACGTTCACTATGTTTTTTTTTGTGACTAAATGATGCTGATGAATGACATAATGTACCGAAAATAAATTCGTACAGCTTGTTTTAAGTACGCCAGAAGCCTCAGCATCGTCCTACCATTGCCGGAGCACCACCAGTAGCAACAGAAATTATAATAGTCAAGGGTATAGGTTTAACATTTTAAAAAAATCTTTTGAATTCAATAAATAACGTTTCACCTTTCGTATCTATTTCCAAACATTAAGTCATTAAGCAAATAACAATTCTTGGCTAAAATTTTCCTCTTTTACAAATCTTCGTAAGCTAAAAGTAAACTCGTCAAGCTGTAAGGAGAATTTAGATGTTTTTAAGTATTGACATAAAGAATATTTTGATTGGTTATAGCTTGAAAATTACCATAGTTCTACTTCTGTTTCTAGGTTAAACAACAATATATTCAATGAATGATAGCACCTTGTAGAAAAAGTAGTTAGTTAGTATTTTATTATTTTACTAGCGTACACCCGTCAAAAATGACGGAAGTTTTAAACTGAAATCTATTTATTTGATTAAAAATGAACTTTTTTTAGGGCGCCTACGGCGCCGAACTTTTTCAAAAGCCCAACTAACTTGTCCTTGTTTGATAAATACGAAGTATTAAACTTTCTGAAATATACACAAAGTATTTAATTTTTATAATAGGGGTTGCAGGGCGACTACGGTACCCCCTTTGTTTTTTTTATTTATAATTAACCATCATCAAATCCTCTTTTTACGTTGATCCCTTTTCCAAAATTAAAATATGAGCGAAAACAATGACGTCATATAATATTTTTTTACAGCGCATATTTAATTTGCACACCTTTTGATGCTTTGGTGCAGTAATTTGGTTTTCCCTGCTTTCTAAAATTAGTAGCGTCAGGACAGACTGACTGACTTGCGTGACAATTGCAAATTATATAGTTTTATTCTAATTTACATAATAATAAAAATAGATCACGATTTTATTATTTTATTTTAAGCCTTGCACGGACCCCCTAACATTGTTCAGGGACCCCCAAATCAATTTTAATTTTCCACGGACCCCCTAAATGGTGCCGGGGACCCCTGGGGGTCCGTAGGGACCACTTTGGGAACCACTGTTGTAGAGAATTAGGGCGGTTAAAGGGCTTTTAGACCATTACATCAAAGATTCCCGTTGCTGGCCAGGACTGGTAGTCTGGCCAGGACTGACCAAGATGAGTGAAATGCCCCATGTGGTACCATGGATAGATGAGTAGACCGAACCGCGTCCATGTGCTCAGCGATGAAAGAGATGCTAAATGTAGACTATGTTATATAAAGGTCAGCCGTGCGAAGCACTGACCATGGGAAATCTTTGCGATTGCCCAACCAGACCAGGGGCTTACATCAAAGAGACCAGAGCGGGTCATGGTACCCCATCCCAGTCATCATCTAGGGGGGGTGGTACAAGATGATTGACATATTAAAGACTGGGGACTGGACAACGGCGTGGCCTCGAGACTGAGGGTGTTGGTTATAGGACATGAACAATAACGGACGGAGTTGTTTGCAACGGCGGTAGTAAGGATCATAAATAAACTGTATTAACTATTTATATGCTCAAACTCATATACATTGAAAGCCTCGTTCTGAAATAGTGGTCTTTACAATGCCTGGTTTCTAGCTACCCCATAACAGTGGCCCATCCTTGTATAGTCACGACTCACAGCGTGATCACTTGAGCCCTCCAGCACGCGGATTCATCCCCTTACTGTCAACATTTCAAGAATTGCCGTACTTACAAAACATCATGATTCTAAATTAAAATTATAGATAATAGAAAATAGTTGGAAAAGAAATTGCAAAGAAAGAAAGAAAAAAAAAGGAATTCTTCAATCAAAACTGGATCCACTACCTGTTACTTTGAGATCAAGAATCCAACGCACTACTGTAAGACTACAGAAGCATATGAATTACTAAATTTCATAAACGCCTTATATCAGGAAGCTTTTAAGTGTCGGGTTTTTATGTTAATGACAGTTCCATAAGTATAGAATTTTAATTCATGGACACGTGACCAGCCAAAAAAACTGCGTATAACGCTATGAATTATGGGTGAAAAATTACTTCAAAAATATTTTTCCCCCAACCCCCCTTCTAGAAAATTTTCTGCGGGCGCCCATATGAGGGGGTGACACCCTGAGGTACGGAATTGGGAGACGCCCATTGGTGGTGTACCTTTTATAAAACTGCTATAGTTTCATATTCTTAACGTAACTTCTTTTCAAATCATTGGACAATACAAAAGGCATAATTTTCAAATTGTATCATCTTAATGTATTGTATAGTAGCCACCAAGAAGAAATACGTAATTTATATTATGGTAGCTAGCAAGAGTAAAGACGTAATTTATGTTACGGTAGCCACTAGAATAAAGACGTTCCGTATATACTCGTTCTATAGCCCGTTCGTTCATAAGCCGACCCCCATTTTTTGGAAGAGAAAAGTATTAAAAGTGTATAACCCGCTCGCAAGCCGACCCCCCAAAAATAATAGGACAGCGTAAATAAAATGGTAAACTTTTTTTTAAACTACAACCTAAATCGGTCATTATGATTGTTTACTTTCTCTGCCTATCTTTGTCTTTGTGCTCTTTGTTAGGCATGAGTTACCAGTATTTTAAAAAAATCTCTGTAAACAGTGACGAAAGCGCGTACATTAAAATTCGTTGTTGAAAACAAAATTTGTAAAACAAGTTATTAAAACATTCACAAAAATAAATAAAATGATTAAATAAGGTAAGTGCAGAAGTTTGGTAGTATATTATAGCTTCTGGTAGAGCAGTCAAATCTTGTAGAGTCTAGATAAGGACCTTGAATATCTACAATAACAACACCGATATTCAATATGCATGCAGAAATACGTTAATGACCCACTTTTAAGACGACCCCCCCAACTTTTCCCCCTGGATTTTGTCCAAAAAAGGTTGGCTTGCGAACGAGTATATACGGTAATTTATGATACGGTAGCCACTAGAATCAAGACGTTTTTATGTTATTTATCCACTAATAGTAAAGACGTGATTTATGTCATGGTAGCCAGCAGAGTAAAGAGGTAATAATAAACTCTAAATCTTGTGACATATTCATTGAGTGATTTAACTATATTAGATTGGCTTTTATTTGTACTCTAATTAGTACATTTTGGAAATTATTGGCTGTTATTTGTACTCTAATTAGTACATTTTGGAAATTATTGGCTGTTATTTGTACTCTAATTAGTACATTTTGGAAATTATTGGCTGTTATTTGTACTCTAATTAGTACATTTTGGAAATTATTGGCTGTTATTTGTACTCTAATTAGTACATTTTGGAAATTATTGGCTGTTATTTGTACTCTAATTAGTACATTTTGGAAATTATTGGCTGTTATTTGTACTCTAATTAGTACATTTTGGAAATTACATACTTCTAGTAGCAATGTTTTTTTTCTTTTGTTATTTCTTTAAAATTCCTGTTTAAAAAAAAATTAACATTTTCATATACGAAGTTGTTGAAGGTGTCAAAACGTCAGAGGCAAAACCGACTCCAGTTCGATGGAGGCGACAAGCCCCCGATATTTACTACATTGACATCGCCGCTGTAGTTGACTACAAGTCCTACAGCAATTTCCTGGATCGTCATAGTAACAGAACAACGGCCCTTCAGAAAGTACTCGAGTACTATTCATACGTAATCGCCGGTGTAAGTATTTCACATGATAATATTTTGTTTTAAGATCATTATTGCCATCTGTCACTGCACTGTTACAGTAGTCGAAAATATCGTTTTTGGCTTTTTAAAAGTTGAACGTTAACAGAAGTATAGCAAAGACCTTACTTAAACCAAAACGTTCTATTTATTCTGCGACTTCCTTTGGAAGTTTCGCTTTGACTGCAATGTCTACCAGTTATACATTTAACACACTCGTATTTGGCTTACTCTTACCATTCACAGGTAGATCTGCTGTACCAAGGAATCACTTCAACAAATTTCAGAATTCGGGTCAGACTCATCAAGGTCATCGTTGCAGAGGTACTTCAAGTTGTTACATTGTAGATATTTTTGGTCTTTTAACTTCTGAATGCAATGTATAGGTTCACCGGTGGATCAATGTGTAAGAAACATTCCTAGGACTCGTTATTGGGATGGCCACTAGGACTCGTTATTGGGATGGCCACTAGGACTCGTTATTGGGATGGCCACTAGGACTCGTTATTGGGATGGCCACTAGGACTCGTTATTGGGATAGCCACTAGGACTCGTTATTGGGATGGCCACTAGGACTCGTTATTGAGATGGCCACTAGGACTCGTTATTGAGATGGCCACTAGGACTCGTTATTGGGATGGCCACTAGGAATCGTTATTGGGATGGCCACTAGGACTCGTTATTGGGATGGCCACTAGGACTCGTTATTGGGATGGCCACTAGGACTAGTTATTGGGATGGCCACTAGGACTCGTTATTGGGATGGCCAAAGTTTTGATGTAATATTACAGGAGGAACAGCTTAATTTATGAACAATTGGGTAGCAGATATCTGCTATAATTGGGTAGCTAGTGTTTGCTATAATTGGGTAGCTCGTGTCTGCTATAATTGGGTAGCACATGTTTGCCTTAATTAGGTAGCACATGTCTGCTATAATTGGGTAGCACATGTTTGCCTTAATTAGGTAGCACATGTCTGCTATAATTGGGTAGCACATGTTTGCCTTAATTAGGTAGCACATGTCTGCTATAATTGGGTAGCACATGTTTGCCTTAATTAGGTAGCACATGTCTGCTATAATTGGGTAGCACATGTTTGCCTTAATTAGGTAGATCATGTCTGCTATAATTGGTTAGCTCATGTCTGCTACAATTGGGTAGATCATGTCTGCTATAATTGGGTAGCTCATGTCTGCTATAATTGGTTAGCTCATGTCTGCTACAATTGGGTAGATCATGTCTGCTATAATTGGTTAGCTCATGTCTGCTACAATTGGGTAGATCATGTCTGCTATAATTGGTTAGCTCATGTCTGCTACAATTGGGTAGATCATGTCTGCTATAATTAGGTAGCTCATGTCTGCTATAATTGGGTAGCTCATGTCTGCTATAATTGGTTAGCTCATGTCTGCTATAATTGGGTAGATCATGTCTGCTATAATTGGGTAGCTCATGTCTGCTATAATTGGGTAGCTCATGTCTGCTATAATTGGGTAGCTCATGTCTGCTATAATTGGTTAGCTCATGTCTGCTACAATTGGGTAGATCATGTCTGCTACAATTGGTTAGCTCATGTCTGCTATAATTGGGTAGATCATGTCTGCTATAATTGGGTAGCTCATGTCTGCTATAATTGGGTAGATCATGTCTGCTACAATTGGGTAGATCATGTCTGCTATAATTGGGTAGCTCATGTCTGCTATAATTGGTTAGCTCATGTCTGCTATAATTGGTTAGCTCATGTCTGCTATAATTGGTTAGCTCATGTCTGCTATAATTGGGTAGCTCATGTCTGCTATAATTGGGTAGCTCATGTCTGCTATAATTGGGTAGCTCATGTCTGCTATAATTGGTTAGCTCATGTCTGCTATAATTGGTTAGATCATGTCTGCTATAATTGGGTAGCTCATGTCTGCTATAATTGGGTAGCTCATGTCTGCTATAATTGGGTAGCTCATGTCTGCTATAATTGGGTAGCTCATGTCTGCTATAATTGGGTAGCTCATGTCTGCTATAATTGGGTAGCTCATGTCTGCTATAATTGGGTAGCTCATGTCTGCTATAATTGGGTAGCTCATGTCTGCTATAATTGGGTAGCTCATGTCTGCTATAAGAGGGTATATTGTGTCTGCTATTATTTGGTAGCTTATGTCTGCCCGTGAAGATTTTCTTTCGATGGAATTAAAAAGACATTAACGATTTCAAATAGTTTCAAAAATTAATTTTAAAAAAAAACCTTTTAAAAATAGTTCTAGTTCATTCACATCCAATCCTTTGGTTTTTTTTAAGTCATTACTTACTTTTCTTTACAGCTTGTTCTTCTTCTTATTTAAAAATCGTTTCATTTTACTTTCTGTAGACTATAGAGGAGCTGCCTTGTACTGAAAGTAAACAATTTTTTATAGTTGTCTTTGTGTCTTTATTGTGAGCTACTTTTAGAATTGTTCTCGAAATAAGAGTTTTTTCCTTTAATGTTGTCGTCACCAGGACATAGAGATATTAAACTCTAATGACATTTTACACCAACTAAAATCATGTTACACTAATGACATTTAACAATAAAAGCATTTTACACTAATGACATGTAACACTAAAAGCATGTTACACTAATGACATGTAACACTAAAAGCATTTTACACCAATGACATGTAACACTAAAAGCATGTTACACTAATGACATATAACACTAAAAGCATGTTACACCAATGATATGTTTTGGTTACAGGTTATCATACAGACATGTAATCATACAGACATGTAATCATACAGACATGTAATCATACAGACATGTAATCATACAGACATGTTGTCATACAGACATGTTGTCACACAGATGTGTAATCATACATACGTGTAATCATGCAGACATGTAATCATACAGACATTGTATCACACAGACATGTAATCATACAGAAATGTAATGATACACACACATAATGATACAGACATGTAATCATATAGCAATGTAATACTGACTCTGACTAAATTAACCTTGCCGTTTTTGAGGTGGCTTCCACCTCAAATTTCACAGAGGCATTTGTCACACCAGAAGATAAGTTAGATGGCCATACCGCTCTCAATGGCTTTAAGACTTTCCTTGCCACAGACGACAGTGATGCCATGAAGACATACGATCACGCGATGCTATTCACGGGGTAAGAAGCATTCACAAAAATTTACGTAGACTTACATTTCAAATTTATATTTTGTAATTGCTCGTTACGAAGTACATTTCAGAAGTATTGTAAACGTGCTAAAATTTAAAATCGACATTTTGACTAATCTCGACGTCTTACGCATTCATAATTCGGAAAATTACTTTTGGCAATATTGTCTGTATGTGTGTTTGTCTGTCTGTGGGCTATGTAAAAGAACACAATAGTTTGAGTACCCTTTCAATTAAGTGGGAAAAGTTATATAAGTATTGGATACTTTACGAAGGTTTCTATCAACTTTTGAGCAATTTCTGGTAACTGGAAATGGTACTTCAAACTAAGTTAAGGTTCGATACGCCCGACGTCACTGTTTCATGTGAACTGACAACTTGTAGAAGTAATGCGAACGGGAACAGTATTTCACAATTGCCATTTGCGTACGGTCATTTCATGTTTTGGGTTTCTTTACATTCTTTGAATTAAGATTACGGATCTCTTGGCTTTCCTTGTTTTAAAATCATTTATATTAACTCGTGGTGTCTGCTTGATGCCTTGCTTGAATGCCGAAAATCTTTGGATCAATTTTAACCCACTTTCTCGTAAGCTAGGGGGCCGTCCATAAAGTACGTCGCGCTCTAGAGGGGGGAGGGTGTGTAAGAAAGTCTGATAGTTTGTGACAGGGGGAGGGGGGGTCCGGCCATGTGTGACGTCACGGTGTTTTATATTAAATTTAAATTATTTTGTTAATAAAAAAACAACATTTTTGTTCGAAAGTGTGGTGTACTTTAGGGGGGGGGGTCCAAGATTTGTGACTGTTTGTGACAGGGGCGAGGGGGGAGTTAAAAATGGTCAAAAAATAGCGTGACTTACTTTATGGACGGGCCCTAGGGAGCTGAAATTTTGCAGCAGACTCGATGATAAAAATGATCTATCAAAATTGCATATCGATCGAATGTACTGTAATTAAATAAATAAATTTTTAGATTACCTCTATTTATCTCTAGGTAGCATGTTAATTTTTTTGCCAGAGTGTCGCGATGCGTATTATATTGAAGAACCTTTTTAATACATTCCTGTCGCGTTTTTCGGTGCGTATTATATTAACGATACTTTTAAAAAATATATTACCGTTCGGTGCGCATTTTATTATACACTAGCGTATCACCCGTCAAAAATGACGGAAGTTTTCAGCTGAAATCTATTTATTTTGAAAAAATTAACTTTTTTTAGGGCGCCTATGGCGCAAACCTTTTTCAAAGGCCTAACTAACTTGTCCTTGTTTCATAATTACTAAATATTAAACTTTCTGAAATGTACACAAAGTACTTTACGGGGTTGTAGAGCACCTAAGGCGCCCCCTTTGTTATTTGATTTTATAATTAACCATCATCAAATCCTCTTTTTACATTGTTCCCTTTTCCAAAATTAAAATATGAGCTAAAACAATGACGTCATATAATTTTTTTTTATACAGCGCATCTTTAATGTGCACACCTTTTGATGCATTGGTGCAGTAATTTGGTGCGCTGCTTTCTAAAATTAGTAGCGTCACGGACAGACACTACAGACGTGACAGAGATTGCAAATTATGTATATTGATGTTTTACGAGACATAACTAACATTTTAGATTTTTGGATTGTTCTGCGCTGCGTATTATAATGAACAATCTTTTAGTTATGTCTCGTATATAAAGGATTTGTAGTCAAAAACTTTTAACGTTTTTTTTACTTGTCTTTCTATATATTTTTCAATAAATTAAAAACAATAATTAGGGATAAAATGCCCATTGAGTTACAATGGAGAAAAAAAAGATCCATCATTAAATGTCAAAATCGCGCTCTCATATATATTTAAATGTAATATATTATAGAGAGAAATAAGTTGAGAACGAGGAAGACCAGATGTCCAGAGGAATTTAGTGGACGAGAGAGGATTCATTAGTTACAGACTATGAGAAGATTGCGACATCAAGAGGATATGGTAGTACCGGGGGGACACACCAAAGCACTGAGAATGTTTAGGTTCTAGCATGTGTTCCTAACTGTTATTTCAATTATACAATACCAAAGACAACGATCTTTCAGTTCCTAACTGTTATTTCAATTATACAATACCAAAGACAAAGGTCTTTCAGTTCCTAACTGTTATTTCAATTATACAATACCAAAGACAACGGTCTTTCAGTTCCTGTTTCTCATCATCTACTCACAGGCCAGTCTCGTGATTTTCATTATTCGCTAAGAACATCAAAGCAGTTTTCAAAATGGAAACCGAAGTGCCATTTTAAAAGAGTTTGTGTCCAGCAAATTTACATGATTTACAGACGGTGACTTGTCTGCGGCAATGTGATTTTTACTAGAGCGAACTTTCAAAGTTCATTTCCGATTTCGAAAGGGTCCACGATAAATGCTCTGAACTCTAAGGCTTGTTTACACAAATCCTTGACCGTGGTACATTGTAGTTCTGCTCATGCGGATTTTGTTGATATCCTTTCGGCAGAGCAGACATTTTTTTTCATACCATTCAGACTCAGTGCCAACTACACGAACCATTAGATGGAATTTAAGTAATTTCCCTACCTCCACCTCCTGATAAGTATATTATTGTAACCTAATTTTTTTTTCTCACACAGGTATAATCTGACCAGCCAAAACATTTCTGACGCACAAGAAACAGATCTCCTTGGTGAGGGTTTTAAAAAAGCTTTAAAGCAGCAATAGAGCTACTGGTGTTTTCTTTATTTTTTAAATATTTTTTCGTTTAAAATGAGAATTATGAAGTCAGTTCTCTACCACTAAAAGGTAAACAAAGATTGTTTTCAATGCTTCCAACCCCCACCCCAAAAAACACCGCTACAATAATAATACAATGGCTTTGGGTATGGATAAACCCCTAACAAACCCCCTCACTATTCCCATAACTTCCTAAATAAACCCATTAACAACTCTTCACTAACTTATTAGACCACCCTTAACTAACACTTTCCTTACCATATTAACCAATCTTCTAACTAACTTTTTAGACCACCCTTAAATAACACTTTCCTTACCATATTAACCAATCTTCTAACTAACTTATTAGACCACCCTAAACTAACACTTACCATATTAACCAATCTTCTAACTAACCCTCTGACGAGCCTTCTAATTAACCCCTAAACAACCACATTAATACTGTAATGTTCCTTCGTCGTACTTCTTAACTGACTCTTCAACTCGCATACTCAAAACAAAGGCAGCTAACAGTTCTTCTCTTTATTAGGCATAACTTCTGGTTACATCAGCTCTCTATCTCTACGACTCTCTCTCTATCTCTCTAGGTCTGTCCTGGTCTGTCCAAGTCTCTCGTGGGTGACTCCCTAAACTGCTCTCTTACCCCGGGGTGGGTTGTTCTCTCTTCCTAAACACTCTAAACTCTCGCCTTATATCCTCGGTTTCCCTCGAGGTGTCAAAGTTTAATCTATTAACCTTCGACCCTTAATTTCCCCCCACGAATTCTTTCCCGGTTTTATCCGTGACTTTCTTTACAAGTCACAATGATAAATAACTGTTGTCTTCCTTACAACCAACGCCCCTTAATAGCTGATCCAATCAACCAGACGTGAGGTGTTAGGTGTATTCCTCACGTTCCGTGGTCCATTCAGAGTTCATTGATACATCGGCGTGGTCGCCGGGCGTGAGCGCATAGGCGTTTTCCCACGTCCTACGTCCGACTCAGAATTCATTGATACGATTTATGCGCATTTGACCACCCAACATCCCGTACCTGGGGGTGGGGGGGGGGAAAAGAGAGAGGCCGGAATACTTTCCGGTAATTGTCTGAGCGCATCATTACATTTCAGGTACGTCGCCTACCTACCGTCCGCTCCCCTCTCAAATATTTAACCGAAGGTTCTCAATTATTTCAACCCAGGTCCTCCACAATACCAAAACTAACTTGTTAACCAACCCCGTAACTAACTTATTGACCAAACTCTTCAATAACCCCCAAACTAAACCCCTAACTGGCCTAACTAATCCCTGCCTATTCCAGTGAGCGGAGTTGATGTATACAATAATTGATTGAATCAAGATGCTATATGGTGCATGATTCACCAGTTAAACCGTTATTAATTTTTACTGGAACTTAGCATTTATATTCACGAAATATTTTTTTAATCATAATAACTCATTTGATTGAAATTGAAATATTTTATAAACAACGCCTGAACCTCCAAAATTATAAAAACACATTTTTAAAAAAAGTAGAATCCGAAAGGTCAAACAAAGAGTGTACCTATGCCACCCCCCCTTTTCCCACACACACAACACGCATGGTCACACCATCCATTGAAATGATAATAGATTTGATTTAGAGAAATGTATCGATGAAAAAGTAGAATTTAAGAAGCAACGGAAGACTTCTTTGCTTTAAACATAGTCTTAGGAATAAGAGGCCGCAGAGCATGTTAGACTTTCATGTTAAACTTTCATGTTAGACTTTTATGCTAGACTTTCATGTTAGACTTTCATATTAGACTTTCATGCTATACTTTCATGTTAGACTTTCATGTTAGACTTTCGTGTTAAACTTTCATGCTAGACTTTTGTGTTAGAATTTCATTTTAGACTTTGATGTTAGAATATAATATTAGCCTTTCATGTTAGACTTTCATGTTTGACATTCATGTAAAACTTTCATGTCTTTCATGTTAGATTTTCCTGTTAGACTTTATGTTTGACTTTCATGTTAGACTTTCATATTAGTCTTTCACGTTAGATTTTCCTGTTAGACTTGTATGTTTGACTTTCATGTTTGACTTTCATTGTAGACTTTCATATTAGACTTTCCTGTTAGACTTTCATGTTAGACTTTCAAGTTAGACGTCCATACTAGTCCATCTTAGACTATGTTAGACAAAAGAGCTCTGAAGGAGATCAGAATCATCAAATCTTGTGCGGTTTAAAATCATTTCTGCTTGACGAGAAATTGTATGTCTACAAAATATTTGACAAAGTGATTGATGAAGAATATCATTTTTTTAAAAAACAGTTTAATTATCGATGAACGCTTATGACGTTTCCTTTTGCCTGTCAAGTTACAATTGAATTATCAAGTTTCGCGTCACTTATCAAGTTTCCATTTGCTCTCAACGTGCATTTACTTCAGTACTGAAAACTTCGTTATTGTTGTGCCCCTTCACTTGGCGTGCAGCTCTCTGGCGTGCAACTCTCTGGTGTGCAACCTCTGGCGTGCAACTCTCTGGTGTGCAATTCTCTGGCGTGCAACTCTCTGGTGTGCAACTCTCTGGCGTGCAACTCTCTGGCGTGCAATTCTCTGGCGTGCAGCTCTCTGGCGTGCAACTCTCTGGCGTGCAACTCTCTGGCGTGCAACTCTCTGGCATGCAGGGGGAAGGTGGTGTGGTGGGATGACACGGACGTACAAAGTCACCAAACCACACCACAACATCAAAACCATACCACATTATCATCCAAACCACACCACAACATCATCCAAGCCACACCACATAATCCAAGCCACACCACATCATTATCCAAGCGACACCACAACATCATCCAAACCACACTGCAAAATCACCCAAACGACACAACAACATCATCCAAACCACACCACAACATCATCCAAACCACACCACAACATCATCCAAACAATACCACAACATCATCCAAACCACACCACAACATCATCCATAACAATACCACAACACCATCCAAACCATACCACAACATCATCCAAACAATACCACAACATCATCCAAACCACACCACAACATCATCCAAACAATACCACAACACCATCCAAACCACACCACAACATCATCCAAACAATACCACAACACCATCCAAACCACACCACAACATCATCCAAACCACACCACAACATCATCCAAACCACACCACAACACCATCCAAACCACACCACAACATCATCCAAACCACACCACAACATCATCCAAACCACACCACAACACCATCCAAACCACAACACCAAAAGTAGCAAAGATGTAAGTCAATCATTATTCAGTCACATTAGCCAGGTCGTTCTTGCCAGTTGGTCAGGTCAGTTAAAAGTTATTAGTCAGATTAGTCAGTTAGTCATTGAGCCTATCAAGTCAGTCAGATTAGTCAGGTTAGATATTGAGTCTAGTCAAATAGTGAAGTCAGTTATTCAGGGATAAGAGAGATTATACAATGGGTAGTGTATTCGCTTACCGTTGACTGTCAATAAAGCGAAAGTAACACACCCGTATTCATAATATAGTATTTGTTTACATTAAAACTATTGTTTATATGCTGTATGAGACCAATTACATCAGTAATCTGCCATATTTTTTGTTTAACAACATGTTTTAAGATAAGATTATCAGGGACTATAGAATTACTTATTTCTGATGCAGGTATAGCTTTTATGGGAACGATGTGTGACACTAATGGATCGAGTTCCTCGGTGGTTGAAGACGTCGGCGAGTTTCAAAGTATTGAAGTGGCTGCACATGAACTGGGCCACAGGTAAGAAAAGTAGAATCACCTCAAGGGATTTACGTAACAGTTAAGAACAGTAAAATTACCTCATGTTTAGGTACGTTGAACATTCCCTCAATTGATTTAGGCCACAGGTAAGAAACAATATAATCCCCTTACAAAACATACATTTAAAATTCAATTTTCTTAAACGATATCTTTAACCAAATGCATAAAAGAAAAAAAAACATTCTTTAAATATTATTATTATTATTATTATTTATTTTTTTTATTATTATTTTTTTGTGAGATTAAGTTATTCTAATCCCAAACAGCCTGTCAGCAGAACACGATGGTTTTAACAACACGTGCAGATTTGATGACGACTTCATTATGGCACCAGTTATGGCCTCAGTTTACGACAGAAGAAAATTGAACCCCTGGAGGTTCTCCAAGTGCACAATAGAGTTTTTCGAAAATTTCTTACAACAACTTCTACAGACAAGGTGAGTGATGCCGAAATATACTATGATATCTCTATATATATAAGACGCATTTGTTTTCTGTCTGTCTGTCTGTTCCCTAATAACTCAAGATCCAGACAACCAAATAACGTGAAATTCGGTACACGTACACAAAATTATACCGGAAGGGTTATTAAACAGGTTTCGTTCCATATATATAAGATACTGGGGGCCGGGGGCCCAAAATGTAGTTTTTCCTTATATGAGCTATATAAAATAAAAATTATTGAAAATTAAGACGTAAAATAATGACGCAAAATAATAAACATTTTGGTGTCAAGATTAACAAGAAGGCAACTATCGCCATAAAATGATTGTTTTGCTATTGTTGTTGATTTGTTGTTGTTGCTTTTGTTGTTGCTTTTGTTGTTGTAGTTGTTGTTTTGTTGTTGTTACTTTGTTGTTGTTGCTGTTGTTGTTGTTGTTTTGTTGTTGTTTTGTTGTTGATGTTTTTGTTGTTGTTTTGTTTTTGTTGTTTTTGCTGTTGTTTTGTTTTTGTGGTTGTTTTTGTTGTTGTTGCTGCTGTTGTTTCTGTTGTTGTTGCTTTTGCTGTTGTTGCTTTTGTGTTGTTTTTGCTGTTGTTATTGTTGTCCACATCCCTTGCCCTGCGACGACAATGCCCTTCATGTTGTTGTTGCTTTGTTGTTGTTGCTGTTGTAGTTGTTGTTTTGTTGTTGTTGCTTTGTTGTTGTTGCTGTTGTTGTTGTAGTTGTTTTGTTGTTGTTTTGTTGTTAATTTTGTTGTTTTTGTTGTTGTTTTGTTTTTGTTGTTTTGTTGCTGTTGCTGTTTCTGTTGTTGTTTTTGTCGTTGATGCTGTTGTTGTTGCTGTTGTTGTTGTAGTTGTTGTTTTGTTGTTGTTGCTTTGTTGTTGTTGCTGTTGTTGTTGTAGTTGTTGTTTGTTGTTGTTTTGTTTTTGTTGTTTGATTTTGTTGTTTTGTTGCTGTTGTTGTTTTTGTTGTTGTTGCTGTTGTTGTTAAACCCGGGCATAGCCGGGTACTTGCCCCTAGTATATAATATTTGTTTAAAATGAAATATGAGATTTTTAAAATATATATACAATAAATAATATATTGTTTTTGAACGTAAATATGAAAAGCTTCGCTAGCAAGTACCGTACGCCTCGGATTGTACCGTACGCCCCGGATAGTACCGTACGCCCCGGATAGTACCGTACGCCCCGGATAATACCGTACGCCCTGGATAGTACCTTACGCCCCGGATAGTACCGTACGCCCCGGATAGTACCGTACGCCCCGGATAGTACCGTACCCCCCGGATAGTACCGTACGCCCCGGATAGTACCATCTGATGGGAAAAGCCATACACCATTTTTATGAGTTTGTGATCTCCCTGTGGCCTTGGCCCCTCCGGCAATGTCGAGTCTTCAAAATCGATAGATGCGTCACGTTTTCAAGGGCCAGGCTGCAGTGCTGGCGATTTAAGAACCGGCGATTTAAGAACAGGTTAAATAAGAATTGGTCTGGTTGGGATTTGCCTTGTGTCGTTACGATCTGATGTTAGCAACACAGTTTCAAAATTTAAAAGTTCTGTTCGCTATCAACCTATAAAGCGTATTCAGGCCACGCATGCTAGGCTGCTAGCAGTGGAATCCTAACGTTTGTTGAAAGTATAGGTGCAGACAGTGGGTTAAAAAATCACAGCTAGACATTGGCATTACAGCGTGGTCTCACGAAGTGTCTGCGTCCATTGGCATTACAGCGTTGTCTCACGAAGTGTCTGTGTCCATTGACATTACAGCGGTGTCTCACGAAAAGTCTGCGTCCATTGGCATTACAGCGTTGTCTCACGAAATGTCTGCGTCCATTGGCATTACAGTGTTGTCTCTCAAAGTGTCTGCGTTTCAGTCTTGCTCCATACACTACGGAACTTAAAGCAGCTTTGCTCAGGCTCAAAAGAAAATAGTATGTCATAAGAAGTACAAATGTTGTTTTTTCCCCACAGCTCAACAAATGATGTTGAGAGCCCAAAAGGTGGCTGATAGCGGACAATTGAGCTGACCAAATATCATTTTAGTAGACAATGCTTAACAAACCTTACAGATGTAGACAAAACCACCATCTCGCTCTTGTAAAATTAGATATTTTATAACTCGATTAGCGGTGGTGCATCATGTCTGACTGGTCAATTACCGAAGAGCTCCAATATTCCTGACGTAGAAGACGGTCTGCCTGGACTCAAGTATCCGGCACACGAACAGTGTAAGATGTGGTATGGGAATGAGTCAACTGTGTGTTTGGTAAGTCTACTAATATGTGTTTAGATGTATGTATGTATGTTTGGTACGTGTTTGATGTTTTATGTTTTACCGATATTCATTGATCGTTATATTTTTAAATTAACATAAATAAACGTTAGTAATAAAATGTTTAGACCTAGAAAGAGCATATATAAACTCATACTTTGAGCTATTTTTGTGTTTAAACAAGGCAAATATTTTGCAACTTGTATTATTTATTCAACGGATCAATTTGGAATTTCGCTTGTGAAGTTTGAAGAAAAAAGCTGAATTTCAAGTCCTTGCTACCGATGTTACAATAGTCTGTCTACTAGGTCAGTGAACATGTATAGGGATAGCAAAGTATATGTTTTTTATTAACATGGTCATGAATTAGTTATACACACGCATTTATTACGTGGCTAGAAAATATGAACTTTGGTGCAACGAGGTATATGGGGTTGAAACTTTAGAATCATTGTCAGACAAGTCACGTGGGGGTCATGACAAATGAAGACCGAAGAATCCGAATGTGGTCACATAATACAAGACAAGACAAAATATAACTTATCTTAATTATCTTTTACAGATGCTCCTTTTTTTACAAAAGATGTTAGTGTCCTGCGCTTGTGCGTGGTTTATGTCTAATCTTGTATTTTTATTCAATTTTTAAATGTTGATAGTATGTTGGTTTTCCTGGTTTGATCAGGCAACCCATTGTGTTGTATTTCCAAGTTAGAATGTATTGCCTTATGAACTATTATTACTTGACTCTTTGTTCTTCTTTCCTCTAGTGTTTCAAGGTTTAATGACCATAAACTCATCAATCAAAAGGAAAAAAAATTCTTCGCTTGTTATTTATTTATTTATGGTATTAGTTGACCCAGAAGTACAGAGATGAATTTTTTAAAATTATAGATAACCTGCAACAATATCTTGTTGGTAGTGGCTAAATTCCCCATTAAATCAGACACTGACTGTAATGTTGAATGTAAACATAAAGCGTAAACCAGCTTGTTGTATTAACACACGACAGTTCTACTGTTCTTAGTCATGACTTGATGTAATAACCCACGACAGTTTTACTGATCACTGTCAAGACTTGTTCATCCAATGACATACTTTTATCATGTATGTCTTACAGGGTAATGAAGATTATTTGCAACTATTCAATCCTTCAAGTCAATGCAAGACCATCAGGTGCACATCGCCATCGAGTTCAAACTACTGCTATTCCAAAATACCTTTACCTGGAACACCATGTGCAGATGGAAAGGTATGGCATCACTCTATGTCAGTGCTTCTTAAACTTTTTTATTATGGCGGTAGGATTTTTTCCATATGCGACAGGGATCGGTGAACCATTTTCGCTATACTGACGTGGTAGCGAAATGTTATCTATATATATAATTCTCTTCATGGGACCATGCCAGGCAAGTAAGCAGCAAAAATATGTGCAACCGAGCATGACGAATGACCCTCGCTCGGGTCAACTAAACACTGTTGGCAAGCGTAGTTGGATGAAAAGAAGAAAACATAAGGGGGTGGGAGTGGGTGGCAACAAAGCTTCACTTGCATTGTGCCTTCACAGAGAACGTGAGATTCGTAGTCTACCGGTTATCACGTACGTCTCATATGGGGAAGGTCCTGGGTTCAATCCCCAGCGAGAACATTGTTTTTTTTATTTATTAAAAATGTCTATTTGTGCCCGTTCTTTTACCCCTTTATTGCTAACATTAGCTGACGGGATGAAGACTTCCTGAAAGACACAGTTGTCAAAATGGGGTGGGTTTGGGAAAACAACTGTGAGTGAATGAAAAGAAGGAACTCTGCAGAGACCCACGGCGGATCATACGCATCATAGACAGTGCAAATAACGGTTTGTGAGAGTACAGACACAAAAAACAGCAGTAAGCAAATAAAAAATAGCGAGTAAACGTGAAGACATGCACACTGAGGTTGTTGTTGCCCGCCTCCCATTTAATACTACCATACCTTAAACATAAACTGTGATTGGACGATCCTAGCGAGGATTAGTCATATTTAGGGTTGTTAATTGCGTGTTGTTGTTTTTTTTGTTTTTTTTTGGAAAACCGATTATCGATTATGTAACTCCGATTTTAAACCGATTATCATTTTATAGCTGACTTCATAAAAGTTAGGTGTACCGAATTTCGCCCGCAAATGTCTCGAAACCAACAATGAGTTTGGCAGTCCCCCCCCCCTTTCGCAACCGACGTTCACTGGCGTTGTTTTGATTTCTTCGTGCTGTAGGTTGCGTCCGTTCTTTCTCCACTTTCTTTGCACTCTCCATGAGCAAGTCTCCGGCGTATGCTACGCCGCGGGGCGTCTAGTTTATTTTATTTTATGTGTTTCATTGTATATGCTTATTAACGAAAATTTGACATAATATATAGGGCAAGTATCGATGGTTGCTAATAAGGGATTATAATTATATTTATGTCCTTTCTTGAGAACTTCTTCGGACCGGCACTGGATCGCCCACGGACCGGCACCAGTCCGCGGACCACCACTTGGAGAAACACTGCTCTATGTCACGTAAATCATGTATTTTTAGCGGCGCAAATAGACAAATATGAGGCTTGGTGTATATATAACCGTCAAACTGAAATATCTCTAACTCACTTAAAAGCCATGAAGATAATGACATTTTGGTCATTACCGTAACCTGTCTCAACGTTCTGTTGCTCGCTTTGGACGGCCACATTAGAAATAAAAGTTGTGTAGTGCCCGGATATTACATCACCCAGGAGCTTACTGTTGTTCTGTTTTTATGGACACATAAGAAATGAAAGTATACCAGTGGCGGGTATTTCATCAACTTTTCCCACCACGCTGACCGTGACAGATGATGCGCACCCTTTCGTATCGATGGCGTTAAAAATAGCAAAGATTAAAAGTAATTCTGAATACAGAACCTTTCCAAAGCAACTGGAAGACTTAATATATTTGAATTTAAATTATTAAAGGATTAATTATTTTCCACTTGTGGAAAATTTAATCTCGTTTGACCCCGCAAGCTTACATTTGACGGTTGGCAGAGCGATTCAGTTTGAGGCTCCTTGCTCTAGGTCAAGGTCAAGGCTGTTTGTGGATTTCTATTTCCTTGGATTGGTATATAAAGTTTAATTGCTGACCTGATACATCCACTCAGAGATACAATAATGCCATTTTAAATTTGTTAAATCTTAGCCAAAAAATGGTCCGACTATATTATGTGCATGTTTAAATATTTCATGTCATCCTGTTTTCTAGTTCTAGTGAACTGTTATTACCGCTTAAATACCAATGTGTAGTAATAGTGTATAGGTGTTCTTTGCCCGTTACCCCAAAATATAAGATTTAAATTGCCGTTACCCCGAGGGGTGGGAGGTCTTGCTAACACCACTTGGGCATTTTGGGAGCGTTGTAAGCCCCCCTACCCCAACCCCAACGAGTCTATGGCTAAGCCCCAGCCAAAATCGCATCTGTTCAGTTTTAGAAGCCTGTAAAGTGTCTAAAAATGACCAGATAAGGATTATGCGTTTGATGCAATTATAAAAGTTAACAGTCGAAAGTAAATTATTGTTTTAAAGATTATAAGTTTGTCGTCCCTGACCATTCTAGATATGATGATAGATCTGACATAATGCAATAAAGTCGAATGGACATAAATTTACTTTAAAAATTAACATAAATTATAATTTTAATTGCAACTAATGCCATCAATTTTACACGCTTTTATTTAAATCACACTGTTTGTATCTTGTATCATTCAAATCTTGTAACTTTATAATAAAATCACTTCTGATGGTCCTAGATATCTAAAATTTCTACCACAGATAGATCTTAGATGACAAGGCATGTATCAAAATGTCAAATCGATAGAATGTACCGTAATCAATTAATGCATTTTCAAATGTAGTTTATCTCTATATAGCATGTGTAAAATTTCAAATCTTGTAACGTAAAATTAAAACATTTATGATGGTTCTAGAGATGTAAATTTTTTACCACAGTTAGATCTTGGATGACAATGCATTGTATCAAAATTTCAGATCGATCGAATTAAATTAATGCATTTATTTTTAGTGTATCTCTAAATGGCATCTACTAATTATATTGAATTGATAAGGTCAAAAAATCGATTAAAATTTTTTTTGGACTAGAAAGTAGAAAATAAAATACTTTAAAAATAAAAGGACATTCTTTTATTTACATATAGAAATTGCACTAAAAAGAAGAAAATAAAAATTTTATATTACTACAGATGAAATCCATGAACCTATCCAATGCACATAAAAGCGTGGGGCGCTCATCACATCACGAATCAGCAATGCGCTAAGATGGTTAATTGATAACATTGAACTCTACAGTAACGTAGTTATCGTTCATAATGCACAAATAAATCAGAAAGTTTTAGTTCGTGTGCGACAAATAGAAAAAGACCGAAATGAAGATCATGACGTTAGTGCATATAAAGAGATTGGAGATGCTTCGAGATGCTACTATCTTATTAATTAGAAATATTTATCTATATGCAGAAGAATAGTTGCAAAGAGAAATGAGTTTTGATGGGCGCCCCACGCTTTTATGTGCAGTGGATAGGTTCACAGATTTCAATAGAAAATTTTTATGTTCTTCTTTTTAGTGCACTTTCTACATGTAAATAAAAGCATGTTCTTTTTAAAAAAAGATTTTTTAAAAGTATTTTATTTATTATAAAACACATTATTTTCTTTCTTTAATTACAGTTCAGTGTTGTTGTTTTTTAATGATGATGTTTCATTTTTGACACAATTCCATAAAATTGGGGCTTTTTGATGTCAGGGCAAGTTGGATGCTTCAGGTTCCAATCGATTTCGAAGCTTTGTCTTTATGTTCAATAGAGAGGACAATCCTTGTTCCCAAAGGTACGTTGTTGCAAAAGGCAGCAACGTCTTGACAACCTCCTAATGTGCTGTGTTGAAAGCCTTTTCAGCATTTGACATCCCAAAATGTGTCAGATGTGCTTTGTTTGCAATTCAATACGTGCCTCATTATTAGACTGAAGTTCAAAATGTGCCTTTCCCAACCAATGAGGCTCATCTGATACATCCTCCATGTCACATCGGAAAGGATGTACAATTTATTTATTTTATGCGAGTCAATAATTGGAAAGTAAACGGTGAACCGCTCTTTGAGCTTTGTAAGATGTCTGATAACTATATCATTGTTGTCGTCAAAAGTTATATTTCCACAATCTTCCAAAGACAAGGCAAACTTTGAAAAGGCCGTTAACTTGTTTCCTTCTGCTTTCCTTGTTTTTAAATGAAAGCTTTAATCCAAATCCTGCAATCTTTTCTCTGGCTGAAATTATATTGATATTTTTCCCATGTAATTCTTTGTTCAACGCATTCACATGCTTAATAATATCAGCTAAGTATTTCATGTACGACTATCAGTAATGTCTTATTAATTAAGCATGCTTTTTTTAAATATACGTAGTAATGACGGATTGTGATAAAAAAATAAACATTTTTTAAAAATCTGGGGAATTTTAGCTGATTTTATTGGTCCCAATTTAAACTGTTTTACCCCATAAATTTCTCTTTTTACCCCAAATGGGGTAATTTATCCCGGTTCGCGACCCATGATGTATACCCAAGTATGTGTGTAGTGATAGTGTATAGTTATAGTTAGTGTATACCCACGTGTAGTGATAGTGTATAGCTACAGTTAGTCTATACCCAAGTGTAGTGATAGTGTATAGTTATAGTTAGTGTATGTATACCCAAGTGTAGTGATAATGTATAGTCTCTAGGTAGTGTATACCCAAGTGTAGTGATAATGTATAGTCGCTAGGTAGTGTATACCCAAGTGTAGTGATAGTGTTTAGTTATAGTTAGTGTTTACCCACGTTTTTAGTTTGTTCAATTTTGACTTTTCTGATGGAGATTTCTTAAAACTATTCTCTGTCTCTCCCACTAGCTGTGCTTGTATGGAGACTGTACCCAGCATCCACTAGCTCCTAAAAAGGGTAAGAGTTGGATCCAATTTTAGAAAACATTTGGAGCCCAATTTATAAAATATTTTAAAGCCATGTTTATAAAAGTTTTGGAGCCAAGCTAAATAAAACATGTTAGCCAACTTTATAAAAGATTTAAACACCTTCTTATTTTTTAAAATACAGTCTTTAAAAATTAAATAAACTTCAGGTCTAAAAAAAATTCTTATTCCATGCCTTATCCTAACATTGTGCCATTTTAAATCTTTTCCTCTTTTGACATAATTTCGTTTCCTTATATCTTATTTTCGTGGTAAACAATGCAGGTGTCTGTATGTTTTACGATGTACCAATGTTGAACTGCTCTCAAGAAGTAAGAATGAACCCCAGTTTGTGCTCATCTCAGCTTTACAAAAGATTTTGTTGTGTGTCTTGCATGTTACACAGTGAGAATCCTTCCAGTTTGATTACATTGGGGCCCACGACGATACAGGTTGAGGACATTTCAATTTCAACGACAACCCTGATGACAACGAAAGAAACTGAGGAAATACAAATAATTAACACATCGGTGCCCACGACAATGCAGAGTGGGAACCTTCCCTATTCCCATTCACCGAAAACCAAGGTGACGGATGGCACGAAGTTCCCCTATTTAGCTCCAACTTTGGCAACTGATGGGCCCGAGTCTACTGGTTAGCACTTTAAGAGTTAACATTACTTCATTACATCAATATTCTAATGGAAAGAAAAGCGCTCCATGTTATGACATAATAATATCTAATCACTTAGCCACAGTTCTTGTTTGGGCATCGCCCAATTGTTGTAGTTCTTTAGGTTTTGAGACCATACAATAGGGATTGGCTTTGTTTTTATAAGAGGACCAATGTATGCTGAAATATATTTAAGTAACGGTTGAAAAAGTAATAAGATATAATTAGGAGTAGCTGAATATTTTAATTGTGCATATCACGACTATTTTGATAAATTACTTTAAGTTGATTGGGCGGAAGAATGCAGCACTGATGAATACAATTCTCAATTTTTTTTATGATTGAATGTCTTAAATTTTAACTTAAAACTGGCAGATCTAATTTTAAAAAGTTAGCCTATGTATGTGCCGGGAGAATATTATTTTCAACGAAATTAAAAATTTCTTTAATTTCTTTTTAGAATTGTATTATATTTACACTTTTTTTCGTTTTAATCTATGCTGCTGTTGGCATTTCCTCATTGGCTAGTGAGATATTTACGTCCATGTTATTAACTTAACTTAAATTTTTTATCTGGAATAATTATGTTTGATTTCGATTAACAGAAATTCGTTTCTTATTAGGCTATTTGTACTTTTAAAAGATTTTTTTAGTTTGATGACGAGTTTTATTTGTAAGAGACTTTCCTCCATCTTAGGTCCCCCAAAAGCCGCCAGTGAGACGGTCCCCACAAAAAGTGACGTTGGTCTCATTGTATTTGCCAGCGTGGAAGGTGCGTGCATCATCGTTCTCCTGCTGTCTCAAATCGGTTGGTGTTTGAAGTTCAAAGGTCAGTTCAATTCAAGGAAACATTAGATAGAATAAACGGGGGACATTCGACCCAAACTATTCTCTATACAAAATAAGAGGACCTCTAGTTGTAATGGAACCGTAGGTTGTATAGCGAAGTAGCGTAGAACACTTCGTCAGACAACGGCATGATATCCAGGGACGCCAGGGAAAATCATGTGTTGGTCATACGGTTATAATAGTTTAATAGTATTCAGTAAATAAAGATCATATTAGTTGTATCATTTTGGAATTTCAGTCCTGGATGCCCAAGTGGCCGCTTCAGAAGCGACCGTTCCGGGGGGGGGGTGTTTCCCAGCTGTTATGTCTCCTTTGGGGGAGGGGGGCCAGATAGCTGGGAGGTTATTCCAGGAAGGCCCATGAAGAGCATTAGTCTCGGGGCTTCTGATGTTCTTCCACATGTAGGTCATTAAGTTATATTAGTTTGAAATTGATTTACTCTGCCGTCTCCAGATAGAGTCTCGCCTGTGAGAGCCACACATGTGATATTTGTTTTGTTATTGTTTATTTTTTGTTGGGGATTTTTCCTTAATGGTCACATAACACATCTTTTGTAATATTGACTTATAGAAAAATTATAAAAAGGTTTCAAATACAAGTCGAACAACTCTATTGAGATGATGACTAATATGTGAAACATTTGACATACCCATGAAAATGCTTGTCGAATTATAATATGTAAGATGTGATGATGTGCTTAGTTGAATACTTAATGAATTTTTAAAGTTTCTGGAGTCGCCAATAGCGTCCAACAACCAAATATCAAAACACGGTTTGACATGCTGGGGCTATGAAACTAGTTTGTGGCACGAAGTTCATACCTGCTTATGGATTTATTCACGTTCATTTTATAAAGTCACATCTCGCATCTTAACCATAAGGAGAGCTTAAAATGGTAACATTCCCGACGGTTAAGAAGACATTCGAATTATCATTGCTTATGTCTTGAAAACTAAATAAAAACGTATTTTAATTATTTGAAGCGTTTAAGCAGAATAGAAAAATAATGTTTGGATTTGTAGAAACAAAATCACCTAGGCTTAACATATACAGCAAAAGATATTTTATCGAATCCTTTTAGAGATAGCTTTTTAAATGTGTTATTTTTCCTTATAGCTATGAAACGAAAGGACATGTCGGAACCACTTTTGGAGCAATGCGATTCAACATTAATTTAGCCCAACTTGAAGTGCTCGTGAATATGGTGTGGAGATCAGGACGAAAGATTTAGATATGGACTATAACTTCTGGACTAGAACATCTGAACTAGAACATTTACACTACAACATCTACACTAGAACACCTGGACTAGAACATCTGGACTAGAACATCTTGACTTTAGTACAATATAAGAAATCATCTTTGAAATTGGGATTTAAGAGTAAAGAAACAAAATATTTTGAAATGAGTCGAAAAGGAAGATGTTGCGTACTGGGTTCTGGATAAATTAAGACGAAGTTTCGTCTCTTGATCAATGGATAATCCAAGTCTTTATCAAGTCATCAATATAATTACAGCAACAGATTTAGGTCCACAAAGGTATTATACTAACAATTGCCACATACTTCTAAGTGCATACAACGGACTCACTGTCCCTAATACTAGCATTACTACATTGTACACTCGAGCACCTCGATGTGTTACCAGCTATTAGAGCCAACGCTCTATCACTAATGGCTAGTACTAACAATGACTATGGACCTCTCCACTCGATATATCTTTAGCGTGAATAAAAATGTGAAGGTGTAAACTTTGCCTAGAGCCCAAGAGAAGAATTGTTTCAAAAAATACAATTGAAATGTTTCTTTAGCAAGTTGTTTTGCTGTATTTGGTTTGTTAAATTAACTGTTCAGTATTTCATTTAAGGAAACTTTCATTGTATTTCTTTTAAAACATACATATTATTAATTTAAAGATTTGAATTAATTCGTTAAAACGTTTCTTATTTTTCATCAAAAAGCTTATCATTATTTCATCAACAAGCCGTTGATTGTTTCATTTAAAAACTCGTCATTTTTTTTCATTAACAAGCATTTCATTATTCCATCTACAAGCTTGTCATTATTCCATGAAACATAAATTCTGCAATTTGTTGAACGTATCACAATTAAACATTCAATTTTATTTTTTTGTAACTTTGTTTTTTGTTGTTCTTTTCGGTGTAATTTGTAGTTCTCTTTCAAGCCTCTCTAAACCAGGGTAAAGTGCCCCAGGATTGGAAATTAGCTAACGTAACTCCACTCTTTAAGAAAGGGGATAAATCAGACCCTGGTAATTACAGGTCTGTATCACTTACTAGTATCACCTGTAAATTACTAGAATACATAATATATAGTAGAATAGTTAACCACCTTGACAAATATAATGCCCTATGCCCACATCAACACGGCTTTAGAAAAAACAGATCATGTGAAAGACAATTAATAGGTTTAATAGATGAACTATCAAAAGGCTTAGACAAAAATGATCAAATAGATACCATATTACTAGACTTCTCAAAAGCATTTGACAAAGTTCACCACCTAAGTTTACTTAAAAACTTAACTACTTTGGAATCTCAGGTTCCCTACATCACTGGATCCAAGACTTCCTTTTGGGCAGGGAGCAAACTGTAATAAATAATGGATATAAATATGCACCAATAAAGGTTAACTCAGGAGTTCCACAAGGAACTGTGCTAGGTCCCTTACTCTTTTTAATTTATTTAAATGATTTACCCAACAACATCTCAACAGGTACAAAAGTTAGGTTATTTGCTGATGATTGTATAATCTATAGAACAATTAAATCATAACAAGATAGCAAAATTTTACAAAAAGACTTAGATGAATTGATAAAATGGGAAACTAACTGGAGTATGTCTTTCCACCCAGAAAAGTGTCAACTGTTCAGAGTAACAAAGAAAAAGAAACAAATAAATTCAAAATATTACATTCATGGAAAAGAACTGACCCAAACTAAAGATGCAAAATACTTAGGAGTCTTAATAAATGAGAAACTATCATAGAATCCCCATGTCAATGAAGTTATTAAAAAATCAAACAAAAACTTAGGCTTTATAAAAAGAAACTTTAACAAATGTAATAGAGATATAAAACTAAAATGCTACCTCACTTTGGTGAGACCTGTACTAGATAATGCATCTTCTGTATGGGACCCATCCACCAAAGAAAACATTGATAAACTAGAACAAATTCAAAAAAGAGCTGCCAGATTCATTACTGGAGAATATTAAAAACTGACAAGAATAACACCATTAGTTAAATCATTAAACCTTGAAACACTAGAGGATAGAAGAACCAAGAGCAAAGTAGTAATCATACATAAAGCAATTAATTTTAATTTAGAAATAGAACACAAAGATAATTTAATACAACCCTCAGATAGACATAAGATTAAAAACACCTTTCTTATTCCGTATGCAAGAACAAACACATACAAATTTTCATTCTTCCCGTCCGGAATTCGGGCGTGGAATGGGTTGCCTGAAGAATCCAGGAAAACCAACACTTTATCAACATTTAAATCTCTAATAAAAATGCAGGACTAAACACAAACCATAGATAAGCGTAGGACGCAATAATCTTCTGTATAGAAGGGGCGTCTGTAAACAGATAAGATAAGATAAGATAGTCTGCAGGTGGCCAGGTCAAAATCTGTATGCAAACTTTGAATATACCCTATATTTATTACATTGTTGAAGTGATCCTAATGTCGAACGTAAATGTCAGCTAACCGCATATTTACCGAGGTTACCCCCCACCCCAAATTCGATCCCACCCTTTTTTTCTTGTCATCCAGAAATGTTCAAACACCCATACAAAAACTTAAGAGCTTTTAAGGAAATGATAAGTTTGTATTGTTCTACGGGCTTCGGTGATACCCAATTTCATTCCGCCATATATAGGTCGTTAAACAACAAAGTGAGATCTAGTTCCTAATGTTATGGCGGTCTGATTGATTTCTAGTAAAATATTGAACCCGATAATCTGCCATTGCATGTAACAATGTTCATAGTTATGTTGGATGAAAAAATAAAATCTCACGTTTTTGAAAATATACCGTGTTAAAATAACGAGTCTTCGAATGTGTGAAGATTGGTAAATGTGTGACTCATAAATACAGATCAGTAATGCGTGATAAGTATATTACTTATCCATGATAATTAGATGAATCGTTCATTACAAGTAAGTGAAATATTTATTATAAGTACCTGGTAGGTCAAACACAATTATTTTTAAAAATATATAATTTATACAATGATTAGATCTACTATAAGTATATATGAATCATTGATGACATAGAAGAATGATCCCTGTTATATTGATGGATTTATAAATATGTCACATGTCATTAACAATGATCTATGAAATTCTGAGTTATTCAAGCGCTCTTGATCAAATGTTTCATGTGAAAATCGCTCCAGATGTTCTTACAGTTAATTAAGTGCACCTTATCTATTAAATTATTTTCGTTACAATTAGTAAGTTGATATTTCGACTCCCGTGGCATGTTGATGTTTCAGATATTGTAATGATAAGGGGACAGTGCTATTGTTAGCATTATTTAACGGTGAGATGAGTGTGGTGGGGCAGGAAAGGGAATTCGCGACCACACCAGATAGGTATTAAATGACAGCTTAAATATGCCTCAATAAAATAAGCTATAATTGTTAATATTCTTATATTCTGTCAGTGGTCTTTGCGTTATAACATCTACATTGTAAGTGCTATGTATGTTAGGACTTCTACACTGTAAGTGACAGTCGGTTGGGACAACTACAATTTAAGCGGACAATCTGTTATGTCAAATACATTGTAAGCGCAACTAAAATCTAACATAATAACTTCCCAAGTGGATATTTCTTGTAATCCATACTCTCATTCCCAGAATCCCTCACCCTAATTTTGATTACGTCAGACCATGACGTCAGCTTGAGACCACTTGACCTTAAAATTCTCTCTGAGTTGGTCAGTCTGACGCAAACAATCACCCTTGAGTTGGTCATTTTGAGTTGGCCGTTTCTCCTGAGTTGGTCAATTTGACTTTGACCATCTGTAAAAGGTTTTCCATCTGTTGTCCATTTTCGTAAAGTCTGCTTTGTGCTTCTAAAAGTCTGTAATGTTCATATTTTCTGCACATACTACTTTCCAGGTTAAACACAATGTCGCCTCAACGAGGAGTCTCACACTGGCCAGATGTTATGATGTTTTTGTCTGTACTCATTTTAAGTAGTGACCCCCAGCTGGTCGCAAGTGGTAAGCAAAAACATTTTCAACGCCTTGAAAGTCTTTAAAATTGCAGAAATTTGTTCCCGGGGCTAAGGATGTCCCCGAGTCCACCCAGCTTTGATTTTAGTACCTGACACTTGTAATGGAAACAATGGCGACTTGGCATAGTGCAACACAATCCTCTCATAGCCGTGGCCTGTGAAATTTGCCTCACTAGCCAACATACCAGCATGGTTTGTGCGTTCTTATAGCAATGTAGGATGCAAGAATGTTCTGCAAAAATAAGGTGGCCCTGTGATGTTTAAAAATAAGGTCTGTAAAAAACATTAAAGAAACTGCGAGACAAAACATTCTACACATCCTATCGTCAGTCTAACGATCAATTATCAAATATATTTTTAAAAATCCCTTATCTATTTTACTGGTTGCAACAATGGCAATATTCACCTAAAAAATGTGACAGCAAATTATGTTGCTCAAACATTTCAGTAAGCTGACATATCTACATGATGACTTAACTGAAACGAACTATTATTGGTACAAGAGTTATTTTACCTCAAGTGTAAAGAAATGGACTTACGAATTCAAGCACACTTGAGTTATCCAAAGTAAAGGGGATGAGACTGCAATCAGGCTTTTAAATAGGTAAATTTGTAATATAAAAACTATGTATTAGTAGGTCTGACAAGACGTAACACAACAGCGAACGTTTCGGCAAAGAGCCTTCCTCAACGGACAAATAGTACACAAATGAAACGAATAACACGAAATAATAATTTTAAAAAAACACTCAGCTGCGGTGGATCCCTACTGGACTGCTTGGATTTCACCGCAGCTAAGTGTGTTTTTTTTTATTTCGTGTTATTCGTCTCATTGAGTGTACCATGAGTATATTGCGTGATCAGATGAAAGTGAGGTCACGTGAGTAATAAGCGCGGGAAGAGAGGAGCCTTCCCCTTGGCTGAGAAGGTTGGGAGGAGTTGTCAGATAACTTTCGTGAGGGAAGGACGTGATGTGTGTACTTGAGAATTCCACGTTGTATAACCTCAAATTATTATCCTTGTACAAAGTATACATATTAAAGTTGTTTTATTGAAACAAATTCTTCAGTGGATTATTGTGTACAAGATTATGCATTGAGAGAACGCCTACAAGAGAGTTACATATTAAATAAATATAACCAGTAATAGTTACAATTATTACATCAATATTGTCATTATTTGATCAACAAGCCTGTCATTATTTCATCAAGCATGTCATTATTTCATTAAGATTGTCATTATTTCAACAAGATTGTCATTATTTCATCGAGATTGTCATTATTTCATCAAGTTTTATCAACAAGCTTAATATTATTTCATCAAGCTTGTCATTATTTCATCAAGCTTGTCATTATTTCATCAAGCTTTTCAATATTTCATCAAAATGGTTATTATTTCATCAAGATTGTCATTATTCATCAACATTATCATTATTCATCAAGATTGTCATTATTTCATCAATAATATTGTCATTTTCAACAATATTGTCATTATTCAACACGATTGTCATTAATGCATCAAGATTGTCATTATTTTATCGAGATTGTCATTATTTCATCGAGATTGTCATTATTTAATCAATTTTGTCATTATTTTATCAAGATTGTCATTATTTCATCAACAAGTTTGTCATTATTTTATCAAGATTGTCATTATTTCATCGAGATTGTCATTATTTCATCAACAAGTTTGTCATTATTTTATCAAGATTGTCATTATTTCATCAAGATTGTTATTATTTCATCAACAAGTTTGTCATTATTTTATCAAGATTGTCATTATTTCATCAAGATTGTCATTATTTCATCAACAAGTTTGTCATTATTTTATCAAGATTGTCATTATTTCAAGAAAAAGTTATTCTTCAATGCAGCAATAATTTGAAATTATGACAATTAAACATTCAATTTTATGTTATTAGCTTGTGGTTCCTTGTTCAGGTCGGTGTAATCTAAAAATAATGTAAAGCTGAAAAACACGTGTCAACTGACGATTGTTATACCTAAACATGGTGTTTCCTACAGATGGTGTTACCTGAAGATGGTGTTCATCTCAGATGGTGTCAGCTCACGATGGTGTCATCTGAGCAGGGTGCTTAGCTGAAGCAAACTTTTCCTTGTACCGCCTCGTTCAAAGTTTTTAAAAAATATCATGTCTTAAGACGCCTCAGTATCATCTGAGTCGAGTATTGCTAGCTTTTGACAGTCTTCCATCAGATCGATTCCCATCTTGGTATACAATATACATCATCTTAAGATGGTGTGGACGAGGTAGACTGACACTTGAGGACTCCTTGTAACTATACTCAATTAACAATATCGCTATATGACGTTTCCATGACTTGGGGTTTTTAGTTACTAGTAGGGAAGGGATGAATGTTAGAGTTTTACCTTTACCTAGGATTTATAGTCATGAATAATAGTATAGTTAGAGTTAGGGTGTAGTGTTTTTAATTTACGGTTAGAAGTTAGTGTTACTCGTTTAGTTAACGTGTGGGGCTATCGAAATAATATTCTGCACAGAAGGAGCGTCTGTAATTATTGTTGATTGCAAGCTTATGTAAATATGAATCAAATTATATTTTTTAAAAACACTTTTTAAAAACTAGTCTTATTTTACAAATGCTCCAAAAAGTAGAAAATAAAATTTTTATTAAAATGTTCCTATAAGTAGAAAATAAATTTGAAATTTGCAGTCAGAAGAGACCTTTAGTTCCAAATTTATGAAAATGTAAAAGTTTAAATTGAGACAGGAACGTTAAATCGTAGGTCAAATCGATTATCTCGTTGTTCGCCATGACTATAAGACTAGGGTGCTCAGTTTAAACTTAGCGAATAGCTTTGATTAACTTGATGAATATCTTAGCATAACTTAGCAAGCACCCTAGTCTTATAGTCATGGCGAACAACGAGATAATCGATGTCACCTATGATTTAACGTTCCTGTCTCATTTTAAACTTTTACATTTTCATAAATTTTGAACTAAAGGTCTCTTCTGACTGTAAATTTCAAATTTTAATTTTATTTTCAACTTTTTAGTAAATTTTTATAAAATTTGTATTTTCTACTTAACTAATTCAATTCACTCATTTTCGTATTCGTCATTTGTAAACCCTAATCATTTTAATAGCCAAACGCCTAGAAAGCGGCCGTCCACGTTTTTAGACATAATACACCATGGCACTTGAGCATATAAGTTAGACATTTTTATCAATCCAGAAAAAGATTTTTCCTTCACAATTCTTTGAAAAAAAATATTTTCTTCTTTTTAGTCCGCTTATAAAAACGTGGTTTTTGAAAATCTTTGTTTTACTTCTATTTATTTTATTCTTTTTAGTCTAAGTGTATGCTATGGTGAGTTTTGAAGTATTGATTATGTTCAAATATAATACGCATTGCCCGACAAACATTTACAGACTGGAAATGACTGATCTCCCCTTGATGTTAAACATGGTTGATGTGGTCGGGGTTGGTGTGAACTCGGCACGTTAATGTAATGTAAACAAGAGCAGACGGATAATACATATGCTTATATATATATGAACTAAAAATTTCAATAATTTAATAACGGTACATTCTATCGATCTGAAATTTTTGATGTAATGCATTATCACCCAAGATCTATCTTTGGTAAAATTTTAAGATCTCTAGGACTATCAAAAATTGTTTAATTTTAAGTTGGCAGATTTGAAAAATTGTGCACAGACAAACAAACAGGAACGAAGGTCAGTTAATAAAAACGTGGTAATAAAACAACCCCGTAAAAACAAAGTTTTGACTATAAATCCCTTTTATGTGAGTCAGAACTTAAAGTATTGATTATGTTCAAACGCGCGACAAACATTTACAGACTGAAACCAAAATTATATCCCCTGGCTTTAAAACTGGGGGAAGGGGGAGGGGTTGTGGACATGGACCGGTGGCGTCAACGCGTTAACTCAACTCCTGGTGTAAACCACCTGATTAAAACAGGAGATGTGTTCACCGATGGCTGGTGTGACGTCAAGTGACCCATAAAATGTAAACAGTAGCAACCGCTACATATAGTTTATATAGATAAACTAAAAATGCATTAATTTCATTACGGCATGTTGGATCAATCTGAACTTTTGATACGATGCATTGTTAGGTGACACAAGTCTCTGTGCTAAATTTCAACTCGATGGCATCACGGGAAGTGGGTCATTTTTGAATTTTGTTTTTCCGCCCGAAGTACGAAGAGATGACGACAGACAGAGAGAGAGAGAGAGAGAGAGAGAGAGAGAGAGAGAGAGAGAGAGAGAGAGAGAGAGAGAGAGAGAGAGAGACAAGATTTTGAAGTTAATATAAGGGATTCAATAAAAACAACCCCGTAAAAACAACGTTTTTGACTATAAATCCCTTATATATGAGACACAACTAAAAGTATTTATTATGTTCAAATGCGACAAACATTTACAGACTGAATCTGTTTTAACTTCTCTTTCCTTTATAACCCCTGTGGAGAGGGGAAAGGTCTGGTCACCGATCGCTGGACCGAGCTCAGCGTGTCACGTCAAATGTAAACAAAAGCACGCCGGTACACCTGGTTAAAACACGAGATGTGTTTACCGATGGCTGGCGTGAAGTCAATTGACCCGTAAACTGTAAACAAAAACTACTTTTACATATAGTTTTATATAGATAAACTAAAAATGCATTAATTTAATTACGGTACGTTCGATAGATTTCAAATTTTGATAACGATGCATTTTTAGGTGACACGGGTCTGTGTGCCGAATTGCAGCTCTATTGTTTCATGGGAAGGGGGTCATTTTTACTTTTGTTTTTCCGCCCAGCTCAACGACAAACGACAGAGAGAGACGGCGTTGAAGTTAATCGATGGGAATGCCTTCAGAGCTTTATGTCATCATAAAAGGTGACACCATGACATCACTAGATGACAATAGGAATGTTGAAATTTTCCTCGTTAACATGTCACTCAATTATTATCAACTAAATCAGTTTTTTTAATTACTTTTTTCCCCAGTTTTATTTAAACTTTAAAGTTTAAGGATCTATTTTATACGTGTGTTCGCAGGTCTAACTCTATAGCAAATAGGTTTGCATCCAATAGAGTTAATTGACTCAATTAGAGGACTGTTTTTTAAAATAATTGCAAAAATTCATGTTAAAAAATGTAGAGCAAAATATTTTTTCTGTGCTGCCTACCTTAAGTCTCACGCCCCAGGTTATGATTAGTGGGACGACCTTCCATTAAATTAAGTTTAAGTCCTTCATGATTAGTGGAAAACCTTCCATTAAACTAAGTTTATTTCCTTCATGTTTAGTAGGGAGGACCTTCCATTAAACTAAGTTTATTTCCTTCATGATTAGTGGGACGACCTTCCATTAAACTAAGTTTATTTCCTTCATGTTTAGTGGGACGACCTTCCATTAAACTAAGTTTATTTCCTTCATGATTAGTGGGACGACCTTCCATTAAACTAAGTTTATTTCCTTCATGATTAGTGGGACGACCTTCCATTAAACTAAGTTTATTTCCTTCATGTTTAGTAGGGAGGACCTTCCATTAAACTAAGTTTATTTCCTTCATGATTAGTGGGACGACCTTCCATTAAACTAAGTTTATTTCCTTCATGATTAGTGGGACGACCTTCCATTAAACTAAGTTTATTTCCTTCATGTTTAGTGGGACGACCTTCCATTAAACTAAAGTTTATTTCCTTCATGTTTAGTGGGACGACCTTCCATTAAACTCAGTTTATTTCCTTCATGTTTAGTGGGACGACCTTCCATTAAACTAAGTTTATTTCCGTCATGTTTAGTGGGACGACCTTCCATTAAACTAAGTTTATTTCCTTCATGTTTAGTGGGACGACCTTCCATTAAACTAAATTTATTTCCTTCATGTTTAGTGGGACGACCTTCCATTAAACTCAGTTTATTTCCTTCATGTTTAGTGGGACGACCTTCCATTAAACTAAGTTTATTTCCTTCATGTTTAGTGGGACGACCTTCCATTAAACTAAGTTTATTTCCTTCATGTTTAGTGGGACGACCTTCCATTAAACTAAGTTTATTTCCTTCATGATTAGTGGGACGACCTTCCATTAAACTAATTTTATTTCCTTCATGTTTAGTGGGACGATCTTCCATTAAACTAAGTTTATTTCCTTCATGTTCAGTGGGACGACCTTCCATTAAACTAAGTTTATTTCCTTCATGTTTAGTGGGACGACCTTCCATTAAACTAAGTTTATTTCCTTCATGTTTAGTGGGACGACCTTCCATTAAACTAAGTTTATTTCCTTCATGATTAGTGGGACGACCTTCCATTAAACTAACTTTATTTCCTTCATGTTTAGTGGGACGACCTTCCATTAAACTAAGTTTATTTCCTTCATGTTTAGTGGGACGACCTTCCATTAAACTAAGTTTATTTCCTTCATGATTAGTGGGACGACCTTCCATTAAACTAAGTTTATTTCCTTCATGTTTAGTGGGACGACCTTCCATTAAACTAAGTTTATTTCCTTCATGTTTAGTGGGACGACCTTCCATTAAACTAAGTTTATTTCCTTCATGATTAGTGGGACGACCTTCCATTAAACTAAGTTTATTTCCTTCATGATTAGTGGGACGACCTTCCATTAAACTAAGTTTATTTCCTTCATGATTAGTGGGACGACCTTCCATTAAACTAAGTTTATTTCCTTCATGTTTAGTGGGACGACCTTCCATTAAACTAAGTTTATTTCCTTCATGTTTAGTGGGACGACCTTCCATTAAACTAAGTTTATTTCCTTCATGTTTAGTGGGACGACCTTCCATTAAACTAAGTTTATTTCCTTCATGTTTAGTGGGACGACCTTCCATTAAACTAAGTTTATTTCCTTCATGATTAGTGGGACGACCTTCCATTAAACTAAGTTTATTTCCTTCATGTTTAGTGGGACGACCTTCCATTAAACTAAGTTTATTTCCTTCATGTTTAGTGGGACGACCTTCCATTAAACTAAGTTTATTTCCTTCATGATTAGTGGGACGACCTTCCATTAAACTAAGTTTATTTCCTTCATGTTTAGTGGGACGACCTTCCATTAAACTAAGTTTATTTCCTTCATGTTTAGTGGGACGACCTTCCATTAAACTAAGTTTATTTCCTTTCATGTTTAGTGGGACGACCTTCCATTAAACTAAGTTTATTTCCTTCATGTTTAGTGGGACGACCTTCCATTAAACTAAGTTTATTTCCTTCATGTTTAGTGGGACGACCTTCCATTAAACTAAGTTTATTTCCTTCATGATTAGTGGGACGACCTTCCATTAAACTAAGTTTATTTCCTTCATGTTTAGTGGGACGACCTTCCATTAAACCAAGTTTATTTCCTTCATGTTTAGTGGGACGACCTTCCATTAAACTAAGTTTATTTCCTTCATGTTTAGTGGGACGACCTTCCATTAAACTAAGTTTATTTCCTTCATGTTTAGTGGGACGACCTTCCATTAAACTAAGTTTATTTCCTTCATGTTTAGTGGGACAACCTTCCATTAAACTAAGTTTATTTCCTTCATGTTTAGTGGGACGACCTTCCATTAAACTAAGTTTATTTCCTTCATGTTTAGTGGGACGACCTTCCATTAAACTAAGTTTATTTCTTTCATGTTTAGTGGGACGACCTTCCATTAAACTAAGTTTATTTCCTTCATATTTAGTGGGACGACCTTCCATTAAACTAAGTTTATTTCCTTCATGTTTAGTGGGACGACCTTCCATTAAACTAAGTTTATTTCCTTCATGTTTAGTGGGACGACCTTCCATTAAACTAAGTTTATTTCCTTCATGATTAGTGGGACGACCTTCCATTAAACTAAGTTTATTTCCTTCATGATTAGTGGGACGACCTTCCATTAAACTAAGTTTATTTCCTTCATGATTAGTGGGACGACCTTCCATTAAACTTAGTTTATTTCCTTTATGATTAGTGGGACGACCTTTCATTAAACTAAGTTTATTTCCTTCATGATTAGTGGGACGACCTTCCATTAAACTAAGTTTATTTCCTTCATGTTTAGTGGGACGACCTTCCATTAAACTAAGTTTATTTCCTTCATGTTTAGCGGGACGACCTTCCATTAAAATAAGTTGATTTTCTTCATGATTAGTGGGACGACCTTCCATTAAACTAAGTTTATTTCATTCATGATTAGTGGGACGACCATCCATTAAACTAAGTTTATTTCCTTCATGATTAGTGGGACGACCTTCCATTAAACTAAGTTTTTTTCCTTCATGATTAGTGGGACGACCTTCCATTAAACTAAGTTTATTTCCTTCATGATTAGTGGGACGACCTTCCATTAAACTCAGTTTATTTCCTTTATGTTTAGTGGGACGACCTTCCATTAAACTAAGTTTATTTCCTTCATGTTTAGTGGGACGACCTTCCATTAAACTAAGTTTATTTCCTTCATGTTTAGTGGGACGACCTTCCATTAAACTAAGTTTATTTCCTTCATGATTAGTGGGACGACCTTCCATTAAACTAAGTTTATTTCCTTCATGATTAGTGGGACGACCTTCCATTAAACTAAGTTTATTTCCTTCATGATTAGTGGGACGACCTTCCATTAAACTAAGTTTATTTCCTTCATGATTAGTGGGACGACCTTCCATTAAACTAAGTTTATTTCCTTCATGATTAGTGGGACGACCTTCCATTAAACTAAGTTTATTTCCTTCATGTTTAGTGGGACGACCTTCCATTAAACTAAGTTTATTTCTTTCATGTTTAGTGGGACGACCTTCCATTAAACTAAGTTTATTTCCTTCATGTTTAGTGGGACGACCTTCCATTAAACTAAGTTTATTTCCTTCATGATTAGTGGGACGACCTTCCATTAAACTAAGTTTATTTCCTTCATGTTTAGTGGGACGACCTTCCATTAAACTAAGTTTATTTCCTTCATGTTTAGTGGGACGACCTTCCATTAAACTAAGTTTATTTCCTTCATGATTAGTGGGACGACCTTCCATTAAACTAAGTTTATTTCCTTCATGTTTAGTGGGACGACCTTCCATTAAACTAAGTTTATTTCTTCATGTTTAGTGGGACGACCTTCCATTTAACTAAGTTTATTTCCTTCATGTTTAGTGGGACGACCTTCCATTAAACTAAGTTTATTTCCTTCATGTTTAGTGGGACGACCTTCCATTAAACTAAGTTTATTTCCTTCATGATTAGTGGGACGACCTTCCATTAAACTAAGTTTATTTCCTTCATGTTTAGTGGGACGACCTTCCATTAAACTAAGTTTATTTCCTTCATGTTTAGTGGGACGACCTTCCATTAAACTAAGTTTATTTCCTTCATGTTTAGTGGGACGACCTTCCATTAAACTAAGTTTATTTCCTTCATGTTTAGTGGGACGACCTTCCATTAAACTAAGTTTATTTCCTTCATGTTTAGTGGGACGACCTTCCATTAAACTAAGTTTATTTCCTTCATGATTAGTGGGACGACCTTCCATTAAACTAAGTTTATTTCCTTCATGTTTAGTGGGACGACCTTCCATTAAACTAAGTTTATTTCCTTCATGTTAAGTGGGACGACCTTCCATTAAACTAAGTTTATTTCCTTCATGTTTAGTGGGACGACCTTCCATTAAACTAAGTTTATTTAACTCATGTTTAGTGGGACGACCTTCCATTAAACTAAGTTTATTTCCTTCATGTTTAGTGGGACGACCTTCCATTAAACTAAGTTTATTTCCTTCATGTTTAGTGGGACGACCTTCCATTAAACTAAGTTTATTTCCTTCATGTTTAGTGGGACGACCTTCCATTAAACTAAGTTTATTTCCTTCATGTTTAGTGGGACGACCTTCCATTAAACTAAGTTTATTTCCTTCATGTTTAGTGGGACGACCTTCCATTAAACTAAGTTTATTTCCTTCATGTTTAGTGGGACGACCTTCCATTAAACTAAGTTTATTTCCTTCATGTTTAGTGGGACGACCTTCCATTAAACTAAGTTTATTTCCTTCATGTTTAGTGGGACGACCTTCCATTAAACTAAGTTTATTTCCTTCATGATTAGTGGGACGACCTTCCATTAAACTAAGTTTATTTCCTTCATGATTAGTGGGACGACCTTCCATTAAACTAAGTTTATTTCCTTCATGATTAGTGGGACGACCTTCCATTAAACTAAGTTTATTTCCTTCATGATTAGTGGGACGACCTTCCATTAAACTAAGTTTATTTCCTTCATGATTAGTGGGACGACCTTCCATTAAACTAAGTTTATTTCCTTCATGTTTAGTGGGACGACCTTCCATTAAACTAAGTTTATTTCCTTCATGTTTAGTGGGACGACCTTCCATTTGTAGCATGCTGCTAGAGTAGGTTTACTGCAGGACACGCCGGTGGGTCAGTGACACACTGCCCCTGGTATGTAATGTAATAGTGTACACAATGTGCAGACCGACATAGTGCCCACATAGCGCCGCACCATGTACACCGCACCGAGATGCACTGGAGAGAAGTGACTGGGTGACGTGTGGGTGCGTTTGTGGTTGTTCCGGTTCTAACGTGAAAAGTGTTTGGTTGTAAAATGAGAAAGACAAATAAACCTTGATAAATATAATTCTCCATCTTGTTGTTGACTGTGACATGCTGTATATTAGAAGCCCACACACGGCTACAGTTTGGCGCTGCGAGCAGGGTCACAAGTGAGGATAGTTGTTAAATTAAGGTTATTTGTGATAGATTTTCCAAAGGACACAGAAAAATATGGAACAAGTGGAGCAGCTCCAGATAAACCGGCCTCCAAAACTACCACGGTTTACGGGAGATAATGGAGCGGAGCAATTTGTCAAAGAAGTGCGATTGCTCCTGCAGTTGCAGCCCATGCCCCCTGCCTCAGCAGTCATATGGATCCTGAGCGCCTTAGAGGGACGTGCCCGCCAGGAAATGTTGGACCAGGCACCTGAGGAGATCAACACCCCGGACAAACTGTTGCGTATCTTAGTAGAGAAGTGGGGTGACCCACGTGATGGCACCACCCTGGCCTCCGCTTTCTACAAACGGCATCAGGGCTTAGGTGAGACGGTAGGGGACTATGCGGCCAGTATGCGTAGTCTTTTCGCCTTAGCCAACACAGCACGGACAGGCATCCTTGCAGATGACACACTGCGGGATACATTTGTCCAGGGTCTACAGCCGGCAGCCTTGCGACGCGACGTGAAAGCCTACACCAGGTTAAACACTGACAGCACTTTCGAAGACGTCGTCAAAGAGGCCCAGAGGTGGATGAGAGAAGATTTCTCGGATGTTGCCGCCACAGCGCAGCTCTCAGCAGCACCTCTCCCTGACTGGGCACAGATGACACAACAACTAATGGCCCACATCGACCAGCAGGTAGAAGCCGTGGCAGATAGGCTCAATCAGTCAATCCAGCAGCACCGAGGGGACATGGGCGCCAACAGTGTCCACTGTCCACCAACACTCAGACAGCCTATCATGGGACAACAACACCTGCAGCCCGCACGCAGACAGTCCCATCAACTCCAGGGACAGCCTCCGCGGGGCATCCTGACCTGCATGTGGTGCAACCGAAGAGGTCACATAGAAGACGAGTGCCAGGCCAAAAAGAGGTACGTCGCTAACCAAAATAATACACCCCAACAACATCCTCTGCAGCAGCAGCCCAGACAACAGATGACACAAAGAAGGCCACCTGTGAACCAGGGAAACTTCTAAACCCCGTTGCTGTCAACAGACACGCAACGGGGAGGTCAACGGGACTCATTGGCACGTGTCCAACCCTGGAGGTAACCCTAAATGGTCACCAGGTGGCGGCACTTATTGACACGGGGAGCGAAGTAAGCACCATCACCGAAACATGGGCATTCCAACATCTTGGCCACCTCACCCTTGAAACCGGCTTCATAACTTTACGGGCCGTCAACGGAGCTGAGGTGCCATATCGTGGAATCATGACTGTCGATGTGCAACTACTAGGGCAGCATCTACAAGATGTCCCGTTCCTCGTTGTCAAGACCCCAAACGGCCTGGTGACCCAAGTACGAAAACAAGAGGTTCCTGTGCTGCTGGGAATGAATGTATTGAAAAGGTGGCTGCCACACGCAAACCAGGTACCACAATTTCTCGAATCCACGGTTCGAGAGATCCGTAGTGGGACACTAAATGAACCAAAGACTGCACGGGTGGCTGAAAGGATCTTCATTCCAGCCCTGTCCGTAGCCAACGTCCGGGTCGGAAAAATTACGACTTCTCACCCACTGCTGGCATCCCAGGGTGAGGAAACGCTTCCTCCTGGACTAATAGTCATCCCGACCCTAGTAGGCTCATCTGCTGGTCCCTTCGTGCGTGTAGCTAACATGACCGTCGAAGGTGTTTTCCTGGCTAAACGAGCACCAATCGCCCAATTGGAACCGGTGGAGACATTAGAGAACAATAACACTGTGAAATTCAATGTTACTGCTGACGAGATCATAGTTTCGTGTCATAAGTTAGCCGCTGGATCAGGTGAGGTTCCACCAGTAGACATACAAGGTCAGAATCTCACCAACCAGCAACGTCGGCAGCTTCAGGAACTTCTCTGTCGTCGAGCCGCCGCTTTTTCACACGATGAAAGTGATTTAGGCTACACCGATGCGGTGTTTCACCGCATCCGAACTCATGATGACAAGCCAGTCACTCAGCCTTATCGTAGAATACCCCCAAATCAACTTCAGGAGGTTCAGCAACATATTCGAGGGCTGATTGAGAAGAAGGTGATCACAGAAAGTTATAGCCCATATGCCGCCCCAATCGTCCTCGTGCGTAAACGGGACGGCAGCTTGCGCCTCACGGTAGACTACCGGAAACTAAATATTAAAACTATGGGCGACGCCTACCCGTTACCACGCATCCAAGAAACCTTCGACACTTTGGTGGGAGCCCAGTTCTTTTCAACTCTGGATTTAACCAGCGGCTACCACCAGATAGCCATGCATCCGGGGGACCAGCACAAGACCGCCTTTGTCACCCCTATGGGATTATTCGAATATACCCGTATGCCTATGGGGCTCACTTCGGCTCCGGCAACCTTTCAACGACTGATGCAACGCACCATGTCCGACTTCCTCTTCCAATTTTTATTGGTCTATCTGGATGACCTACTAGTCTACTCCAAGACGTTCGAGGAACACTTGCAACACCTTGATAAACTACTGAGCCGTATAATAGAGACAGGTTTAAAGTTGCGCCCAGACAAATGCCAGTTTTTACGGCGTGAAGTGAACTATCTAGGCCATACCATATCAGCCAAGGGAATTGGCTGTGATGTTTCTAAGGTGGAGGCGGTCAGAAACTGGCCCACCCCAACTACTACAACAGAGCTGCGCAGTTTTGTAGGCTTTGCCAGCTATTTCCGGCGATTTGTAAAGGGATTTGCAGAAATAGCCGGACCACTTCATGATCTTGTCACCCTCGGCAGTAAGGGGTCTAACAAGAAGACGGTTAAAATAGCTGAGCTCTGGGAAGAAAAACACCAACAGGCGTTTGATCGGCTTAAATTAGCTCTCACGGCTGCACCCATATTGGGATATGCTGATTTCACGAAGCCCTTTATTCTTGAGACGGATGCCAGTCATGAGGGACTAAGTGGAATACTATCACAAGAACAGGATGGTGCACGACGCATAATCGCCTACGCCAGTCGACGTCTACGACCTACTGAAAGGAATCAGGCCTCCTACAGTAGTTTAAAAAAGGAGTTTCTTGCTATGAAATGGGCAATCAGTGAAAAGTTCCGTCACTATCTAATTGGTGCCACGTTCACTGTTTACACTGATAACAACCCATTGGTATATTTTCGTACCGCACCGCTGGGTGCTTTGGAACAACGCTGGGCCGCACAGTTGGCACAGTTCAACTTTGATGTTAAATACCGGCCGGGGAAACAGAATCCGGCAGATGCTCTGTCCAGGCTTCCAGGGGATTTTCAAACGGCCACCGCGGTGCCAGCAGAAATTGCCGTGGCACAGGAAACACAATGTCAGAAGCTGGAGGCCGCCATGCCAAACGGAAAACATACAAGGCCCGCGGGGGAAGAATTAGTCCTCAAGACTGAAGGGAATACTTTTCTACCTCGATGGTCCAGCAGCGAATTGATTTCAATGCAGACAAAGGATAAACATATTGGTCCGCTGCTGGAGTCATGGCCAGAGCGCCCCCGACCAGGTCAGGGAAGCAGGACATTAAGTAACCAGCACATTAAGTAACCAGCACAAGAGATTGTTGCTCCACAAAGGTCTGTTGTTTAGGAGGATCACGGATCCAGTCCAGGGTACCTGTGATCAGTTATTGTTGCCTTCCAGGCTTATCCCTGAAGTATTATACTCGCTTCATGATGCCATGGGTCATCAGGGCGTGGAACGAACAATTTCTCTCCTAAGATCGCGCTGCTACTGGCCTGGCATGTATACACAGGTACGAGAGTACGTATCCACATGCAGCCGCTGCACAATGGGACGTTCTCCTGGCACGCTGCATACTACGTCAACTCCGATTATCGCGACATATCCTGGTGAGATAATAGCTGTTGACTTCACCAAGCTAGAGACCGCCAGTGATGGCAGAGAGGATGTGTTGGTAATCACCGACGTGTTTACCAAATTTTCTCAAGCTGTACCCACCCGTAATCAGGAGGCGGTCACCGTGGCCACCGCACTAGTGAGAGATTGGTTTCAAAAATATGGCGTCCCAATGCGAATTCATAGTGACCAAGGTCGGTCTTTTGAATCGCGACTGATGGCTGAGTTGTGCTCCTCATACAACATCAAGAAATCGCATACCACGCCATACCATCCTCAGGGAAATGGACAGTGTGAGCGGTTCAATCGAACACTGCACAAGCTCCTGCGATCTTTACCACCCGAAAGGAAATGTCAATGGCCTGTATTTCTACCAGAATTGGTACAGGCATACAATAATACACCCCATGCCTCTACGGGATTTGCACCTTACCATCTACTGTTTGGCAGGGCCCCTAGGCTCCCCATTGACGAACTTTTACATCGACCCATGGATGCCGCGGTAGCAGGTACCGACTGGGTCAGACAACATCACTACCGGCTACAAGAGGCCCACCGCCTCGCTTTACAGAAACTGAAACAGGAGGCTAGTGAAAGGACATCGTTCAAGGACAAGCATGCGAGCGAACATCCTCTATCAGTAGGCAACTTTGTCTATTTACGTAATAGAGTGCAAGGACGGAATAAATTCCAAGACTATTGGAGACCAGATTTATACTGTGTCACTGCCCGCTTACCGGACAGACACGTATATAGACTGCTTCCCCTGGCCGGAGGTGAGGAAAGAACAGTGAATCGGAAGGATCTTCTTTTGGCAGAGGAACCTCTATCGGAGCTCGTACCAGAGTCAGAGGTAGTCCTCACAGATATACCACCCCCTGAAAGTGGAGATGAAGAAGAAGATATGGTGATCGTCTCTACAGTGCGACCCAGAGACAATCGACCCGGTGCAGCAATAAACTTACCCCTCCCGGTTGAACCGCGCAGATCAGCACGTATGGCTGAACGCGCAAGTTGAGACATCCCCCAGAAGTAGACGAGTGACCAAACGTCGAAGGGACGCTTTTCGAACAAATTGACTTTTTGTTGTTGTTATTTGTCCATATCCTTCATGCATTGTTGGGAACGCAGTTAATTTTTCGTCCTTTTCAGCAACGGGCTTATTACTCAGACCTGCTGTGTTTTTTTTTAAATTAGAGTTCAATCCAAATTTATCATTATATATGCCGTTTTTTTAATGTATTGACAAGCGAGGGCGCTGGCATTCAGGGGCCTGGGGAAACTGTAGCATGCTGCTAGAGTAGGTTTACTGCAGGACACGCCGGTGGGTCAGTGACACACTGCCCCTGGTATGTAATGTAATAGTGTACACAATGTGCAGACCGACATAGTGCCCACATAGCGCCGCACCATGTACACCGCACCGAGATGCACTGGAGAGAAGTGACTGGGTGACGTGTGGGTGCGTTTGTGGTTGTTCCGGTTCTAACGTGAAAAGTGTTTGGTTGTGAAATGAGAAAGACAAATAAACCTTGATAAATATAATTCTCCATCTTGTTGTTGACTGTGACATGCTGTATATTAGAAGCCCACACACGGCTACACATTAAACTAAGTTTATTTCCTTCATGATTAGTGGGACGACCTTCCATTAAACTAAGTTTATTTCCTTCATGTTTAGTGGGACGACCTTCCAATAAACTAAGTTTATTTCCTTCATGTTTAGTGGGACGACCTTCCATTAAACTAAGTTTATTTCCTTCATGATTAGTGGGACGACCTTCCATTAAACTAAGTTTATTTCCTTCATGATTAGTTGGACGACCTTCCATTAAACTAAGTTTATTTCCTTCATGATTAGTGGGACGACCTTCCATTAAACTAAGTTTATTTCCTTCATGTTTAGTGGGACGACCTTCCATTAAACTAAGTTTATTTCCTTCATGATTAGTGGGACGACCTTCCATTAAACTAAGTTTATTTCCTTCATGATTAGTGGGACGACCTTCCATTAAACTAAGTTTATTTCCTTCATGATTAGTGGGACGACCTTCCATTAAACTAAGTTTATTTCCTTCATGATTAGTGGGACGACCTTCCATTAAACTAAGTTTATTTCCTTCATGATTAGTGGGACGACCTTCCATTAAACTAAGTTTATTTCCTTCATGATTAGTGGGACGACCTTCCATTAAACTAAGTTTATTTCCTTCATGTTTAGTGGGACGACCTTCCATTAAACTAAGTTTATTTCCTTCATGTTTAGTGGGACGACCTTCCATTAAACTAAGTTTATTTCCTTCATGTTTAGTGGGACGACCTTCCATTAAACTAAGTTTATTTCCTTCTATTTTTGATTTTTCTAAACAATAATGTCAATATCGACGAGCTAGAAAAAAGTATTGTGACCTTCACCTTGTTTGTGAAAACACAAAGTTAATTCCCTATTTTCTTTGCTTATATCAGTGTTTATAAATGAGTTTATCTCTAAAAGTTGGCGTCATCTTTTTGTTAGCACACGTCCGTCAGAAGGACCTCCCCACCCCCTCCAGAAAGCTCTGTCTTACATGGACCCATGAAATAAATAATATAAAAGCCCAAGTGGCTCACTCATTGGATGTGGAACGCTGATGATGTACAACAGTCTATAGCAGTTTTAAAAAATCGTGTGGTGATTAGCGCTGTAAAAATATTTAATATGACGTCATTGGTTGATCTTATATTTAACACAAGGTGTGCATCAAAAGGTGTGCAAATTAATTACAAATTAAAGACGCGCTGTAAAAAATATATTATATGACGTCATTGCTTTAGCTTATATCTTAATTTTGGAAAAAGGGAACGATGTAAAAATAGGATTTGATGATTTATAATTATAAAATACTTTGTGTACATTTCAGGAAGTTTAATATTTCGTATTTATCAAACAAGGATAAGTTACTTGGGGTTTTGACAAAAAAAGTGGCGTACTTTATGGACGGCCCCTATAAAAATACTTTGTGAACATTTCAGCAAGTTTAATTTTTGCTTATGAATAAGGTGGGCGCCGTAGGCGCCCTAAAAGAAGTGGGCGCCGAAGGCGCCACGGCGCCCCGGAACAATCTAGTATGAAATAATATGTCTTAAAGATTTCATATTACCTCAAAGTCACCACAATTTCAGAATAAGTCAATGACAATCGATGTGTTAAAATGTTGATGTCAATAATACCTAACATCTTAGGAAGTTAAGAGAATGATTTGGGTGGCGGTTATTCTGGGTCACGCTTTCCTAATGGGACGGCAGTTTGAGAACCAAGAGCAAAGTAGTAATCATACATAAAGCAATTAATTCTAATTTAGAAATACAACACAAAGATAACTTAATACAACCCTCAGATAGACATAATGATAAAAACACCTTTCTTATTCCGTATGCAAGAGCAAACACATACAAATTTTCATTCTTCCCGTCCGGAATTCGGGCGTGGAATGGGTTGCCTGAAGAATCCAGGAAAACCAACACTTTATCAACATTTAAATCTCTAATAAAAATGCAGGACTAAACACAAACCATAGATAAGCGTAGGACGCAATAATCTTCTATATAGAAGGAGCGTCTGTAAACAGATAAGACAAGAGTACACAGTATACTCGCCACTGCACCAAAGTTGGGAGAGTCATATTAATACTATCGTAGCAGACGTGGAAATTATGTTCTGGTGCAGTAGAATTAAAACAATAAACTGGGTCATTAGGGCGGGGAGGGGTGGAGCAAGTTAGATCACCAATATGGACGTTCAGGGTTACCTTGACACATTCCTAGTTTCGATGGAGGGGGGAAAGTTTTCGTTCTTCATATTCTTTACACCCGTAGCTTTACATCCGTAGCTTTATATCCGAAGCTTTATATACATAGCGTTACGTCAAAGGCTTTACATTGCCTTATAACCAGGCATGTTTCACTGTTTATTTCTTGTGTTTTGTTACATAACTGGGTTTATTTAAAAGTATCAAAGTACCGCCAGTGCCTACCTTTGAAAATTCTAACGCAAAAAGTAGCTCGTAAAAGCATCAACTGTTAATAGATTTCTTCTATTATCTGAACACCTATGGAGTCTTGAACATGGATGGTGGCTACAAACTTTGGATATGGTTAAAATAAGGACTGATGGATAGACAATCCATTGTATGTTTATTTACAAAGATAGGTTGGCAGGCAGGTAAGTTATTTAATGAATATGTAAGACATAAGGTGGTTGGCAAGCTACTGTATGTTTTCATAATAGGTATTGGTTGGTAGGGGAACAATTAAAGTATTATTTTTCTTTCTGAACTAGAAAACCCACCTATAGAAAGGAATAAACGGTTTTAAAGAGTTTTCCATGTTTGTCGTTAGGACTGTGATTTTAGACCATTCTGGGGGCAATGTTTAGACCCTTCCATTGGAAATGCTTACCAACAAAATTCTAATGAATATGTGTTAAGTTGTCGTGCGTACTTCCTTGAAGAGTGTATTTTGTAGGGTGGCTCGTTGAGTTATTAATGGCTGCAGTTTTGGGAACAGGAGACAATAGACACAAATACGTCAGTTGTTCTCGCCTCGACTGAGCCCTTTGGAAGATTGTTGCAGTCACGAATTGCTGCCAGGAGCAAGCACATACTGTGTTGAGTTTTGTTGTGTTGTGTAGCTTAAATTGCTTTTCAAGACCTCGTCTTTTCAGCGATGATCATAATGTCATGGGAAATTTTCGCCAAGAAGTCGGAGAATAAATACTGGCTTTAGCCACTCTTAATTTTTATACAGTACCACGTGATTATGTGCTTCCAGCACTAGTAGTTGTTGTCGTTTAGAGGAAGTACTCAAAACTTTAAAAATAATTTACAAAACAAACTTTCGGCCGTAAATTGATATGAAAGTGGTAATTTCCTAGGACAAATATGTGTACCAGAACTATTTCCTGCACCTTGTGGCGACGCCGGTCATTAATAAAATCATGGTGTACTCGTATCAACGCTTATGGCGAAGTGTTGGTTGATGTATGGTGAAATGTTGATGCATTGAGAACTATCGTTGGTTGATGTATGGTGAAATGTTGATGCATTGAGAACTATCGTTGGTTGATGTATGGTGAAATGTTGATGCATTGAGAACTATCGTTGGTTGATGTATGGTGAAATGTTGATGCATTGAGAACTATTGTTGGATGCATGATGAATTTCTGTTGCATGTGGTGCATAATTTGGAAAACAACTGTATTGCCAGCCTTACTCATTTTTTGTGTATGTTAAACTTGTGAATGCAGCACTTCCACACCTAAACAACATCATGTCTTCCAATCTATGACTGTTGACCTCCCATTAATACGTTGACCTCCCAACCCGGATCTGTTATTCTTTAGGCCGTGCCAGTAATCACTGAGAGATTATATAAGTAACGGGGATTTTCAATATGATTTACAAGGAGCGGCCCACATTATTATTAGATCATTGGGTTTTCTTTCTATGTGGTAGGGGACATGGTTGGGGACATTTAGAGGGGAAAACCAAAAAGGTTGGCTGTTCTTTAAGATATTGGTCTCAATATCTCATTCCAGCTATTTGGGTAAGCACTGCTAAACGTATAATATTTCTCTCATTCTATTCTAGTTTTAAAAAGTACATTCATCGTGTTTCCATAAATCTTATATTAAATTCAATTTAATTTGAGTGACAAAATTTCTTCCATGGTTAGCATGTAGAGAGAGCCATTTGGTGGGTTAATATCTCAGATTAATTGTCAGTGTATTATGAATTTATTGATCCATCGATAGATTATTTATGTCTGTTGCATGCATAGTCCATGTAGACTAGACTAATGCTGTGTGTACCCTGGAGACATTATGACTGTTTGAACTTTGAATACTTTTTCTAGGTTTTTTCTATTTTACTTGTCGGTACTTAAAGGTTAAACTTTAAACTCGTTTTCTTCTTCATATGGCCATCATTGTTAGATCGATCTATCTCCTTGTTTATTAAGAGCTGCCAGAAGTTTCACGTTGTCAATTCCTTAAGCTGACGTTGAATTTTTACACAGTAGTGAAGATAAATTTTATGATGAGACAAATGCAGATATCATTATTTGTCGAAAATATTAATTGAAAGAGCATCGCAAAATTGTCTGTTTTTATGATGGCAACTGAGTTCAACTATTTCCACTTTAAATGCTGCACTATAAATGTTATGCCTATAGTGGGTTATAAGCAACAATGCGAATTTTTAAAACTTTCAGAATATTAAGTATTCTATCATTCATCTTAAGTCACGCCTTTAAATGATATACTTTGTATTTCTCTCTCTCTCTCACTCCCCCCCCCCTCTCTCTCTCTCTCTCTCTCTCTCTCTCTCGTACGAAAATAGATTTTTTTTTGAAACAAAATGATTGCCAATGGAAAACTGAATGTTTTGATACTTTTTTTTTGTCCTAATGGAACAACCCAAAAGGAAAAAAAGAAGTTTTTATATGTGAAAACATATGTTAAAAGCTATGTGTTGTCGTTTTGCTGGGTAATTCAGAAGTGTAAAATCTTGACCAACCTGAGTTTATCAATCTGAATTTATCAACCAGAGTTTATTAACCTTAATATGTTAACCTGAGTTTGCTCTGGGTTGTTTTTTTCAAGGATTTTATGAGATATGAGACTGAATTTCTACGTTTTTAAATATGTCAAAAATCTCTTATTTTCCAGGTGTATGATGTTTTGAAATCATGTCACGTCATGGAGGATGTTCTAACGTGGGAGATGTTCTTAGACAAGTGTTTATTCTCCTATTGCTAAAAGACCTTCAGATAACAAGCTGTGGTAAATGCCCCCAAAATGACAGTTGACTCCTATACCGTATTCAGCTTACACTCACGATCAATTAATTTTGCTGGAGTTTCTAGTCATTTCTAAAATTAAAAATATTAAAGAAGGCTATGTAAAACAGAATGTATCAAATGATAAACAAAGCTATTTAGCGCAGCATGTAACAATGTTTACAGGAGACTATGTAATACAGAATATAACAAACATCACAAACATCAGTTAATCGCTGGAGACAACACTTGTTAAGAACCGCAGAATCAGAAATCTCGTAAAAGCTTAAACTATGAGATATTGAAACATGACCCTGTAATAATACTCACACTATTAACAGTTTGATTTAAATATATAACCAAAGCTCATTAATATTCAGTTTAATTCCACAATTTCAAAAAATATATTATTGTAATATAAAATCAACATTTAGAAATGGCGTCAGTGGTTTATCTTAGAAATGGCGTCAGTGGTTTATCTTAGAAATGGCGTCAGTGGTTTATCTTAGAAATGGCGTCAGTGGTTTATCTTAGAAATGGCGTCAGTGGTTTATCTTAGAAATGGTGTAAGTGGTTTATCTTAGAAATGGCGTCAGTGGTTTATCTTAGAAATGGCGTCAGTGGTTTATCTTAGAAATGGCGTCAGTGGTTTATCTTAGAAATGGCGTCAGTGGTTTATCTTAGAAATGGCGTCAGTGGTTTATCTTAGAAATGGCGTCAGTGGTTTATCTTAGAAATGGCGTCAGTGGTTTATCTTAGAAATGGCGTCAGTGGTTTATCTTAGAAATGGCGTCAGTGGTTTATCTTAGAAATGGCGTCAGTGGTTTATCTTAGAAATGGCGTCAGTGGTTTATCTTAGAAATGGCGTCAGTGGTTTATCTTAGAAATGGCGTCAGTGGTTTATCTTAGAAATGGCGTCAGTGGTTTATCTTAGAAATGGCGTCAGTGGTTTATCTTAGAAATGGCGTCAGTGGTTTATCTTAGAAATGGCGTCAGTGGTTTATCTTAGAAATGGCGTCAGTGGTTTATCTTAGAAATGGCGTCAGTGGTTTATCTGGCAAAGAGGCTCAAAGCCAAGTGTTACAACTTATGGTATCTTATTTATTACAGACACTCCTTCTATACAACTTATGGTATCTTATTTATTACAGACACTCCTTCTATACAACTTATGGTATCTTATTTATTACAGACACTCCTTCTATACAACTTATGGTATCTTATTTATTACAGACACTCCTTCTATACAACTTATGGTATCTTATTTATTACAGACACTCCTTCTATACAACTTATGGTATCTTATTTATTACAGACACTCCTTCTATACAACTTATGGTATCTTATTTATTACAGACACTCCTTCTATACAACTTATGGTATCTTATTTATTACAGACACTCCTTCTATACAGAAGATTATTGCGTCCTACGTTCTGATAATAATTCACAGACCACGAAGCGGTGCATCGGATGTACCCTATTCGAATATGGGCTATTGAAAATGATCTTATTGTTTGTCTGTTTACCCTCTTCAAGTCTGTCATCTTTCATTACAGTTGAACTGACCTACTCCAGTCACGATGTACATGGCCTGATGCCGTTGACGGTGAACTTGACCTTAACGACAAGGTCGAGCGACAAGCTAAGGTTCACCTTAACACACGTTGATCACTTTGACCTGGATACTGACCTCTTCACTTTGACCACAAACCCGGACGGTGGTCTGCAGAGCAACAAAGTGGCTAACGTGTCTGACCAGGTGAGTGAAGTGTGATACCCAGGAATAGCAGCGTGACCCTGAGCGTGTCTATAACTGATAGTTCTGAATTTTTTGGTGTTTGGGGTGAAACTGAGGGATGAGCATAGGACGCAAAACTCTCTCATTTAGAAGGAGCTCCTGTAATAGATCAAATAAGTAGAGATAGAGGAAAACTTTTGTTCCAAATGTTTCAAATACTTAAAATGTTTTAACTTTAAATAATGGTCAATACGTGATCCTGATTTCAAATTGTTTCTTTGAAAGAACTTTTTAATGATTTATTTATAATTTTAAATATATTTTTTAATGTTTACACTTAAAACAAATTACAGTCAAAACCAAAAAAAATAAATAATAATAATAATAATGTTTCATGAAAATTTTTAGGGGGGTGGGTTTTCAAGAATTAATGTTTTCCTTAGCTTTGTTTTATTTGGTTTTGACTGATAAATGATCCTGTTTGGCTATGAACAGATGTATTTTTTTCCTGTTATAAATACATAATTTTCATGGAAACCGTGGCAATCTTGAAAATAACAACTATTGGAAGGGTTCTAAAATTAAACCATCAAGCTTATATTTTCATTTGTAAAAAGACTTACTCTTGAACTCTACGTGTTTATAGAACAGGGGTCGCAAAACCATGGCTCGTGAGCTAGACATAACTCCATTGAAACGATGTCTGCATCTGGCTCTCAGACAAATGTTCGATTATTTTTTAATAAAACTTTATTCAGACTCCTTTGATCTACATATTAATTGCATATAAAAACAGCATAGCAATGTTATTAAAAATAATTCAGAGACCTAATTATTGTACTTATAGTGTTGAAGTTACACAAAATGCACACAGTTACTTGAAGTTTTAGTTTTAAATATAATATATGGCTCTCACAGAATTTCTTTTCCAAAATATATGGTGTTTATGGCTCTCTCAGACAAAAATTTTCCCGACCCCTGGTGTAGAAGTATTGAGCTAGGAAAGTTCTCGTCAAAAACATATTTTTAAACAACTGTTTGTCCACTCAAATAAAGCCAATGTGGTTTTTTCAAGAACTTTTTTTGATCGGCGTTTTATGATAAAACAACTAATGTACAAGCCACTATTTTGTCCCAATTTAGCCATATCTTTTAAACCGCATACGATGACCTGATTTGTCATCAACTCTATTATTGAAGACGAAATCTAAGTAATTTCAGAGTAGCATAGCAATGCTGACACTTTTGATTATACTATATATACACTTTTATTCATACTCTATATAAACTTTTGTTTATACTCTTTATACACTTTTGTTTATACCATACTAGAAATATACCCGCACTTAGTAGCGGGAGTGTGCTGACCCTTTTTCCGAGTATTAGTTGCTGGTTATTACACTTTTTATTTTCCAAGTTATATTTCAGATTCATCTTTTAGTTAAAATCTTATGAGAAACAGAGATATTCCATTTTAAGGGAAAAAATTAAATATAATTAAATATATTTAAGAAAAAAAGATGGAGAGAAAAAACAACAGACACAATTATTTAATTTTAACCATTTTACCGCGTGAGTTGTTTTCCCTTATTGCAGTGCCTTTTAACATTATCTTACTATTGAAAAGATATGATTTATTAAATATTGAATCTTGACGACCATAATAAAAAATTTACAATTTCATTCCCACTTTTACTAAATAAACATAACTTATAGGTTTTCCAAAAGAGCTCTTCCACCCTCGTCACTCAAAAATTTCATATATAATTAAGACACTGCATAGTAACACAATTGTAAGTAATGCAATATTTGTAACCGCGTCTATGAGATAAAGAACATATGGCATTATCCATTAAAAAGACAAAGGCTACATAACTCATAGCACACATAAACAAAATTATAAATGTACTTTCTAAAATATTTTTAAAAAAAACAAACGTTGTATTAAAATGATATCAAGAAAATGTGCACACCATATTTAGACAATAAACGATTTTAGAAAGCTGGCCGCATAAAATAAAGTCTTGTTATACAGTAAATGTACTGGACCAAAATAACTCTTCCATTTGACGTATTCATAGTTGTTCTAACAGAAAAATAATATCTAAAACATTTTATGTCTCTAAATTTTACGATTTATATTTACGGTTTTTATGCAATTTGTATAATTTCAAAAAGGAATCATTTTTTTGTGTTCCCTATTTCTGATAAGACATCATATTTTGTAAAATATATTTAATGCATACACCAGATTTTGTTTCTGATAAAAAAATATATATCCACATTAAAAAAAAAGATTCAACCGTCTGTTAGTAAGCACATCTGAGAAATGATTAAAAAGCAACCTACGGAATGACCAATGTTATTCCGACTATAAAGGAATGAACATACCATGTTCAATTCGCAATTCATATTAATTAAGCGTTTTCAGGATCACTTTATTAAATTTACTCAACTTTTGTTAATACGTTCGATAGCGAAAGTTTATAATGTATAGTGTATATATATAGCGTATGCAAACTTTTTTTAAAGTATAAGTTTATTTGACATAGGCCATCGCCTTTCCACATAAAATAAACTCGCTACATCTATAGTTTTTAAATAAATGTCGAGTTATGAATTATTTTTTTAAAAATTGTAATTTCATTCACACAAATTTAAATTATTAATCCAGTGCATCGTGGGAAAATTGAAATAAAATAATTTAAACGCATTTCTAATATATAAAGCTCAGTTGTTGTTTGTATTTTTATTTGTTTTTATCCATTAAAAAAAAGACCACTGCTTTGTTGACATTTTTCCAAAATATCTCTACCACTGTCGTCACTAAAAAAAGCTAATATATATTTACGTCACTGCATCGTAAAACAATTGTAATTAATACAATATTTGAAGCAGCGTCTATGAGATAAAGATAATATGGCACTACCCCCCTCAAATGCAAAATCTACTTAACCTATAAAGCCAATAAATTAAATTATAAATGTTATATATGAAACACAGAGGCGTCACTAGGGTTGGTGTCACCCGGGGCGGTAGCTCATGGTGTCACCCCTTCACGACTGAAGGGCCGTCCATAAATGACGTCACGCGAGGGTGCCGATTTTTACCCCACCCTCCCCCAGCGTCATACTTTGTCACAAAAACTTAGACCCCACCCCTTTTTTACGATATGACGTCACAAAACTTTGACACCCCTCCTCCAAGCCGTATTTTTTCAATAAAAATTAGCATGTTGCAAATTATTTTTGTCATTTAAATATGTATTTAGGGTAAGTCTGCACTGTAATATCGTAACACGCGTGAAGTCATTGAAAACGTAATTAAATAAATGGTAAACAATCAAATATTCAAATGGAACTTTTATTTAAAGTTTCGCGTTTTTGATGTGACGTCACATTTCTTAAACACCCCCCTCCTGGTACCACATCGTCACAGATGCGTAGACCCCCCCCCCTATGGCGGATTAAACATGGGGGTGCTGAACGGGCTAAAGCCCCCAATAATTTAAGGGCCCCCAAACTTTTTATGAATTATAGTGTATAATAAAAATGTAGACCATTATGTTTGTGCGAATCCCTGAAAATGCCTTGGACAGTCATACGGCAATGCTGCAAATGAGTAGGAAGTATAACGGAAAACAGGCTATTCTTCGTGAGAAGTGCATTGTAGCTCATTATGTGCCGTGCACAGCTCATTCCTTTAATTTTGTTGGGAAAAGAGCAGCAGGTTGTCCTACTGCGGTCAGATTTTTTTGTCTTCTGCAAAATCTTTATACCCGACTTGTTGCATCTACTCATCGTTGACTGGTACTTCAAAAACATATGAAATTGATACATGCTAACAAAGCCTTGTCTGACACAAGATGGTCAGCCTGACATTATGCTGTAAGGTCTGTTAATAGCTCATACCATGAGAATATCGCAGCACTGGAAAAATTAGCAACGAATGAAAATCAGCCACGTGACTGCCGACTTGAAGAAGAAGGATTTCTAAAGGAAATTGAACAACTGGAAGTCGCTATTTTACTTGCAATTTGGAAAACAATTTTAGAAAGGAAGTCTCTCATTGAGTTTGTTAAAAAATAGCATTCTTAATTTTATTCCTATGAAGAAAAAGGAAAGGAAAAGTCCGTGGTAAAAACAGTGTAAACAATCTTCAATACTATCAAACAAAAAAGAAAGCGTCTGTTTGATAAAGGGACATCAACAAAACAGTATTCTCCTGGAGAAAAAAATTCAAGATTGAGGTATTTCTGGTAATCATTGACAAACTTTCTTAAGCCCTAAAACAATGGTTAGGTGCATATAAATACATCCATGTGAAATTGGGCTTTCTTACAAACCTAACTGAGCTCAGCACTTTCACCACCCGATGGGCAGCAGCCAAGTTAATGGAAGAACATTCAAGTGATTTCGAAGAAGGGGTCGGGTAAATCCGAAGCAACAGTTTCGTCCACCTCAATTTACTAGCAACGCCATCGAGCGGTGCCGGTTTAGGGCCAAGAGCGCCAGTACGGATTAGCAAAAAGTGCCGCGAAGAACGCATTGGACGCCAGCTCTGAGGAAACCTTCCAGTGGGGGTTGCACCCTAGGTAGGTAATTTGATGATCCCCCGGTCTGCGGCGGTCCTAACCATGGAGACCCGTGTGCTTTGCCGGGATGGCGCCAAAGTGGTAGTAGATCGTAGTAGGAAATTCCACCACCTCCTTGTTAGGGTAACTTAGTGGGAGGCAGCTTCGACTGTATGTCCTGGATGCCCAGGTGGCCGCTTCAGAAGCGACCGCTTTTTTTTTGGGGGGGGGTCCTCAGCTGTTACGCCCCTTTGGTGGCCAGATGGCTAAGGGGGTCTTCCGGGAAGACCCACAAAGAGCACTAGGCTCGGGGCTTCTGATTTTCTTCCACATGTAGGTTCATGAGTGATTTCGAAGACTGCTTACCTTCAGAATTAGTCAAATTTTCAGAACTCATAAAAAAGTTATTGTCCAGGCTCAGGGTAAGGAAAAGGAATTAGCACAAAGCGAAACTCAAAAAACTTGCACAGAGCTAAAAATGTTGCTGCTTTTGAATGAGCTATATTTCACACAGTCCTTTACAAATGTACACATCGCACTTCGCATCTATCTTTCAATGATGACATCAAACTGCAGCTGAGAGCGATCCTTTTCAAAGTTGAAAAGAATATATAATGAGTTAGAATTTGCATGGGACGAAAAAGGCTGAATATGTTCTCTCTAATGAGCATTGAAAAGGAACTTTTAAGCTTACTCAGCTTTATTGACTTGATTGAAAACTTCGCCATTTGAAAAATTCGCAAACGAAAGTTGTAGGTTGAAATAATAATCATACATTATTTTCAATAATTTTTCTTATTTCAAATAGAGAAAAGAATTCGTTATTGAATTTTTTTTTAAACACGCCTTTAATAAATATATATAAAAAAAATATTAACTCAAAGACATTGAAATCATAATTTTCCTCAAGAAAAACATCAACAAAGAAAACCCATCTTTTGATTTTTTTTTGGGGGGGGGTGATAAAAATCGTATTCCCCCCACCCCACTGTGGTGGAGGGAGTCGAGAGGTGGGATTCCTTCATGCTGTCGGTGTGTCCAAGCCCAAATGGCTTTATATCTTTTAAAACAGCCTTTTTTAAAGACCTCTCTGCTGCGACTATTTCTTTTCTTTTTTTCCTAATTTGTTTTAATGTTGTTCGTGTGTTGGGAGTGTTTTATTATTGCAAGTTAACTGATATTCTTTTAATAAGAATTTTCGCGTTTAACGTATTTCATTGTATTTCTTAATTTCTTTCTAGATTAAAAAATTTGTTATCTTTTGTTTTCTGACATAAAATCGTACACAGTTAAATTTTAGGCTCGGGTGTCACCCCCTGATGGGTGTCACCCGGGGCGGCCCGCCCCCCCTAGTGACGCCACTGATGAAACATACTTTCTAAAATACTTGAAAGAAACTAAAGCAGTCGTATTAAAAAGAATTCAAGAAAATGTGTGCACCGTATTTAGACAATAATAATAAATGGTTATAGAAATATTCTGGCTTATTTAATAAAAAGTCTGCTGATAACAACTGGGCCAAAAATAACTCTACTTTTGTAATCTATTTTTAGTTGTTCTAATATGGAAATATTATTTAAATTGTTATATATTTGTGTCTACATTTACGATTAAAATCTACTGCTTTATGCAATTGGTATATATCATAAAGGAATGAAATTCTTTTTTGAGTCACTTTAATGGCCCAACAACAGATTTTGTTTCTAACAAATACAGAAATTATATTCCACCTTTAAAATATATATGTTAAAAAACGAATGTTAAACAATGACGAATATCTATTTTAAAATGGCCTATGTTAATCCAACTCCAAAGGAATGAACATAACAAATTCTCAAATGCAAAACAAAATAATTAAGCGTTTTCAGGATCACTTTATTTAGTTTAATCTACTGCGTTAATAGGTCCGGTAGCCTAATTTTAAATTGTATAAATGTATGCTTATGTAAAAGACAATAGCTTATGTAAAAGACAAACAAAGTATAGATGTTATATTAATAGGACACAGCTAAATTTAAGATGCGTACACGAAAATGTGCGCACAGTGGTCAGGCGATAAAAGATTTTAGAACTCGCATCGCTAAAAATGAAGCCTTGAAAAAAATACTGACACAATTATTACATAAATAGGTTTTTATTAAATGTCGAGTTATGGAACAGAAAATATTTAAAACAAATTCGCAATTAAATTTAAACGTGTAAACAATTAAACCTAATGCATCGTTGCCAGTTGTAATTAAATATGTTTACGTGTCTATAATATATAGACAGTAACAGTAAAGAAAATGACAATTCTTTGTACTGCACAGCTTAAATTAAGAAGCGTACACGAAAATTTGCGCAACGTAATTAGACAATATAATATTTTTTGAATGTGCACCGCTGAAAATAAAGTATTGGGGGAAAAAAACTTCAAAAATAATTCGCTTTGAATGGAATTTGAACGTCCGCGTAAAGTTGTTCAATATAAAAATGAGGTTAAATTTGTCATTCTTTGTCTCTGCATTTTCAGATTATTTAATTTACGGCATTCGGGCAAATGGGACAGTTACAAAAACTAACTAAAAACAATCTCCAAGGTAAAAGGAACCGTCATGCCAAATTTGGTCCCAGTCCGTCATTTGGTTTTACCGTGGCTGTGTAACAGAAAATCGAAAAGTGAAACATACAAACATACAAACATACAAATATACAAACACCAACTGAGCTTTATATATTAGATATATTATTTTGTTTATACTCTATACACACTTTTGTTTATACTCTATATACACTTTGTTTATACTCTGTATACACTTTTATTTATACTCTGTATACAATTTTTTAATACTCTATATACACTTTTATCTATAATCTATATACACTTTTGTCTATACTATATATACACTTTTATTTATACTCTATATACACTTTTGTTTATACTCTATATACATTTTTGTTTATACTATATATACATATACTTTTGTTTATATTCTATATACACTTTTCAGAACAGATGTTTCCATTGAACAAAGACGGATGAATGTTAGTGTTTTATACGTGTTATACTGGAGTATATAATATTTGCACAGAACTATTTAATTTTTCGATGTAATTTTATGTACGCAACACAGTTTTTATCCCCTGTACTAGCCCAGCAATACACTATCTTGTCCATGGTCCAGATGGGATTTTCATCTTATTATAAAAATCAATTTATTTCCAACTTTGCAAAACTGATATTATATTTCATTAAAAATTATAGTTAACGTCTGTAGTTGATGATAATTTTTTTATTTAGTAGTGTATATATTCCATTTCATCGCTCACAAAATTATCAATGAATTTTGTCAGTCAATTTTGTTAGTTTCTATAGTCTTCCTCCTTTATCTCCCCCCCCCCACCCCAACTTTTCCCAGAATACAGCCTTCTACCAGGATGTGAGTAATGCCGCCGTCTTCAAAGTGGTGCGAACAAACACGACGACCAACACTGGACAACACTTCAAGTTTGTGAGTCAGTTTAAAACTGGTTGATGGACCTGGCCGTCTTCTGTGTTCGTAAACAATGGGTTAAGATGGGTGTTTAAAAAATACTAACTGCAAAATTCAAAGGAATCTCGCCTTTTACGCTCCACCCCACTGAAAAAAAACTATTAGTCACAACCATTGAAAGGAACTTTTTTAAAATATATTCATTTATCTATTTATTGACATATTAATTTATTTAAGTATCTGTCTATAGTCTACATTGTTATAATTGAACAACTGCCTTCGAAGCTTTCGCTAGAAATGGGACAGCGCATTATTTTGGCACTTGAAATGAAAATCTGGGACACTAAGAGACACGTTTCGCCTTAACCCCTTCTTCGACAGGCAGGAAATAAACCAATAAAAGATATACAACTCTAGGCACTCGGGTTTTTTTTCAATGTTTTCTGTTTCTTTTTGTTTTTTGTATTTATTCTGCATCCTGGTTTGGGACAAGACGATTTAAACATTCAAACAAACATCTAATCATGGGGCTTGTTATTTAATACACATGGATGCATAATTATTTAATGTTTAATCGTGTCCCGCAAGTATTAAGTACATTAATTCAACAATTAAATACATTCTAGTGAATCGAAAAAAATTTAATATTTCTTTATCTCACAGAAAGGGAACTTTCTGCTCGGAAACTTCACTTACACGCTTGACGCCAAGACTCGAGTCAGAAGAGATGTTGCGTCATCAGTTACCTCACAAAAGTTGGTGTACAGACTCCGGAAGCAAGCACGGGGACGACAGCAGTTCTATGACAACATGGAGACGGGTACGATGAACATTGAATTCGCCAATAGAATTCAAATACCTGTTGTTGTTTTACTTTAACACTAAATTTAACAACGTATTTAGTAACCAGGAAATGCAACCCAGCCAAACGGTGATGCACCGTCGTCTCGCGAGACTGAAGGATGCGAAGAAAACTTAGTAACAAATTTAATCACTTTCAAATCACCAATGTAACAATCTTGTAGTAAATCATAAGTGAAGACATACGTCTGGTATGTCCTACATGATAGCAGAAATGTAAAGCTATTGACATCTTAAAACCTTGAAGCACTGTTACATAGACCGTCGATTTAGTATGTAAAATTCTCTTTTCAGGTTGAGATGTCACGTTGATATAACCTCGCTCATAGATACGCACACCTAGCATATAGAGACATACACCTAGCTCATAGATACGCTTACCTAGCATATAGAGACATACACCTAGCTCATAGATACGCACACCTAGCATATAGAGACATACACCTAGCTCATAGATACGCACACCTAGCTCATAGATACGCACACCTAGCTCATAGATACGCACACCTAGCTCATAGATACGCACACCTAGCTCATAGAGACATACACCTAGCTCATAGATACGCACACCTAGCTTATAGATACACACTCCTAGCTCATAGATACGCACACATAGCTCATAGATACGCACACCTAGCTCATAGATACGTACATCTAGCTCATAGATACGTACACCTAGCTCATAGAAACGTACACCTAGCTCCTGGAGACATACACCTAACTCATAGATACGCACACATAGCTCATAGATACGCACACCTAGCTCATAGATACGCACACCTAGCTCATAGATACGCACACCTAGCTCATATATATGCAAACCTAGCTGATAGATACGCACACCTAGCTCATATATACGCATATACGTGTGTGTCTGTGTGTGTCTGTGTGTGTTTCTGTCTGTGTGTCTGTGTGTGTCTCTGTGTGTGTTTCTGTGTGAGTGTCTGTGTGTGTCTGTCTGTGTGTGTGTCTGTGTGTGTGCCTGTGTATGTGTGACTGTGTGTGTCTGTGTGTGTCTGTGTGTGTGTGTCTGTGGTTGTCTGTGTGTGTGTCTGTATGTGTTTGCATGTGTGTGTGTGTGTGTGCGTGTGCTTGTGTCTGTGTGTGTGTTTGTGTGTCTGTGAGTGTGTGTCTGTCTGTGTGTGTGTGTATGTGTGTCTGTGTGTATGTGAGCGTGTGTCTGTGTTGCGTGGTGGGACTGGACAGTAAGACTGTGGCTCATGTTCACCATGATCTTTAGACATTCATGACGCACCGAACTATCGGTTCATTTCCGAGTAGGAATTGTTAACGTAGTTTGTTAACAAATATTTTTTAACCCCACATGACGTCATTAGCCAAAGTTTCTGACGATGTACCGACGTCTGCGGTGGTAATGCCGACCCCAGTGAGACGCAGACGACAAACTCCAGCAGTTTATTACCTTGACATTGTTGCTCTTGTAGACTTCAAGTCCTACAGCATCTTTCTGAAACGTCATGTAAACAGAGACACTGCCCTGCAGAAAATACTGGAGTACTACTCTTACGTCATGGCTGGTGTAAGTCATAGTAAAGGTTTTGTTCCATATTTAGGATTAGTATTGGGTTTTTTATAACTGATTTTTAATGCAAATAATGAATTATAAATTTTGTAATACAATATTTAAATGAGTGAGTTATTATTTCTTATTTTACGAATGTTTGCACTGAAATTATTAAAAGAAATTATCAGCCATCACTATGGCAACGTGAAGTAGCCGTTCAGTTAGACTCGGGTTTTATCAAAGGTATTAGCAGATTTAGAACTTTTTACTAACAGGTGAAACAACGGATGGCAGATAATATCTTCAATAAATAACGTTAATACGGCGTAAAGCAAATACGTCTAAGGTCATAACTTACCATCGACAGGTAGATCTGCTGTACCAAGGAATCACTTCAACCAACTACAGAATTCGGGTCAGACTCATCAAGGTCATCGTCGCAGAGGTACTCACCTTTTTTTAACAGCCAATCACGCCCCGGGAAAAATATGGACTTGACATTTACTAAAAAAACTTAGCAAAGTATTTTTTGAAGTAGAACACCTCAGAATTGCCATGTCTGACTATTTAAACACCCCAGAATCGCCGTGTCTGACTATTTAAACACCTCAAAATCGCCAAGTCTGATTATTTTAACATCAGAATCGCCAAGTCTGACTATTTTAACCTCAGAATCGCTATGTCTGACTATTTTAACCTCAGATACGTCATCATATATCACTTCCTACTCCCCCTCCGCCCATATTAATTGAATCATATCTATATTGGAATCATTGCACACATACTAAGGCACAGTTGCAGTATTTATTTTTATTTATCTTTAGCAAAGTGCCGATCTTTAATTACCCTCTTTTAGCACTGTAGCGGTACATTTGTAATTACCGCATTTTGCACAGTTTCGGTATTTATAATTACCTTTTATGCACAGTTGCCGTAAATTTGCATCCCCTTATTGAAAACAACGCGACGTGGTAGCATTAGTTATATGTTAACACTGATTAATGTATTTTGTATCTATATAAGTTTTCTCGTGTATAGATCTCCCAATGATATAACATGTTAGGAAATGTAAATCGATTTGTAAAAAAAAACTTTTTTAAACTGGCGGGCATATTATCCAGGGACGTTGAACTTAGACCAACTGTTGATTAGAGAACATTGAGATCTGGAATATAAAATTTTATTGTATTTGTAGTTCTTTGGTTCTTGCATTTCATTTAAACCAGAAGATAAACTTTGCTTCAACCTACCCCAGTTTAAAGAACTCCCCTTCACAAATATCTTTCAGTCCAAACTCTTTTCAAAATAATATCCCCAGGTGGCATCAGCCTCTAATTTCACAGAAGCTCACATCATAAGAAACAACATGGTGAACGGAAATGACGTCATCGATTCCTTAGAGACTTTCCTTGCCAGAAGTGGTCCTGCCCTAGTCGGTCCTTACGATCACGTGATGCTATTCACCGGGTCCGTCATTATTACACTAAACATTTTCATTTCATATTTCAAAAATTGAATACTTATATAATTCATATACATATATTTTTATAAATGTAACTTTATCTTCTCATTACAAAATAAAATATTTAAAAAAACAAAATCTTCTATTGATTTGTAAATTGTATTCCCCCTTAAACTTTTAATTATTAAAATTTTAATTTAGATCTGAAAGATATTTTTTTCTTCAAATCATTTTTAGTCATATGAAATGAGTGATTCAATCTAAATTTAAATAATAAGAATATTATGAGGAGGAAAAACATAATTACTCAGTGGCCTTTTCTTCAATACAAAGACTAAAAAATTCCAAGTATATTGGCCAAGCCCTTAATGCTCTAGTTGATAAGTGTGGGACACGGTTACATACATCCGCCTTTAAAAAACAAATCCGGTCTTTAACCATACATTTAAATGTTGGCGGCCTACGGTCGTAAGCTATATCAATAATCTGTAATCACTATAATCACTGTAATCACTGTAATCACTGTGATCACTGTAATCACTGTAATCGCTGTAAGCCGAACCAAACCTCTCCCCACATACACGTCTTTACATAAATATTATAAGAGTATGATGCCCCATTCCATGCCTGAAATTATGACAGCACATAATTCTTTGTCTACCAGGTATGACCTTGTCAGCGAGAATTTCAATTTATACTATTTATATCCTTATGAAGATATTATGGGTGAGTATTATCAAACAAATGATGTCGACAAGGTTAAGTACGCCCACCTGAAGTATGTAAGCCAGGTGTATGTAAGCCAGGTGTATGTACGCCTGATGTATCTACACCCGCCTGATGTATGTACGCCCACATGATGTATGTACGCCCACATGATGTATGTACGCCTGATGTATCTACGACCGCATGATGTATGTACGCCTGATGTATCTACGCCCACATGATGAATGTACACCCACATGATGTTTGTACGCCTGATGTATTTACGCCCGCCTGATGTATGTACGCCCACATGATGTATGTACACCTGATGTATCTACGCACACATGATGTATGTACGCCTGATGTATCTACGCCCACATGATGTATGTACGCCTGATGTATCTACGCCCACATGATGTATGTGCGCCCGCCTGATGTATGTACGCCCGCCTGATGTATGTACGCCCACATGATGTATGTACGCCTGATGTATCTACGCCGACATGATGTATGTACGCCCACATGATGTATGTACGCCCACATGATGTATCTACGCCTACATGATGTAGTTTCGCCCACATGATGTATGTACGCCGGCCTGATGTATGTACGCCCACATGATGTATGTACGTCCACATGATGCATCTACGCCTACATAATGTATGTACGCCCACATGATGTATGTACGCCCACATGATGTATGTACGCCCGCCTGATGTATGTACGTCCGCCTGATGTATGTACGCCGACATGATGTATGTACGGCCGCCTGATGTATGTACGTCCGCCTGATGTATGTACACCGACATGATGTATGTACGCCTGATGTATCTACGCCCGCCTGATGTATGTACGCCCACATGATGTATGTACGCCTGATGTATCTACGCCCACATGATGTATGTACGCCTAATGTATCTATGCCCACATGATGAATGTACGCCCACATGATGTTTGTACGCCTGATGTATTTACGCCCGCCTGATGTATGTACACCGACATGATGTATGTACGCCTGATGTATCTACGCCCGCCTGATGTATGTACGCCCACATGATGTATGTACGCCTGATGTATCTACGCCCACATGATGTATGTACGCCTAATGTATCTATGCCCACATGATGAATGTACGCCCACATGATGTTTGTACGCCTGATGTATTTACGCCCGCCTGATGTATGTACGCCCACATGATGTATGTACGCCTGATGTATCTAAGCCCACATGATGTATGTACGCCTGATGTATCTACGCCCACATGATGTGTGTACGCCTGATGCATCTACGCCCACATGATGTATGTGCGCCCACCTGATGTATGTACGCCCGCCTGATGTATGTACGCCCACATGATGTATGTACGCCTGATGTATCTACGCCGACATGATGTATGTACGCCCACATGATGTATGTACGCCCACATGATGTATGTACGACCACATGATGTATCTACGCCTACATGATGTAGTTTCGCCCACATGATGTATGTACGCCGGCTTGATGTATGTACGCCCACATGATGTATGTACGTCCACATGATGTATCTACGCCTACATAATGTATGTACGCCCACATGATGTATGTACAACAACATGATGTATGTACGCCCACATGATGTATGTACGCCCGCCTGATGTATGTACGTCCGCCTGATGTATGTACGCCGACATGATGTATGTACGCCCGCCTGATGTATGTACGTGCGCCTGATGTATGTACGCCGACATGATGTATGTACGCCCGCCTGATGTATGTACGCCCGCCTGATGTATGTACGCCCGCCTGATGTATGTACGTCCAGATGATGTATGTACGCCCACATGATGTATGTACGCCCGCCTGATGTATGTACGCCCGCCTGATGTATGTACGCCCGCCTGATGTATGTTCGCCCACCCGATTTATGTACGCCAACATGATGTATGTACGCCTGCCTGATGTATGTACACCCGCCTGATGTATGTACGCCCACATGAGGTATGTACGCCCAAATGATGTATGTACGCCCGCCTGATGTATGTACGCCCGCCTAATGTATGTAAGCCCGCCTGATGTATGTAAGCCCGCCTGATGTATGTACGCCCACATGATGTATGTACGCCCACATGATGTATGTACGCCCGCCTGATGTATGTACGCCCACATGATGTATGTACGCCCGCTTGATGTATGTACGCCCGCCTGATGTATGTAAACCCACATAATGTATCTACGCCCGCCTGATGTATGTACGCCCGCCTGATGGTTGTACGCCCGTCTGATGTATGTACGCCCACATGATGTATGTACGCCCACATGATGTATGTACGCCCACATGATGTATGTACGCCCGCCTGATGTATGTACGCCCGCCTGATGTATGTACGCCCGCCTGATGCATGTACCCCAACATGATGTATGTACGCCCATATGATGTATGTACACCCACATGATGCATGTACGCCCGCCTGATGTATGTACGTCCGCCTGATGTATGTACGCCGACATGATGTATGTACGCCCACATGATGTATGTACGCCCGCCTGATGTATGTACGCCCGCCTGATGTATGTGCGCCCACATGATGTATGTACGCCCACATGATGTATTTAAGCCCACCTGATGTATGTACGCCCACATGATGATTGTACGCCCGCCTGATGTATGTACGCCCGCCTGATGTATGTACGTCCAAATGATGTATGTACGACCACATGATGTATCTACGCTCAAATGATGTATGTACGCCCGCCTGATGTATGTACGCCCGCCTGATGTATGTACGCCCATATGATGTATGTAAGCCCGCCTAATGTATGTACGCCCGCCTGATGTATGTACGCCCACATGATGTATGTACGCCCGCCTGAGGTATGTACGCCTGCCTGATGTATGTACGCCCACATGATGTATGTACGCCCGCCTGATGTATGTACGCCCGCATGATGTATCTACGCCCGCCTGATGTATGTACGCCCGCCTGATGTATGTAAGCCCGCCTGATGTATGTACGCCCACATGATGTATATACGCCCACATGGTGTATGTACGCCCGCCTGATGTATGTACGCCCACATGATGTATGTACGCCCGCCTGATGTATGTACGTCCGCCTGATGTATGTACGCCTACATTATGTATGTACGCCCACATGATGTATGTACGCCCACATGATGTATGTACGCCCGCCTTATATATGTACGTCCGCCTGATGTATGTACGCCGACATGATGTATGTACGCCCGCCTGATTTATGTACGTCCGCCTGATGTATGTACGCCGACATGATGTATGTACGCCTGCTGTATCTACGCCCGCCTGATGTATGTACGCCCACATGATGTATGTACGCCTGATGTATCTACGCCCACATGATGTATGTACGCCTAATGTATCTACGCCCACATGATGAATGTACGCCCACATGATGTTTGTACGCCTGATGTATTTACGCCCGCCTGATGTATGTACGCCCACATGATGTATGTACGCCTGATGTATCTACGCCCACATGATGTATGTACGCCTGATGTATCTACGCCCACATGATGTGTGTACGCCTGATGCATCTACGCCCACATGATGTATGTGCGCCCACCTGATGTATGTACTCCAGCCTGATGTATGTACGCCCACATGATGCATGTACGCCTGATGTATCTACGCCGACATGATGTATGTACGCCCACATGATGTATGTACGCCCACATGATGTATGTACGACCACATGATGTATCTACGCCTACATGATGTATGTACGCCGGCTTGATGTATGTACGCCCACATGATGTATCTACACCTACATAATGTATGTACGCCCACATGATGTATGTACGCCCACATGATGTATGTACGCCCACATGATGTATGTACGCCCGCCTGATGTATGTACGTCCGCCTGATGTATGTACGCCGACATGATGTATGTACGCCCGCCTGATGTATGTACGTCCGCCTGATGTATGTACGCCGACATGATGTATGTACGCCCGCCTGATGTATGTACGCCCGCCTGATGTATGTACGCCCGACTGATGTATGTACGTCCACATGATGTATGTACGCCCACATGATGTATGTACGCCCGCCTGATGTATGTACGCCCGCCTGATGTATGTACGCCCGCCTGATTTATGTACGCCAACATGATGTATGTACGCCTGCCTGATGTATGTACGCCCGCCTGATGTATGTACGCCCACATGAGGTATGTACGCCCAAATGATGTATGTACGCCCGCCTGATGTATGTACGCCCGCCTGATGTATGTAAACCCGCCTGATGTATGTACGCCCACATGATGTATGTACGCCCACATGATGTATGTACGCCCGCCTGATGTATGTACGCCCACATGATGTATGTACGCCCGCTTGATGTATGTACGCCCGCCTGATGTATGTAAACCCACATAATGTATCTACGCCCGCCTGATGTATGTACACCCGCCTGATGGTTGTATGCCTGTCTGATGTATGTACGCCCGCCTGATGTATGTACGCCCGCCTGATGTATGTACGCCCACCTGATGTATGTACGCCCACATGATGTATGTACGCCCACGTGATGTATGTACGCCCAAATGATGTATGTACGCCCGCCTGATGTATGTACGCCCGCCTAATGTATGTAAGCCCGCCTGATGTATGTAAGCCCGCCTGATGTATGTACGCCCACATGATGTATGTACACCCACATGATGTATGTACGCCCGCCTGATGTATGTACGCCCACATGATGTATGTACGCCCGCTTGATGTATGTACGCCCGCCTGATGTATGTAAACCCACATAATGTATCTACGCCCGCCTGATGTATGTACGCCCGCCTGATGGTTGTACGCCCGTCTGATGTATGTACGCCCACATGATGTATGTACGCCCACATGATGTATGTACGCCCACATGATGTATGTACGCCCGCCTGATGTATGTACGCCCGCCTGATGTATGTACGCCCGCCTGATGCATGTACCCCAACATGATGTATGTACGCCCATATGATGTATGTACACCCACATGATGCATGTACGCCCGCCTGATGTATGTACGTCCGCCTGATGTATGTACGCCGACATGATGTATGTACGCCCACATGATGTATGTACGCCCGCCTGATGTATGTACGCCCGCCTGATGTATGTGCGCCCACATGATGTATGTACGCCCACATGATGTATTTAAGCCCACCTGATGTATGTACGCCCACATGATGATTGTACGCCCGCCTGATGTATGTACGCCCGCCTGATGTATGTACGTCCAAATGATGTATGTACGACCACATGATGTATCTACGCTCAAATGATGTATGTACGCCCGCCTGATGTATGTACGCCCGCCTGATGTATGTACGCCCATATGATGTATGTAAGCCCGCCTAATGTATGTACGCCCGCCTGATGTATGTACGCCCACATGATGTATGTACGCCCGCCTGAGGTATGTACGCCTGCCTGATGTATGTACGCCCACATGATGTATGTACGCCCGCCTGATGTATGTACGCCCGCATGATGTATCTACGCCCGCCTGATGTATGTACGCCCGCCTGATGTATGTAAGCCCGCCTGATGTATGTACGCCCACATGATGTATATACGCCCACATGGTGTATGTACGCCCGCCTGATGTATGTACGCCCACATGATGTATGTACGCCCGCCTGATGTATGTACGTCCGCCTGATGTATGTACGCCTACATAATGTATGTACGCCCACATGATGTATGTACGCCCACATGATGTATGTACGCCCGCCTTATATATGTACGTCCGCCTGATGTATGTACGCCGACATGATGTATGTACGCCCGCCTGATTTATGTACGTCCGCCTGATGTATGTACGCCGACATGATGTATGTACGCCTGATGTATCTACGCCCGCCTGATGTATGTACGCCCACATGATGTATGTACGCCTGATGTATCTACGCCCACATGATGTATGTACGCCTAATGTATCTACGCCCACATGATGAATGTACGCCCACATGATGTTTGTACGCCTGATGTATTTACGCCCGCCTGATGTATGTACGCCCACATGATGTATGTACGCCTGATGTATCTACGCCCACATGATGTATGTACGCCTGATGTATCTACGCCCACATGATGTGTGTACGCCTGATGCATCTACGCCCACATGATGTATGTGCGCCCACCTGATGTATGTACTCCCGCCTGATGTATGTACGCCCACATGATGCATGTACGCCTGATGTATCTACGCCGACATGATGTATGTACGCCCACATGATGTATGTACGCCCACATGATGTATGTACGACCACATGATGTATCTACGCCTACATGATGTATGTACGCCGGCTTGATGTATGTACGCCCACATGATGTATCTACGCCTACATAATGTATGTACGCCCACATGATGTATGTACGCCCACATGATGTATGTACGCCCACATGATGTATGTACGCCCGCCTGATGTATGTACGTCCGCCTGATGTATGTACGCCGACATGATGTATGTACGCCCGCCTGATGTATGTACGTCCGCCTGATGTATGTACGCCGACATGATGTATGTACGCCCGCCTGATGTATGTACGCCCGCCTGATGTATGTACGCCCGACTGATGTATGTACGTCCACATGATGTATGTACGCCCACATGATGTATGTACGCCCGCCTGATGTATGTACGCCCGCCTGATGTATTTACGCCCGCCTGATTTATGTACGCCAACATGATGTATGTACGCCTGCCTGATGTATGTACGCCCGCCTGATGTATGTACGCCCACATGAGGTATGTACGCCCAAATGATGTATGTACGCCCGCCTGATGTATGTACGCCCGCCTGATGTATGTAAGCCCGCCTGATGTATGTACGCCCACATGATGTATGTACGCCCACATGATGTATGTACGCCCGCCTGATGTATGTACGCCCACATGATGTATGTACGCCCGCTTGATGTATGTACGCCCGCCTGATGTATGTAAACCCACATAATGTATCTACGCCCGCCTGATGTATGTACGCCCGCCTGATGGTTGTACGCCTGTCTGATGTATGTACGCCCGCCTGATGTATGTACGCCCGCCTGATGTATGTACGCCCACCTGATGTATGTACGCCCACATGATGTATGTACGCCCACGTGATGTATGTACACCCACATGATGTATGTACGCCCGCCTGATGTATGTACGCCCGCCTGATGTATGTACGCCCGCCTGATGCATGTACCCCAACATGATGTATGTACGCCCATATGATGTATGTACACCCACATGATGCATGTACGCCCGCCTGATGTATGTACGTCCGCCTGATGTATGTACGCCCGCCTGATGGTTGTACGCCTGTCTGATGTATGTACGCCCGCCTGATGTATGTACGCCCGCCTGATGTATGTACGCCCACCTGATGTATGTACGCCCACATGATGTATGTACGCCCACGTGATGTATGTACACCCACATGATGCATGTACGCCCGCCTGATGTATGTACGTCCGCCTGATGTATGTACGCCGACATGATGTATGTACGCCCACATGATGTATGTACGCCCGCCTGATGTATGTACGCCCGCCTGATGTATGTACGCCCACATGATGTATGTACGCCCACATGATGTATGTAAGCCCACCTGATGTATGTACGCCCACATGATGTTTGTACGCCCGCCTGATGTATGTACGCCCACATGATGTATGTACGCCCACATGATGTATGTACGCCCGCCTGATGTATGTACGCCCACATGATGTATGTACGCCCGCTTGATGTATGTACGCCCGCCTGATGTATGTAAACCCACATAATGTATCTACGCCCGCCTGATGTATGTACGCCCGCCTGATGGTTGTACGCCTGTCTGATGTATGTACGCCCGCCTGATGTATGTACGCCCACCTGATGTATGTACGCCCACCTGATGTATGTACGCCCACATGATGTATGTACGCCCACGTGATGTATGTACGCCCACATGATGTATGTACGCCCGCCTGATGTATGTACGCCCGCCTGATGTATGTACGCCCGCCTGATGCATGTACCCCAACATGATGTATGTACGCCCATATGATGTATGTACACCCACATGATGCATGTACGCCCGCCTGATGTATGTACGTCCGCCTGATGTATGTACGCCCGCCTGATGGTTGTACGCCTTTCTGATGTATGTACGCCCGCCTGATGTATGTACGCCCGCCTGATGTATGTACGCCCACCTGATGTATGTACGCCCACATGATGTATGTACGCCCACGTGATGTATGTACACCCACATGATGCATGTACGCCCGCCTGATGTATGTACGTCCGCCTGATGTATGTACGCCGACATGATGTATGTACGCCCACATGATGTATGTACGCCCGCCTGATGTATGTACGCCCGCCTGATGTATGTACGCCCACATGATGTATGTACGCCCACATGATGTATGTAAGCCCACCTGATGTATGTACGCCCACATGATGTTTGTACGCCCGCCTGATGTATGTACGCCCGCTTGATGTATGTACGTCCACAAGATGTATGTACGACCACATGATGTATCTACGCTCAAATGATGTATGTACGCCCGCCTGATGTATGTACGCCCGCCTGATGTATGTACGCCCATATGATGTATGTAAGCCCGCCTAATGTATGTACGCCCGGCCTATGTATGTACGCCTACATGATGTATGTACGCCCGCCTGAGGTATGTACGCCCGCCTGATGTATGTACGCCCACATGATGTATGTACGCCCGCCTGATGTATGTACGCCCGCATGATGTATCTACGCCCGCCTGATGTATGTACGCCCGCCTGATGTATGTAAGCCCGCCTGATGAATGTACGCCCACATGATGTATATACGCCCACATGGTGTATCTCCGACCGCCTAATGTATGTACGCCCGCCTGATGTATGTACGCCCACATGATGTATTTACGTCCACATGATGTATATATGCCCACATGATGTATGTACGCGTGCCTGATGTATGTACGCCCGCCTGATGTATGTACGCCAACCTGATGTATGTACGCCCACATGATGTATGTACGCCCACATTATGTTTGTTCGCCCGCCTGATGTATGTACGCCCGCCTGATTGATGTACGCCCAAATCATGTATGTACGCCTACATGATGTATGTACGCCCGCCTGATGTATGTACGCCCGCCTGATGTATGTACGCCCACCTGATGTATGTACGCCCGCCTGATGTATGTAAGCCCGCCTGATGTATGTACACCCACATGATGTATGTACGCCCACATGATGTATGTACGCCCGCCTGATGTATGTACGCCCACATGATGTATATACGCCCGCTTGATGTATGTACGCCCGCCTGATGTATGTAAACCCACATAATGTATCTACGCCCGCCTGATGTATGTACGCCCGCCTGATGGTTGTACGCCTGTCTGATGTATGTACGCCCGCCTGATGTATGTACGCCCGCCTGATGTATGTACGCCCACCTGATGTATGTACGCCCACATGATGTATGTACGCCCACGTGATGTATGTACGCCCACATGATGTATGTACGCCCGCCTGATGTATGTACGCCCGCCTGATGTATGTACGCCCGCCTGATGCATGTACCCCAACATGATGTATGTACGCCCATATGATGTATGTGCACCCACATGATGATTGTACGCCCGCCTGATGTATGTACGTCCGCCTGATGTATGTACGCCGACATGATGTATGTACGCCCACATGATGTATGTACGCCCGCCTGATGTATGTACGCCCGCCTGATGTATGTACGCCCACATGATGTATGTACGCCCACATGATGTATGTAAGCCCACCTGATGTATGTACGCCCACATGATGTTTGTACGCCCGCCTGATGTATGTACGCCCGCCTGATGTATGTACGTCCACATGATGTATGTACGACCACATGATGTATCTACGCTCAAATGATGTATGTACGCCCGCCTGATGTATGTACGCCCGCCTGATGTATGTACGCCCATATGATGTATGTAAGCCCGCCTAATGTATGTACGCCCGCCCTATGTATGTACGCCTACATGATGTATGTACGCCCGCCTGAGGTATGTACGCCCGCCTGATGTATGTACGCCCACATGATGTATGTACGCCCGCCTGATGTATGTACGCCCGCATGATGTATCTACGCCCGCCTGATGTATGTACGCCCGCCTGATGTATGTAAGCCCGCCTGATGTATGTACGCCCACATGATGTATATACGCCCACATGGTGTATGTACGCCCGCCTAATGTATGTACGCCCGCCTGATGTATGTACGCCCACATGATGTATTTACGTCCACATGATGTATATATGCCCACATGATGTATGTACGCGTGCCTGATGTATGTACGCCCGCCTGATGTATGTTCGCCAACCTGATGTATGTACGCCCACATGATGTATGTACGCTCACATTATGTTTGTTCGCCCGCCTGATGTATGTACGCCCGCCTGATTGATGTACGCCCAAATGATGTATGTACGCCTACATGATGTATGTACGCCCGCCTGATGTATGTACGCCCGCCTGATGTATGTACGCCCACATGATGTATGTACGCCCGCCTGATGTATGTACGCCCACATGATGTATGTACGCCCACGGCCCACATGATGTATGTACGCCCACATGATGTATGTACGCCCGCCTGATGTATGTACGCCCACATGATGTATATACGCCCGCCTGATGTATGTACGCCCACATGATTTATGTACGCCCACCTGATGTATGTACGCCGACATGATGTATGTACGCCCGCCAGATGTATGTACGCCCGCCTGATATATGTACGCCCGCCTGATGTATTTACGCCCGCCTGATGTATGTACGCCCGCCTGATGTATGTACGCCCGCCTGATGTATGTACGCCCACCTGATGTATGTGCCCCCGCCTGATGTATGTACGCCCACCTGATGTATGTACGCCCACCTGATGTATGTACGCCCGCCTAATTTATGTGCGTACGCCTAATGTATTCTATCTGACGCAGGTTTGGCAAGGATTGGAAAGATGTGCCTAAAGAACGGGTCAAGTCACTCCCTGGTGGAGGATGTAGGAAACTTCCAGAGTATCGAAGTCGCTGCCCACGAACTTGCCCACAGGTAATATCAGGGGCGGCTACATTTACCTCAATTTATTTTCATAAATGAAAGTATGTAGTTTATTTAAATTGCATGTGTATTTATATTTTCACTTCTGTGACTCTGAGCTTTTATAGTTTTGTAGCATGATCAACTTTTTTGCAAGTCTTTATTGCGTTCTAAAAAACCTTTAAGGTAGAAAATATTATAGCATCTTTCGTACTTAATTAACTTATGTCAGTTATTCAGACAGTGATGAGAGTTAAAAAGATATAATTTTACCGCTATGATTTTTTTTCTTTGCCCTATTGATTTTTTTAACAACAATCAGGTGCTATGAGCAGCGTAAGGAGTTGGTCCATCTAACATTAAAGCCCTAATAAATTTAATCAAACAAAAACCTGTGTACTTAATGTGAAACGTTTTATTCGTCACCAGCTTGTCGGCACGCCATGATGGCTTCAACAACTCGTGTAGATCCTACGACAACTACATCATGGCACCGCAGACGTCATCCTCATGGGACAGAGTCGACTCCAACCCGTGGCGGTTCTCACGTTGTACTTTGCAGTATTTTAGCCAATTATTTGAACAGCTTCTTAAGACAAGGTAATTTGGGTGTTGAAGGGTCGTCAAAAAATGGTTAAAGAGTCCTTCATTCATTTATTTGTTTTTTCGTGTTGATATGAAAACAAAATGTATCTTAACACAATCAGATGCTTAAATATAAAAATCCATAATCCTATGTAAATACACATCAAAATAACTGAAAAAATTGCTTGTTGTATGTAAATTCTGAAAAACATCTCCAAAACATTGAATTCTTGAAAGATGGTTAATTAGCCAGCGCGATTTAATTTAGATTGCATAATATATATGACCAAAATAAGGAAGATTTTGCTGCGCGAGCTCTTATTTGCAGACGATGCCGCCTTAATATCCCACACAGCAGACGGCCTGCAGAACCTTGTATCCAACTTCTCCGCTGCCTGCAAAGAGTTTGGCCTGACCATAAGTATAAAGAAAACCAACATTATGGCACAGGATGATGCCTCTCTCCCGACTATCACCTTTGACGACTGCAACCTGGATGCTGTTGACAGTTTTACTTATCTGGGATCAAACATCTCGAGCACCCTCTCACTGGAAGATGAGATAAGTAGTAGGATAGGGAAGCCAGCAACTGTTATGGCTAGACTGTACAAAAGAGTCTGGTCCAATGCCAAACTCACAGCAAAGACTAAGCTGCAGGTATACCAGGTCTGCGTACTGAGCACACTCCTCTATGGATGCGAGTCTTGGACCACCTATACCAGGCATGAAAGAAGGCTCAATAGCTTTAAACTCAGATGCCTGTGCCGCATCCTAGACATCAAATGGCAAGAGAAAGTCCCCAACACAGAGGTCCTGGCTCAAGCAAGCATGAGTAGTATTGCAGCAATATTAAGCCAAAGACGCCTCCGTTGGCTTGGACACGTCAAGAGGATGCAAACTGGTCGCATACCCGAGGATGTGTTTTACAGCAAGCTGGCGAAAGGGAAAAGGTCGGTTGGTCGGCCATGTCTCAGATACGTGAACATATGCAAGAGAGACATGAAAGTAGCCAACATTGATATACAAAACTGGGAAAACCTGGGAGAGGATAGGTCCATGTGGCGGGCTATAGTGAAAGAAGGATCACTAAGAGCAGAGGAGCAAACTAGGGCAGAAGCAGTCGGGAAAAGAGCGAGGAGAAAGGCCAGGCAACACTGCCCCACTGCTTTCGTGTGTGTGTCATGCAGAGGAGACTGCCACTCAAGGATTGGTCTCATCAGCCACACCAAGAGCTGCAAATAATAAAGATAAATCTATCGTCTTTCGTAGACGGACAGATGCTGTACATATATATATATTTATATATACATATCCTCCTATATAATAAAAGGCTAAGTTCTGTCCCGTCATCTATAGCGATTGGTCTCTTAAACACACATGACTCCTAAAGCGAATCACATCAAGTTTACGCGGACGTTCAAAACGAGTTATTTTTGGTGCAGTATTTCTTCCAAGACTTTATTTTGAGTTATGCACGTTGGGATTTATATTCAAAAGCTCTTTTTTTACGAGTTATTAATTTAACTATAATGAATAGTATTTTTGACGTGATGCACATGTATGCCTGTCGAGACTGCTGTTGAAGGGGAGTTACAACATGCCACCGAACGGTGGCGAACGTCCTTGGACGGGCTTGGTTGCTCGTATATATATATGGATATATATATATATATATATATATATATATATATATATATATATATATATATATATATATATATAAATATTAGGGCTTTGAAAATTAACGATTAATCGACACACCCCTTATAAATGTACTTGAAGTCAAAAAGTAAAATATTTCGGCCGATAAATATCAATTAATTTCCTGGCGATTACACGAACATTTTGGTTTTAAACCATTGACTGACGTAAATGTTCAAAATGATGATAAACGTTATTGTATCTATTGAGAGAAATCGTTTGCCTACCGTGCAATGTTCCCTATTAGTCTAAGCTTCGTTGGTCCATTTTTTGTGCAACATTTTACAAAATTTGCTCCGCGGTGATTCTAAACTCCCGCGTGGCGTCGGTCAAATATCTGCACAGCCGCGCTGCTTAAAGGGAACATTGCTACCATGGTTCTAACACTTCGCTTACATATCACCTGCAAACCAAACATCCACTACAGTCACTACAGTATCAAACTACAGCTGAGACAATCTAAAGCTACGTGAACGATTGTTCACCTCGGCAGGTTATATTATCAATAAGACCCGCTCATGACTTGAACCAAATAATGTCAATACACTTGTCTGTTTGCGTTGTTGGTTAAAAGATGTCATACTGTAAAGAATACATTGCAGTGTTATTTCGATTTTGGGCATGTAAGTTTAATAAATGTTACTTATGACATCATGAATTACAATTTTTTGCTTTAATCGAAATTAACGATTAATTAATCTTTAATTTTTCTAAAGTAAACGATTAAATTTAAATTAATCGTTAACAGCCCTAATATATATATATATATATATATATATATATATATATATATATATATATATATATATATATATATATAAATCAAAGTATGTATGTATGTATGTATGTCCTTTATAGCTGACTAAACCATTCATCCGATCGCCATGAAACTTTTGGAGACTTTTGAGTACGCTCCTGGGATGGTAACTGGCTACTTTTGTTGCAAAATTTAACACAAATGGGGCGCCGGGGCCCATAATATGATTTTTTCTTATATGAGCTATATTAAAATTAGTTTAAGCGTTAGCTATTAGGTAAATTGATGGATTTTAACCAAACTTTGTATATAACAACTTGGTAGCCGATATTTAAATAATATAGGTAAATAAATTCCTAATATACATTTCTTCGGGGCTGGGGGCCCAAAATGTCTTTTTTATAAACGTTTAAGTTTTTATTACCCATTCAAGTATTAAAGATGTAAAAAAATATGGAGAAATATAGCTGCTATGAAATTAATTGAAATAAACAGGTGTTTTAAACTTGACATCTTGCACTAATTGGGCCCTGGGGCCCTTAATGTCATTTTTTTGCTTATATGAGCTATATAAAAATAAGTTTATGTGATAGCTACTGAGTAAATGAATTGATCTTAACCAAACTTTGTATATAAAAACTTGGTAGCCCATTTTAAAATAATAAAGGGCACTGCACGTCTAATGTCCAATCGTTAGGGCTGGGGGCCCCAAATGTCTTTTTTCGAATATGTTTGAGATATTATTTGCCATTCTATTTTTAACGATATTGAGAAATATATCTATGATGAAACTGATTTTAAATAAAAATGTTTTCAAAATGTATATCTTCAACCGAATGGGTCTGGGGGCCCCTTAATGTGTCTTTTCCTTATCTATATATTTAAAAATTAATGTATGAATGTATGCATGTCTGTTATAGCTGACTAAACCATTCATCCGATCGCCACGAAACTTTTGGAGACTTTTGAGTACGCTCCAGGGATGGAAATAGGCTACTTTTTTCAAAATTTAACACTCATGGGGCGCACGGGGTCTATAATGCGAATCTTTTCTGATATGAGCTATATAAAAATTAGTTGAGGGCTTAGCTGCTTGGAAAATGAATGGATCTTGACCAAACTTGGTACATAACAACTTGATAGCCTATATTAAAGTTCCATATGGCTTGGAACTCCTAATGTCCGTTCCTTCGGGGCCGGGGGCCAAAAATCTTTTTTTTGTAAGCGTTAAATACTTTATTCCCGTTATGATTTACACGATCTTGAAAAGCATTGACTAATATATCTATCATGATCCAGATTGAAATTAACAGGTATTTTAAAGTTAATTTCTTGCACCGATTGGGCCCGGGGGCCCTTAATGTTGTTTTTGCTAATCTTATCTATATATATAAATCAAATTGTGTATGTATGTCCTTTATAGCTGACTAAACCATTCATCCGATCGTCATGAAACTTTGGGAGACTTTTGAGTACGCTCCTGTGATGATAATAGGCAATTTTTTGCAAAATTTAACACTCATGGGGCGCCGGTGGCCCATAATAGTATTTTTTCTTATATGAGCTATATAAAAATAATTAGGTAAATTGATGGACCTAAACCAAACTTTGTATATAAAAACTTGGTAGCCAATATTGAAATACTATAGCGCACTAATTTCCTAATGTTCATTTGTTTGGGGCTGGGGGCCAAAAATATATTTTTTTCATAAACATTTAAGATTTTATTCCCCATTCAATTATTAAAGATCTAGATAAATATAGAACAATATAACCGCTATGTAATTGATTGAAATAAACAGGTGTTTTCAACTTGACATCTTGCACTTTTTGGGCCCTGGGGCCCTTAATGTCATTTTTTTGCTTATATGAGCTATATAAAAATTATTTTATGTGATAGCTACTGAGTAAATGAATGGATCTTAACCAAACTTTGTATATAAAAACTTGGTAGCCCATATTAAAATAAAAAGGGCATTGCACGTCTAATATCCAATTGTTCAGGACTGGCGCCCCAAATGTGTTTTTTTTTAAAAATATGTTTGAGATATTATTTTCCATTCTATTTTTAACGATCTTGAGAAATATATCCATGATGAGACTGAATTAAAATGAACAGGTTTTCCAAATGTAAATCTTGAACCGAATGGGTCCGAGGGCCCCTTAATATATTTTTTCTTATATTAGCTAAATAACAATTAGTATAATTGTTAGATAATGAGAACATAGCTGGATTTTGACCAAATATGGTATATAAAAACTTAAGAGTCTATATTAAATTGCTATAGGGCACTGAACTCCTAATGTCTATTTCCTCCGGACTGAGGGCCCTAAATTTGTTTTACTAAACTTTTAGTATACATGTATTGTATTCCCCATTCAATTTTACACGATATTGAGCAAAATAGATAAATATATTTATATATTTGTAATGAAAATGAACAGATTTTCGAACGTCATATGTTAAACTGATGGGCCCGGTGACCCTTAAAGTAATTTCTTTTTTATCTATATGTATTCCTTTTTACTGAGATCGTTGCAATGCACGACAGGTCTGCTATTATATATATATATATATATATATATATATATATATATATTTATTTATATATATTATATATATATAATTCTTTTTTTTCAAGAAGCTTAAGTTTACATTACAAAATATCTAGGAATTTTAATAATCTTCGTAAACCTTGAATACAGGTAATTTTCCTTATTGAGTATCACATGACACGCAGACATTAAAGGCACAAGAAAAGTGGATTCAATGATTCAAAGAAACCACATTTTTTCAGTGACAACTCATTTTAATTAACAAATGGTTCAAAGGAGTAGAGAGTGGGGTCTTTGAGCCACTTACTGGGAGTGGGGGTCTTTGAGCCACTTACTGCGAGTGGGGGTTTTTGAGCCATTTACTGCGAGTGGGGGTTTTTGAGCCACTTACTGGGAGTGGGGGTCTTTGAGCCACTTACTGGGAGTGGGGGTCTTTGAACCACTTACTGGGAGTGGGGGTCTTTGAGCCATTTACTGCGAGTGGGGGTTTTTGAGCCACTTACTGGGAGTGGGGGTCTTTGAGCCACTTACTGGGAGTGGGGGTCTTTGAGCCACTTACTGGGAGTGGGGGTCTTTGAGGCACTTACTGCGAGTGGGGTCTTTGAGCCACTTACTGGGAGTGGGGGTCTTTGAGGCACTTACTGCGAGTGGGGGTCTTTGAGCCACTTACTGGGAGTGGGGGTCTTTGAGCCACTTAATGGGAGTGGGGGTCTTTGAGCCACTTACTGGGAGTGGGGGTCTTAGAGCCACTTACTGCGAGTGGGGGTCTTTGAGCCACTTACTGGGAGTGGGGGTATTTGAGCCACTTACTGGGAGTGGGGGTCTTTGAGCCACTTACTTGGAGTGGGGGTCTTTGATCCACTTACTGCGAGTGGGGGTCTTCGAGCCACTGGCGTTGATCCATGACGCAAACTGAGGCTGTCAACCACGGAACTTGATAGCGCAAGTGCTAGAGTCACACTGACTCAACAGTTCGATCCTACCTAAACTAGGTGGCTAGTAAAGGGATCTTAAGTGTCGGTGTCACATCTTTGTCCTGGTAATAATAAATGATGTCGATTTTGGATTTTCTATAGCTTGACCCAGGTGATGCAGTTGGCTGAGAGTCACACATTTAAGATAATATGTTGCATGAAATAACGCAGCTTTTCTCGGCCCTCATGACCAAAGTGATAGACGGCATCATAAGCCCAGCCATGTATCTCATATAAAACACGGTACAATTACAATTGGAAGATGTCACAATATTCATGTTTGAAGTGATTTTTATTTATTAATGACATAAATAGGGATGGCGCGTTATGTCTTACCGGTCAAATACAAAAGAGCTCCAATATTCCTGACGTTGAAGACGGTCTGCCTGGACTCAAGTATCCGGCAGATGCCCAGTGTAAGATGTGGTACGGAAACTACGCTACTCAATGTGAGGTAAGTCCATTTACTAATATGTATGGGGGAAAATATACAGCGGGTCCTCGGGTTACGACGTTGATACGTTCTGAAGATGCGTCGTAACCCGAATTTCAGTGTGAGTCAGAACATTTATATATATTTATATATATATTAGCTCGGGTTCTATGTTGACAAATCATGCATTTTTGTGCTACAAACACCAAACCTGGCATAGATGTTCAGTTTTTTATGCTGAATAAAATGTGATACAGAGCCACAGCAATATTTTGACCAGTTTCTATTTATAGTAACATTAAAAATGGCCGCTTAAAGAAATTCATGTAAGGTGACAAACTCATAATTTTTAAGCTACAAACACCAAACTTGGCACACATGTTCAGTTAATAATGCAAATCTAAATGCGAGACAGAAAATGCACAAGTTTGTTAAGTTTCTATTTTTATTTACATAAAAATGGCCACAAAAGTAAATTTTGAGTATGATGATAAATTGACCTTACATTTTTGAATCTGGTTCAAATAGTTCAATTTGTGTTAGATGCTTGAACTGGATGTTGTACTGAAAAGTCGGCTCCACAGACACAGCTGCATAAAGCAGTGCATTTTAATCCGGCCTTATTGCACTTACAACGCTTGGATCTGCATTCTTTTTTACAAGCACATTTCAACAGTTCACGACAAGTCATAGAGGTTTGTGGCAAAACAGTCCAAAAAGGCTCCATTGTCTGTCCATTAACTGCCAACCCCACTCACTTGGATCAGGTAGCACTGGTTGTCGTTCATGTGCCTGGCTCCAAATATGGCCTCCTTGGTAAATTGCCCGTTTGCAGTGCTGAAACAAGGCCTCACTCGTTGGAGGACTGTTTTCAATTTGGCGGCCAGTCTTTGTAAACAGGTATTTCCTGGCACTGTTGACATCCTGGCAGTTGCTACCTCTGTCATACAAAAGCGTCACAAAACGCTCCAGAACTGACATGTCATTAGCTATTAGTTCAAATGGAGCACAACACAGTTTTTGAAATGTTGCAGTAACTGGTCGCATTTGCTCCAGATCTCCCAAGCTGTCTTCTTGCCGATACCATTAAAACAGTTGATGGTGTCACAACCGGTAAAACTGTGAAACAAAGGCAGACACTGGGCTCTGGCAACACCTAAAACTTTGCTTATGTCATGAGCTGCAATGTATCGGAAGTCTTTTCCTGTACCCATGGCAATCCATAATTCCAGGTGAGGGTGGCGAGTCATGGCAGCCACAGAAAGAACCACCACATCTGTGTCGACAGTGCGAATCAGAATCCTGCGGCAATGTTCAGCTGCATGGGCCAGGTGAAGCATCATCCGTGTGTCTGCTTCCTCGTGATTACATGGTGAAAGATTCGTGTGGTCAATGGGTTTATTGGAGATCACATCTGGACCTTGAGTGGTAACAATAAGCTTCTGTGATTGTACTGTAAGAAGATATCGTGCGAGGAATGCGAACAACTGGGTCTTGTTCGCATCCACCCGCAAGAAACTTCCACACTGCGATGGTAATACGGTCTCTGGCGTCACACGCTTTCTCTTCTCTAGTCCTCGGCGCTCTCTTGTGAAAGCTTTTAAGCTGTCACTTCGATAACAGTCCCACACTACATCTAGACGATGGGAGACATTTTGCAGGGTCTGCATCACATAGGGGATAAACACCTGGTTTGCGTAGTCAGCAAATGTTCTTGCAGATCCTGGCCTGAACATATTGACAACAGCAGCCCCATCAAGGATGGTCATGTCAGTGACTGTTGGCACTGCTGATGAAGTTTGGAGAGGTTCCAAACACTCCAGCAACCCCGACTTGCTTGACACTCTCATTCGTCCTTCACAGGACAGTGATGGAGGAACCGACTGATTTTCATATGAAAAAAAGTCTGTCAAGCCCCCATTTCTGGTTTGGCATGCTACATACAACCTCGAAAAGAGGTAACAGTCACTTTTCAGGGATGAAATTCTATACTGTGGTGCTGATCGCTTCTTTCTTTTTGCACCAGCGATCAATATGAAATTGTTTCGCTTGATTGGAGCAGAAACTGGCTTGGTCATGTTAACAAGTCTTTCTTGCGTAAATTCGTTGTATTGAGCTACACCAGTCTTGTGTACAGCAGCATCAACAATGTTGTTATCATGAAGAGTGACTATTTCTGCGCTTTTTTCAAGAAATGGGTTGCCAGTTTCCTGTATCACATCCAATAATCTACACACGTCAGCCTTGTATTTTTCTTGGAACCCTTTGTCTTGTTCATGATGCTGGTCTGATTCTTTGCTGTGTTTTATTTCAAAAGATAACTCTAGGTCTTGAAGAACTCTGGAGACCTCTGGCCCTCCAACCATACAGCGTCTCAATGCCGAGGGGTTTTCAGTGAGTCCCACTGCTCCTCCCTCACCTTTGATGATGGCATAGTTTTGCTCATGTGCTTGGTCTAGTGCCATTTTTGAGAAGGGGCGAGATGTCTTTTGCAGAACGAATCGACCTTGCAACAAGTCTTCGTAGCACATTGAACTACCACCCTGCAGTTTCTTCATGTCATGAATGTGCACGGAGAGCCATCTCCCATAATTTTGTTGATCTAGTACAAAAAACCAAGGCGTTAGCTCTTCTAGAGTTTGAAGATACAGTGTAAAGTTTCCATCTCGCAATGAGGCTACAAACACCAGCAAAATCAGCTCTAACTGCAGGATCAGTGTCCAGTATTTGAATGTTGGACTTGTTGTGATCATAGACTCTTTCCAGGCCTCAAAGCACAGCACATTCTCTTCCAGTGCAGCACAAGACAATGAGTACTGTTTATAAGCATGTTTTAACAACATGAAGAGGGCGCATGCAGTCAACTGGTGAGCACGGCGAGTCCTTGTGACATGACTTCCAGTAAGGAAAGACTCAGCACATCCAGATGTGGCTACTTTGGCATTAACCAGGGCTTCTACCCACCCACTGTCCTTTAGAAGGGTTCCAACTGTCTTCAAAAAAGACATTTCAATATGCAGTCCTCCAAGCAACAATGTTATTTTGCTTTCTCCATAAGATTCCGGGCATCAATGGCAAACAAGGGCTGATCAGCAGTGATAACAGGAATCTGTCCAGGGTTGAGAAATTTGACTGCTTGCATCACCAAGTCCATAGCATGCTTCATCATAGCTGGTGATTTGGAATTTTCAGGGAACAATTGAAGAAGACTAGATATTCCTGTGAATGTTAACAGAATGTCTCTGCCACTGTTGTGGGCTGGAAGGTCTGGAAAATGTGCTAAATGCCGTGTTTTCAGTCTGCTACTGTGTAAACAGCCAGTTTCTATACCAACTTCCTGTAGACGACTAAGGTACATTTTAGAAAGATCAGCCAGTTTTAACACTTTTAAGTTGTCACCTGTAGATGAATGTTTTACTTGTTCGATGTACTCTGTCAATTCAGCAAAGACCAAAGCTTTTCGAATTTGATCAGATCTCTGATCTGTCCAGTCTACTTTAGGCTGAGCTTTTCTGTATAGGCTAGTGAGACAGGCAGGGTGGTATTTCAGTTCTTGGGCAATCACATCACCTCGACTGAGCTTTTCTGTATAGGCTAGTGAGACAGGCAGGGTGGTATTTCAGTTCTTGGGCAATCACATCACCTCGACTGAGCTTTTCTGTATAGGCTGGTGAGACAGGCAGGGTGGTATTTCAGTTCTTGGGCAATCACATCACCTCGACTGAGCTTTTCTGTATAGGCTAGTGAGACAGGCAGGGTGGTATTTCAGTTCTTGGGCAATCACATCACCTCGACTGAGCTTTTCTGTATAGGCTGGTGAGACAGGCAGGGTGGTATTTCAGTTCTTGGGCAATCACATCACCTCGACTGAGCTTTTCTGTATAGGCTAGTGAGACAGGCAGGGTGGTATTTCAGTTCTTGGGCAATCACATCACCTCGACTTAATTTTTCCAAAAGGTGGCTGTCTTGAAGAATCAGAGCACAGTTCCTAATCCTTTCATCCAGCTTAAAAGTAGAAGCATGTCTAAGATCCTTTGCTGGTGCTTTCTTACCACACAAAAAATAACTGAGATCCTTAACAACTACTCCATCTCCAGATGATCTCTGTTCCCTGCGAGTAACTTTTTTAGCAGGTACACTTTCCTCACCTGGGTCGCAAGATGCAAGTTTTCTCTTCAGTTTTGTTGTATTATATTTAAAACGACATGACAAATGAAATGAAGCTTTCTTTTTCATGAATGTTTCCTCAACACCATCTCCATCATCAAGTCTAGTTAAAAAGCCAGGTGACAGTGCGCCACATTCACCAACTTAGTCAGATTTTCAGCCAAAGTCACATATGTAGATCCTTGATTTGTTTGTCTGGCATTAGCGGGACACTGTAATTTTTCTTTGGTATTTTTCTGACAAAGCGCACACATATCCCAGTTAGTGGGTTGAAAACTAGCAGCATCTTGGTTTTCATGGCTTACATTATGATTATCCATGGCTGAATAAAAAGTGGCTGCACTATCTAAAAAAAAGAGAAAAATAAATGTTTAAACAATTTCAAAAATCTCATAGACAACAATCCAAAATTTATACTGCAGTTTAGATGCTATGACGAATGATAATGAAATAGGAAAATTTAATGCATGCATAAACCTGACCTTATATAAAGTTAACAAAGATGGAGCACCTAAAAGTCTAAAAGGCCTAACAGAACAGTCTGTACATCAACAAGCTCCTATACTATAACTATTACATACTGATGCTACTACTACTACTACTACTATTAAAGTATTATGATTATCACTACCAGTTTGTTGGGTTTTTAAAAAATGTGATTATTGATCCAATATAAATTATCCGCATCCTATATTATATTATCATTATCTAAAAAAATGAATGAAAGCACTTTGCAGCAAAATAAAAGCTAGTACTTACCCAAATCAATGAATCTTTGCCTTTTCGGAGTTTCCCAAGACTCAAGACACTTTCACTTTCTGTTTGTGTTCGGCCATCTTGCGATTCAGTTTGTGCCGCACAGAACTCTCGCACTGAAGGCTTTATTTTAATTCTAAAAGTATGTGTACTCGGTAACCAATAAAATAATCAAATAGGACAAGTCTTTTAGTTAATTTTGGTATAAAAAATGAATTATTATTTCTATGTTTACTGCTTTAGAAAACGTGTTGCAATGTTTGAGTTGGAAATAAATAAAATCCTACGCGTCTTCAAATAGTCTCTACGCTTTATGTTAATTTACGTTAAAAAAAATAAAGATTTGTTTTGGCTCTGTTTCTAAAATTAAAATATTATTATTTGTGAACACATTTTAACTCATGTCATGTTTGTAGCATGATGATGCACGATCTATACTTATCAATGCAACATAGAACCCGAGCTATATGTATAGATTGTAAAGTACTGTACGTACAGTGATATAAACATGTAACAGCCAATGACATAAAACAGTGTTTAAAAAAAAAGAAAACAATGCCTTACCACATGATTATAAACGATTTTTTAAAAAAGACAGAATGACACGTAATATTATTTTTTATTTATATTTTTATCGGAGCGCGTTCGTAACCACGAGAAAGCGTAAGTGGAGAAGAGCGTAACCCAAGAACTGCCTGTAAATAAGTTTATTGTCTTTTCTTATAAATAGACTTTCCACTCCGAGGCGTTCGGTACTTTGTAAGTACTGGTTAGCAAGTAATATCGTCGAGACTTAAGTCCAATTTATAGTGCAACAAAATATTTTCCCGTTCGAAATGTCAATGTGACGGTTGATGTTTTTACAAATGAAGACAAAGTATTCTCATTTTTCATGCAAACATAGTAAAGCGTGTTAAAATCTCGTAAACATAACAATAACATCTTTAATACGCTTCTACGTATGCGAGCTTATGTCAGTGCGAATTGGATTGTGATAATAAAAAAAGAGAGTTTACATAAAATGTGCTGAGCAGGCCAGGCTCCTGTGGTGCCACTGATGATGATGATGATGATGATAGCCAGTGTCAGCTGTCACAATGATCTCCACTAAACAAAGTAGTTACTTCCATTTATGTCACAATGTCATATGGGATAAACAAAGCAAACGCCCCCAAGATGTTCAGAATTAATGTAAAGATGAAAGACGTGTTTTGACTATCGATAACAAGCGGGGAAAGTATGATGCATATCTGGGTCTTTCACACGCAAACGGGATAATTTCTTCTTACTTTTATTTTAAATCTCAGGGGTTCTCATTTACTAAATTTTAATTCCATTACATGATGGCATCGTAATATAAAATGTAAAGAGGGAAGGGGATACCAAGACAAGTTTTTACCTTCCAACATCAAATCTTCTCGTGTTTAGAGATGTTTTATCGCTTAAATATTTCAGGGTCAGAGAAACCTTATAAGTTATTTCTCCACCTCTGTTGAGTGCAAGACCATGTGGTGCAAGTCTTCTAAATGGAGTTTTTCCCCTTGCGCAGCCAACATTCCTTTACCTGGCACTCCGTGTGGGGACGGGAAGGTAATGTATCTCATTGTCCCACTTTAAGGCCATTAGTTTATCGTGCGCCAAATTATCAGTAGCATTTTGTTGTGGAAGAGCTGCGAAAGTTTATTGTCTTCAAACACGCATTTCAAATGTTCATCATTAGCAATCAGGCGCTTCCAAAAAAATATTAATAATAAGGAGCCTCTCTGTCAACTTTCCCCCAACCCCAGTTGATGTATTTGTCAGAATTCTTGTCAAAGTTTTGTGAACGACAAGGGGAAATATATTAATCGCTTTATGCGTAGAAAGGTGATACCTAATAAAACTGCACAAAGCGTTTAACATTTTTTCCTAGAAGATAGAGAAATCTAAGAGTAATTATTTCTTTCTCCACCAGCTTTGTCTGTATGGTGAGTGCGTCCAACACCGCCTTGCTCCAAAACGTAAGTTTATCTTTAGCTACAAAACTAGACACAGTTTTTTTTTACAAATAATAACACGCTCTTCAAATAATAATTAAAAGTGGGATTTAAAAATAATAAATTTTGAATTCGCCCTTAAGTTGTTTGTTTTCTCCTCCAAATTTTCAATCTAAGTTTTCTTTCATTTGTTTTCTTTAACTGCAGATGTCTGCGCAGATGACCCCACATTTCGGTGTTCTCAAATTATCAGACGCGCTCCCCTACTCTGCATACTTCAAACCTACAATAAAAGATACTGCTGTCAGTCTTGTTCCGTTCTTAACATATCAAAAGAACCTGAGACCCCGCCGCCTTTAACAACTTCAAAAGACCACGTGACACACCGTAAGGACCTTTCCCATTACACCACTTCAAGTGTCCAAGTGACAGATCTTAAGGACCTTTACCATTACACCGCTGTGAATGTGCAGTTTACACATCGTAAGAACCTCTTCCCTTACACGACTTCGATGGACCAAGTTACACAGCGTAGGAACTTTCACTTTTTAACTGCATCTAAGACATCTGGTTCACCAACTCACACAGGTCAGTGATTATCTCTTAAACTCTTTTAGTAACAAAAATTGAAAAAATTAATTTAAAAAAATGACCAGGTTTGTAAAGTAAGGCATACACTGGCCAGGTTTGTAAAGTAAGGCAACACTCGCCAGGTTTGTAAAGTAAGGCATACACTGGCCAGGTTTGTAAAGTAAGGCAACACTCGCCAGGTTTGTAAAGTAAGGCATACACTGCGTTAATTTTCAGTTGTTACTTCGAATGAAGTCTCATGTTTACATTTGTTTCCATATGCAACTAAATCTTGTTTGGTGGAAGTTTTTGAACTGTATTTTTTTAATTTACTATTTTAATCGACATACAATTGTAATTCCAGGAAAGGGAAATTTCGTTGCTTTCAAAAGTGTATCTCTGACTATGTGTTTGTTTATGTAGCTAACATAAATAATAGAGGATGTGCGTGCAACAAAACTTATTTCAGAGCTAATGAAACCCACACAAAAAATAAATATATATGCACTTTATATGCTGAATATCCTATAATTTAATTTAAAGAATCGCACGATTTTAGCTATACTTATTAGTACGGATTTTAACATGTTTCTAACTTCAATATACATAATTCCCGTATGTATGTATGTATGTATGTATGTATGTATGTATGTATGTATGTATGTATGTATGTATGTATGTATGTATGTATGTATGTATGTATGTATGTATGTATGTATGTATGTATGTATGTATGTATGTATGTATGTATGTACGTACGTACGTACGTACGTACGTACGTACGCACGCACGCACGCACGCACGCACGCACGCACGCACGCACGCACGCACGCACGCACGCACGCACGCACGCACGCACGCACGCACGCACGCACGCACGCACGCACGCACGCACCACGCACGCACGCACGCACGCACGCACGCACGCACGCACGCACGCACGCACGCACGCACGCACGCACGCACGCACGTACGTACGTACGTACGTACGTATGTATGTATGTATGTATGTATGTATGTATGTATGTATGTATGTATGTATGTATGTATGTATGTATGTATGTATGTATGTATTTGTGGATGTAACGCTATTTGCTCAATAGTGCGCACCAAATTACTGCACCAAAAACAACATTTTTCGAACGGTCCGCATAAAATTGTTCAATATGATAATAAATTAATCAAATAAAAATAAATAAAATAAATGAAAGTTCTGTATTACGTTATTTTTTAATCTGATGTATATTTATTTTGAAAAACTTCCGTCATTTTTGGACGGGTGATACACCGCGGGTCTCTCCAGAGTTCCTTCTTTTCATTCACTCACAGTCGTTTGCCCAAAACCACCCCATTTTGACAACTGTATCTTTCAGGAAGTCTTCACCCGTGACTAAATCATTAGCAGCGTATGCTACGCCGCGGATCAGCTAGTTATTAATATAATTACCCAAGAATGTGTTTGTTTTTTGTTTGTTTTTGTTATTTTTTAAATCGATCTTTTATTTATTTTTTAAATAGTGTTACTTATGAATATGGGAGTTTTAAAAAAAAAGATTAAAAAAAAATTGAATTTTCAAACAAATGATTAATTACACACAATAATGCATTTTCACTGAAAGTATGTTTTCATTATTACTTTATACTTTTTTGAGTCAATGTTAAAAAACGACCCTGCGAACTCATAGTTTCTGAAATAAACTGATTGGGGTAAAATAACCTGAATAATCCACACATTTTAAATATGTGTAATAAAGTAAAGCTTTCCATTCAAATTTCTGTTTCCTTTGAACGCCCAATAAATAGATCTACAGAGAGAGAGAGAGAGAGAGAGAGAGAGAGAGAGAGTGAGCAGGGGTATGGCAGGTTTATATGAGATGACATTTTAGTGACATTTGATGACAATCAGTTCAATGACAACCAGTTTATGTTAGATGATAATCAGTTTATGTTCGATGACAGTCTATTTTCGTTGATAAAAAATTCTAATCGGATAAGTTCAAGAGACTGTTTCCAAACATTTTATTTCTCTTGTTTCCTAGTTTGCGTATTTCAGCGTTTTCACTAAAAGAAGATAGTTTTGAACGGAAAAAAACGTTCATAAATAGCATATGAAAAGGTAGTTGACTGTTTAGACCGTACTTCACAATTCAGCAAAAAGCAAACGATTGTTGTTTCTTGTTGTTTTTTTAAATCCGCTTAGATAAATTGTATCAGTATAAATTAAAACTATGCTCTGTTGGTGGTTTTATGGAAATTTCATATTTATTATTTATGTCTCTCTCATTAGTTGCCCATACAGATATTGGAACAGTCGCCAAGTCGAAATTTGGATGGATTTTTATCTTGGCCATCTGTGGAGGCATAGCTTTCCTTGTCCTCCTGCTGATCCTTTGCTGTTGCTGTTTTCACTTCAAGAGTGAGTTAAAGACGGGGAATTTTAACGATTTACAACTCCGTTGTCCTGGGTAGAACATTAGGTAGAAAGATGTAATTTCTTGAAATTTGAGATTCCACTTGTAACATAGTGCCGATGGAGTAAACAGAGCATCTGGCCCTAAGTCAGCAGTTAATATTTACAAAAGTGGAGGAGAAGCAGTGACCAAAGTGAGATTGGACAAACTGTGAAAACATTGTAGCACAACGTCTTAGTAACATTGTTGCACAACGTCTTAGTAACATTGTAGCACAACGTCTTAGTAAAATTGTAGTACAACGTCTTAGTAACATTGTAGCACAACGTCTTAGTAACATTGTAGCACGTCTTAGTAACATTGTAGCACGTCTTAGTAACATTGTAGCACAACGTCTTAGTAACATTGTAGCACAACGTCTTAGTAACATTGTAGCACAACGTCTTAGTAACATTGTAGCACAACGTCTTAGTAACATTGTAGCACAACGTCTTAGTAACATTGTAGCACAACGTCTTAGTAACATTGTAGCACAACGTCTTAGTAACATTGTAGCACAACGTCTTAGTAACATTGTAGTACAACGTCTTAGTAACATTGTAGCACAACGTCGTAGTAACATTGTAGCACGTCTTAGTAACATTGTAGCACGTCTTAGTAACATTGTAGCACGTCTTAGTAACATTGTAGCACAACGTCTTAGTAACATTGTAGTACAACATCTTAGAAACATTGTAGTACAACGTCTTAGTAACATTGTAGCACGTCTTAGTAACATTGTAGCACGTCTTAGTAACATTGTAGCACTTCTTAGTAACATTGTAGCACAACGTCTTAGTAACATGGTAGTACAACATCTTAGTAACATTGTAGTACAACGTCTTAGTAACATTGTAGCACGTCTTAGTAACATTGTAGCACATCTTAGTAACACTGTAGCACGTCTTAGTAACATTGTAGTACAACATCTTAGTAACATTGTAGTACAACGTCTTAGTAAAATTGTAACACAACGTCTTAGTAACATTGTAGTACAACGTCTTAGTAACATTGTAACACAACGTCTTAGTAACATTGTAATACAACGTCTTAGTAACATTGTAGCACAACGTCTTAGTAACATTGTAGCACAACGTCTAAGTAACATTGTAGTACAACGTCTTAGTAACATTGTAGCACAACGTCTTAGTAACATTGTAGCACAACGTCTTAGTAACATTGTAGCACAACGTCTTAGTAACATTGTAGCACAACGTCTTAGTAACATTGTAGTACAACATCTTAGTAACATTGTAGTACAACGTCTTAGTAAAATTGTAGCACAACGTCTTAGTAACATTGTAGCACAACATCTTAGTAACATTGTAGCACAACGTCTTAGTAACATTGTAGTACAACATCTTAGTAACATTGTAGTACAACGTCTTAGTAAAATTGTAGCACAACGACTTAGTAACATTGTAGTACAACGTCTTAGTAACATTGTAGCACAACGTCTTAGTAACATTGTAGCACAAAGTCTTAGTAACATTGTAGAACAACGACTTAGTAACATTGTAGCACAACGTCTTAGTAACATTGTAGCACAACGTCTTAGTAACATTGTAGCACAACGTCTTAGTAACATTGTAGCTCAACATCTTAGTAACATTGTAGTACAACGTCTTAGTAACATTGTAGTACAAGATCTTAGTAACATTGTAGTACAACATCTTAGTAACATTGTAGCACAACGTCTTAGTAACATTGTAGTACAACGTCTTAGTAACATTGTAGCACAACATCTTAGTAACATTGTAGCACAACGTCTTAGTAACATTGTAGCACAACGTCTTAGTAACATTGTAGCAGAACATCTTAGTAACATTGTAGCACAACGTCTTAGTAACATTGTAGCAGAACGTCGGAGTAACATTGTAGCACAACGTCTTAGTAACATTGTAGCAGAACATCTTAGTAACATTGTAGCTCAACATCTTAGTAACATTGTAGCTCAACATCTTAGTAACATTGTAGTACAACGTCTTAGTAACATTGTAGCACAACATCTTAGTAACATTGTAGAACAACGTCTTAGTAACATTGTAGCACAACATCTTAGTAACATTTTAGCAGAACGTCTTAGTAACATTGTAGCAGAACGTCTTAGTAACATTGTAGCACAAAGTCTTAGTAACATTGTAGCACAACATCTTAATAAATTTGTAGCACAACGTCTTAGTAACATTGTAGCAGAACGTCGTAGTAACATTGTAGCACAACGTCTTAGTAACATTGTAGCACGTCTTAGTAAAATTGTAGTACAATGTCTTAGTAACATTGTAGCACAACGTCTTAGTAACATTGTAGCAGAACGTCTTAGTAACATTGTAGCAGAACGTCTTAGTAACATTGTAGCACAACGTCTTAGTAACATTGTAGTACAACGTCTTAGTAATATTGTAGCACAACGTCTTAGTAACATTGTAGTACAAAGTCTTAGTAACATTGTAGCACGTCTTAGTAACATTGTAGTAAAACAACTTAGTAACATTATAGCACAACATGTTAATAACATTGTAGCACGACGTCTTAGTAACATTGTAGCACAACGTCTTAGTAACATTGTAGCACAACGTCTTAGTAACATTGTAGCACAACGTCTTAGTAACATTGTAGCACAACGTCTTAGTAACATTGTAGCACAACGTCTTAGTAACAATGTAGCACAACGTCTTAGTAACATTGTAGCACAACGTCTTAGTAACATTGTAGCACAACGTCTTATAAACATTGTAGCACAACGTCTTAGTAACATTGTAGCACAACGTCTTAGTAACATTGTTGCACAACGTCTTAGTAACATTGTAGCACAACGTCTTAGTAACATTGTAGTACAACGTCTTAGTAACATTGTAGCACAACGTCTTAGTAACATTGTAGCACAACGTCTTAGTAACATTGTAGCACAACGTCTTAGTAACATTGTAGTACAACGTCTTAGTAACATTGTAGCATGTCTTAGTAAAATTGTAGTACAACGTCTTAGTAACATTGTAGCACAACGTCTTAGTAACATTGTAGCACAACGTCTTAGTAACATTGTAGCTCAACATCTTAGTAACATTGTAGCACAACGTCTTAGTAACATTGTAGCACAACGTCTTAGTAACATTGTAGCACAACGTCTTAGTAACATTGTAGTACAACGTCTTAGTAACATTGTAGCACGTCTTATTAAAATTGTAGTACAACGTCTTAGTAAATTTGTAGCACAACGTCTTCGTAACATTGTAGCACAACGTCTTAGTAACATTGTAGCACAACGTCTTAGTAACATTGTAGCACAACGTCTTAGTAACATTGTAGTACAACGTCTTAGTAACATTGTAGCACGTCTTAGTAAAATTGTAGTACAACGTCTTAGTAACATTGTAGCACAACGTCTTAGTAACATTGTAGCACAACGTCTTAGTAACATTGTAGCACAACGTCTTCGTAACATTGTAGCACAACGTCTTAGTAACATTGTAGCACAACGTCTTCGTAACATTGTAGCACAACGTCTTAGTAACATTGTAGCACAACGTCTTAGTAACATTGTAGCACAAAGTCTTAGTAACATTGTAGTACAACGTCTTAGTAACATTGTAGCACGTCTTAGTAAAAGTGTAGTACAACGTCTTAGTAACATTGTAGCACAACGTCTTAGTAACATTGTAACACAACGTCTTAGTAACATTGTAGTACAACGTCTTAGTAACATTTTAGTACAACGTCTTAGTAACATTGTAACACAACGTCTTAGTAACTTTGTAGTACAACGTCTTAGTAACATTGTAGTACAACGTCTTAGTAACATTGTAGCACAACGTCTTAGTAACATTGTAGTACAACGTCTTAGTAACATTGTAGCACAACGTCTTAGTAACATTGTAGCACAACGTCTTAGTAACATTGTAGCACAACGTCTTAGTAACATTGTAGTACAACGTCTTAGTAACATTGTAGCATGTCTTAGTAAAATTGTAGTACAACGTCTTAGTAACATTGTAGCACAACGTCTTAGTAACATTGTAGCACAACGTCTTAGTAACATTGTAGCACAACGTCTTCGTAACATTGTAGCACAACGTCTTAGTAACATTGTAGCACAACGTCTTAGTAACATTGTAGCACAACGTCTTAGTAACATTGTAGTACAACGTCTTAGTAACATTGTAGCACGTCTTAGTAAAATTGTAGTACAACGTCTTAGTAACATTGTAGCACAACGTCTTCGTAACATTGTAGCACAACGTCTTAGTAACATTGTAGCACAACGTCTTAGTAACATTGTAGCACAACGTCTTAGTAACATTGTAGTACAACGTCTTAGTAACATTGTAGCACAACGTCTTAGTAACATTGTAGCACAACGTCTTATAAACATTGTAGCACAACGTCTTAGTAACATTGTAGCACAACGTCTTAGTAACATTGTTGCACAACGTCTTAGTAACATTGTAGCACAACGTCTTAGTAACATTGTAGCACAACGTCTTAGTAACATTGTAGCACAATGTCTTAGTAACATTGTAGTACAACGTCTTAGTAACATTGTAGCACGTCTTAGTAAAATTGTAGTACAACGTCTTAGTAACATTGTAGCACAACGTCTTCGTAACATTGTAGCACAACGTCTTAGTAACATTGTAGCACAACGTCTTAGTAACATTGTAGCACAACGTCTTAGTAACATTGTAGCACAACGTCTTAGTAACATTGTAGTACAACGTCTTAGTAACATTGTAGCATGTCTTAGTAAAATTGTAGTACAACGTCTTAGTAACATTGTAGCACAACGTCTTAGTAACATTGTAGCACAACGTCTTAGTAACATTGTAGCTCAACATCTTAGTAACATTGTAGCACAACGTCTTAAAAACATTGTAGCACAACGTCTTAGTAACATTGTAGCACAACGTCTTAGTAACATTGTAGTACAACGTCTTAGTAACATTGTAGCACGTCTTATTAAAATTGTAGTACAACGTCTTAGTAACATTGTAGCACAACGTCTTCGTAACATTGTAGCACAACGTCTTAGTAACATTGTAGCACAACGTCTTAGTAACATTGTAGCACAATGTCTTAGTAACATTGTAGTACAACGTCTTAGTAACATTGTAGCACGTCTTAGTAAAATTGTAGTACAACGTCTTAGTAACATTGTAGCACAACGTCTTAGTAACATTGTAGCACAACGTCTTAGTAACATTGTAGCACAACGTCTTCGTAACATTGTAGCACAACGTCTTAGTAACATTGTAGCACAACGTCTTAGTAACATTGTAGCACAACGTCTTAGTAACATTGTAGTACAACGTCTTAGTAACATTGTAGCACGTCTTAGTAAAAGTGTAGTACAACGTCTTAGTAACATTGTAGCACAACGTCTTAGTAACATTGTAACACAACGTCTTAGTAACATTGTAGTACAACGTCTTAGTAACATTTTAGTACAACGTCTTAGTAACATTGTAACACAACGTCTTAGTAACTTTGTAGTACAACGTCTTAGTAACATTGTAGTACAACGTCTTAGTAACATTGTAGCACAACGTCTTAGTAACATTGTAGTACAACGTCTTAGTAACATTGTAGCACAACGTCTTAGTAACATTGTAGCACAACGTCTTAGTAACATTGTAGCACAACGTCTTAGTAACATTGTAGTACAACGTCTTAGTAACATTGTAGCATGTCTTAGTAAAATTGTAGTACAACGTCTTAGTAACATTGTAGCACAACGTCTTAGTAACATTGTAGCACAACGTCTTAGTAACATTGTAGCACAACGTCTTCGTAACATTGTAGCACAACGTCTTAGTAACATTGTAGCACAACGTCTTAGTAACATTGTAGCACAACGTCTTAGTAACATTGTAGTACAACGTCTTAGTAACATTGTAGCACGTCTTAGTAAAATTGTAGTACAACGTCTTAGTAACATTGTAGCACAACGTCTTCGTAACATTGTAGCACAACGTCTTAGTAACATTGTAGCACAACGTCTTAGTAACATTGTAGCACAACGTCTTAGTAACATTGTAGTACAACGTCTTAGTAACATTGTAGCACGTCTTAGTAAATCTGTAGTACAACGTCTTAGTAACATTGTAGCACAACGTCTTAGTAACATTGTAGCACAACGTCTTAGTAACATTGTAGCACAACGTCTTCGTAACATTGTAGCACAACGTCTTAGTAACATTGTAGCACAACGTCTTAGTAACATTGTAGCACAACGTCTTAGTAACATTGTAGTACAACGTCTTAGTAACATTGTAGCACGTCTTAGTAAAATTAAAGTACAACGTCTTAGTAACATTGTAGCACAACGTCTTAGTAACATTGTAACACAACGTCTTAGTAACATTGTAGTACAACGTCTTAGTAACATTGTAGTACAACGTCTTAGTAACATTGTAACACAACGTCTTAGTAACATTGTAGTACAACGTCTTAGTAACATTGTAGTACAACGTCTTAGTAACATTGTAGCACAACGTCTTAGTAACATTGTAGTACAACGTCTTAGTAACATTGTAGCACAACGTCTTAGTAACATTGTAGCACAACGTCTTAGTAACATTGTAACACAACGTCTTAGTAACATTGTAGCACAACGTCTTAGTAACATTGTAGCACAACGTCTTAGTAACATTGTAGTACAACGTCTTAGTAACATTGTAGCACAACGTCTTAGTAACATTGTAACACAACGTCTTAGTAACATTGTAGCACAACGTCTTAGTAACATTGTAGCACAACGTCTTAGTAACATTGTAGTACAACGTCTTAGTAACATTGTAGCACAACGTCTTAGTAACATTGTAACACAACGTCTTAGTAACATTGTAGAACAACATCTTAGTATTATTGTAGCACAACGTCTTAATAACATTGTAGCACAACATCTTAGTAACATTGTAGTACAACGTCTTAGTAACATTGTAGCTCAACATCTTAGTAACATTGTAGCTCAACATCTTAGTAACAGCGTAGTACAACGTCTTAGTAACATTGTAGCACAACATCTAAGTAACATTGTAGCTCAACATCTTAGTAACATTGTAGTACAACGTCTTAGTAACATTGTAGCACAACGTCTTAGTAACATTGTAGCACAACATCTTAGTAAAATTGTAGTACAACGTCTTAGTAACATTGTAGTACAACATCTTAGTAACATTGTAGTACAACGTCTTAGTAACATTGTAGCACAACATCTTAGTAACATTGTAGCACAACATCTTAGTAACATTGTAGCAGAACGTCTTAGTAACATTGTAGCAGAACGTCTTAGTAACATTGTAGCACAACGTCTTAGTAACATTGTAGCACAACGTCTTAGTAACATTGTAGCACAACGTCTTAGTAACATTGTAGCACAACGTCTTAGTAACATTGTAGCAGAACGTCGTAGGAACATTGTAGCACAACGTCTGAGTAACATTGTAGCACGTCTTAGTAAAATTGTAGTACAATGTCTTAGTAACATTGTAGCACAACATCTTAGTAACATGGTAGCACAACGTCTTAGTAACATTGTAGCAGAACGTCGTAGTAACATTGTAGCACAACGTCTTAGTAACATTGTAGCACGTCTTAGTAAAATTGTAGTACAATGTCTTAGTAACATTGTAGCACAACATCTTAGTAACATGGTAGCACAACGTCTTAGTAACATTGTAGCAGAACGTCGTAGTAACATTGTAGCACAACGTCTTAGTAACATTGTAGCACGTCTTAGTAAAATTTTAGTACAATGTCTTAGTAACATTGTAGCACAACGTCTTAGTAACTCTGTAGCACAACGTCTTAGTAACATTGTAGCACAACGTCTTAGTAACATTGTAGCACAACGTCTTAGTAACATTGTAACACAACGTCTTAGTAACATTGTAGCACAACGTCTTAGTAACATTGTAGTACAACGTCTTAGTAACATTGTAGCAGAACGTCTTAGTAACATAGTAACACAACGTCTTAGTAACATTGTAGTACAACGTCTTAGTAACATTGTAGCACAACATCTTAGTAACATTGTAGCACAACGTCTTAGTAACATTGTAGCAGAACGTCTTAGTAACATTGTAGCAGAACGTCTTAGTAACATTGTAGCAGAACGTCTTAGTAACATTGTAGCACAACGTCTTAGTAACATTGTAGCACAACGTCTTAGTAACATTGTAGCACAACGTCTTAGTAACATTGTAGCAGAACGTCGTAGTAATATTGTCGCACAACGTCTTAGTAACATTGTAGCAAGTCTTAGTAAAATTGTAGTACAATGTCTTAGTAACATTGTAGCACAACATCTTAGTAACATTGTAGCACAACGTCTAAGTAACATTGTAGCAGAACGTCGTAGTAACATTGTAGCACAACGTCTTAGTAACATTGTAGCACGTCTTAGTAAAATTGTAGTACAATGTCTTAGTAACATTGTAGCACAACGTCTTAGTAACATTTTAGCACAACGTCTTAGTAACATTGTAGCAGAACGTCTTAGTAACATTGTAGCACAACATCTTAGTATTATTGTAGCACAACGTCTTAGTAACATTGTAGCACAACATCTTAGTAACATTGTAGCACAACATCTTAGTATTATTGTAGCACAACATCTTAATAACATTGTAGCACAACATCTTAATAACATTGTAGCTCAATATCTTAGTAACATTGTAGCAGAACGTCTTAGTAACATTGTAGCACAACATCTTAGTAACATTGTAGCACAACATCTTAGTAACATTGTAGCAGAACGTCTTAGTAACATTGTAGCTCAACATCTTAGTAACATTGTAGCACAACGTCTTAGTAACATTGTAGCACAACATCTTAGTAACATTGTAGTACAACATCTTAGTAACATTGTAGTACAACGTCTTAGTAACATTGTAGCACAACATCTTAGTAACATTGTAGCACAACATCTTAGTAACATTGTAGCAGAACGTCTTAGTAACATTGTAGCAGAACGTCTTAGTAACATTGTAGCACAACGTCTTAGTAACATTGTAGCACAACGTCTTAGTAACATTGTAGCACAACGTCTTAGTAACATTGTAGCACAACGTCTTAGTAACATTGTAGCAGAACGTCGTAGTAACATTGTAGCACAACGTCTTAGTAACATTGTAGCACGTCTTAGTAAAATTGTAGTACAATGTCTTAGTAACATTGTAGCACAACATCTTAGTAACATGGTAGCACAACGTCTTAGTAACATTGTAGCAGAACGTCGTAGTAACATTGTAGCACAACGTCTTAGTAACATTGTAGCACGTCTTAGTAAAATTGTAGTACAATGTCTTAGTAACATTGTAGCACAACATCTTAGTAACATGGTAGCACAACTTCTTAGTAACATTGTAGCAGAACGTCGTAGTAACATTGTAGCACAACGTCTTAGTAACATTGTAGCACGTCTTAGTAAAATTTTAGTACAATGTCTTAGTAACATTGTAGCACAACGTCTTAGTAACATTGTAGCACAACGTCTTAGTAACATTGTAGCACAACGTCTTAGTAACATTGTAGCACAACGTCTTAGTAACATTGTAGTACAACGTCTTAGTAACATTGTAGCACAACGTCTTAGTAACATTGTAGTACAACATCTTAGTAACATTGTAGTACAACGTCTTAGTAATATTGTAGTACAAAGTCTTAGTAACATTGTAGCACGTCTTAGTAACATTGTAGCACAACGTCTTAGTAACATTGTAGTACGTCTTAGTAACATTGTAGCACAACGTCTTAGTAACATTGTAGCACAACATCTTAGTAACATTGTTGCACAACGTCTTAGTAACATTGTAGCACAACGCTTTAGTAACATTGTAGTACAACGTCTTAGTAACATTGTAGGACGTCTTAGTAACATTGTAGTACAACGTCTTAGTAACATTGTAGCAGAACGTCTTAGTAACATTGTAGCACAACATCTTAGTAACATTGTAGCACAACGTCTTAGCAACATTGTTTCACAACATCTTAGTAACATTGTAGCACAACATCTTAACATTGTAGCTCAACATCTTAGTAACATTGTAGCACAACATCTTAGTAACATTGTAGCTCAACATCTTAGTAACATTGTAGCAGAACGTCTTAGTAACATTGTAGCACAACATCTTAGTAACATTGTAGCACAACATCTTAGTAACATTGTAGCAGAACGTCTTAGTAACATTGTAGCTCAACATCTTAGTCACATTGTAGCACAACGTCTTAGTAACATTGTAGCAGAACGTCTTAGTAACATTGTAGCACAACATCTTAGTAACATTGTAGCACAACGTCTTAGCAACATTGTAGCACAACATCTTAGTAACATTGTAGCACAACATCTTAACATTGTAGCACAACGCTTTAGTAACATTGTAGCAAAACGTCTTAGTAACATTGTAGCACGTCTTAGTAAAATTGTAGTACAACGTCTTAGTAACATTGTAGCACAACGTCTTAGTAACATTGTAGCACAATATCTTAGTAACATTGTAGCACAACGTCTTAGTAACATTGTAGCACAACGCTTTAGTAACATTGTAGCACAACGTCTTAGTGAAATTGTAGTACAACGTCTTAGTAACATTGTAGCACGTCTTAGTAACATTGTAGTACGACGTCTTAGTAACATTGTAGCACAACGTCTTAGTAACATTGTAGCACGTCTTAGTAAAATTGTAGTACAACGTCTTAGTGAAATTGTAGTACAACGTCTTAGTAACATTGTAGCAGAACGTCTTAGTAACATTGTAGCACAACATCTTAGTAACATTGTAGCACGTCTTAGCAACATTGTAGCACAACATCTTAGTAACATTGTAGCACAACATCTTAGTAACATTGTAGCACAACATCTTAGTAACATTGTAGCACAACATCTTAGTAACATTGTAGCTCAACATCTTAGTAACATTGTAGCAGAACGTCTTAGTAACATTGTAGCACAACATCTTAGTAACATTGTAGCACAACGTTTTAGTAACATTGTAGCTCAACATCTTAGTAACATTGTAGCAGAACGTCTTAGTAACATTGTAGCACAACGTCTTAGTAACATTGTAGCACAACATCTTAGTATTATTGTAGCTCAACATCTTAGTAACATTGTAGCTCAACATCTTAGTAACATTGTAGTACAACGTCTTAGTAACATTGTAGCACAACATCTTAGTAAAATTGTAGTACAACGTCTTAGTAACATTGTAGCACAACATCTTAGTAACATTGTAGCACAACATCTTAGTAAGATTGTAGCACAACGTCTTAGTAACATTGTAGTACAACATCTTAGTAACATTGTAGTACAACGTCTTAGTAAAATTGTAGCACAACGTCTTAGTAACATTGTAGTACAACATCTTAGTAACATTGTAGCACAACGTCTTAGTAACATTGTAGCACAACATCTTAGTAACAATGTAGCACAACATCTTAGTAACATTGTAGCACAACGTCTTAGTAACATTGTAGCACAACATCTTAGTAACATTGTAGCACAACATCTTAGTAACATTGTAGCACAACGTCTTAGTAACATTGTAGCACAACATCTTAGTAACATTGTAGCACAACATCTTAGTAAAATTGTAGCACAACGTCTTAGTAACATTGTAGTACAACATCTTAGTAACATTGTAGCACGACGTCTTAGTAACATTGTAGCACAACATCTTAGTAACATTGTAGCACAACGTCTTAGTAACATTGTAGCACAACATCTTAGTTACATTGTAGCACAACATCTTAGTAACATTGTAGCACAACATCTTAGTAACATTGTAGCACAACGTCTCAGTAACATTGTAGCACAACATCTTAGTAACATTGTAGCACAACGCGGCAAAAAACAAGAAATACTATTGTTTGGACGGCGTAAGTTTTTAAATGAAACTTGACCAAATACCTTCATGAGCTTGTAACAAAAATTCCGCGCTTCTCATTGCGTTATTTGTATATCAGAATGAAATTATCGATACCTTATACCTTAATTTTAAACTTGATTATTGATATGTTCACATGGTTGTATCACTTCTTCTCCTCAGGTTTAAAAAAAAAGTATTCATCTTTAACCAAGACAGACAAGTACAAGTGGAACTCTATAGAAGATAATGAAATGGTGGGTATTGGCGAGGTGTGGTACCAAAGTGGGAATCCAGGGAAAAGAGTTGGGGTTTAAGAGTGGATTTTTAAAATAGTTCACTTTTGGTCAATATAATTTTTAAAAAAAAACATTTTGATAAAGTCGAAGCATCTGTGTTTTGGTCAATGATAAACTAGCCAAATGATGAATGATTTGGTCAGTGATAAACTAGCCGAATGATGAATGATTTGATCAATGATTATCTAGTCGAATGATGAATGATTTCGTCAATGATCAACTAGCTGAATGATGAATGATTTGATCAATGATTATCTAGTCGAATGATGAATGATGTTTATGATTATTTAGTGAAATGATGAATTAGTTGTTTGGTATGTTGTTCAAATTATATGATCATTGTTGTGTTCAGTCAGTCAGTTGTTGTATGATTGTTGTATGATTGTTGTATGAGTGTTGTATGATTGTTGTATGATTGTTGTATGATTGTTGTATTGATGAATCATTTCATCATTTGTACAAGACTGGAATAAAAAGTACCGTATATTCCGGCGTATAAGACGACTTTTTTACATTTAAAAATCTACTCAAAAGTCCAGGGTCAACTTATATGCCGGGTATTGTCTTATTGTATATGTACATGTTTCATAAAGTACAGCACTAGTACCGTAATACAGTACTGTATACAAATGGCTAACAGTCTATACCCCAACATGTCTCCACCTGCAAGAAGAAAGAAATATGAAGCCAGTTTCGAAAAAGTGTGTTGGAAGAGGGTTGGTCTTATTCGGTGAAAATAGCTTTAATCCTATATTTTAACAGGAAAAGTAGGGGACGTCTTATACGTCCAGCCGTCCAGTCGTCTTATGCGTCCAGTCGTCTTATACGTCCAGTCGTCTTATACGTCCAATCGTCTTATACGTCCAGTCGTCTTATACGCCGGAATATATGGTAGATAAGCGTGTTCGTGTTCTACAAAATATGTTACACCGCTTGGTCTAATCAAGCTTTTATTATTTGATAAAAGGAAGTTTGTATTACTTGATAAGATAAATATTAGATAACCATAGGACGCAATCATTTTCTGTATAGAAGGAGCGTCTGTAACAGATAAAATAAGATATAAGATACAATTTTAATGATTTAATCAAGCCATGATATCAATATATTTAAATGATCAAATCATGCTTTCATTATGTTATCAAATCCCTTTATTATTCTGTGATCACATCATGTTATCATTATTTTTAAATAATCAAGTTTTTATTACGTGATTAAATGAAGTTTTAATTGTTATCTAGCTATGCTGATGTTACTTTAATAAATAATTTTATCGGCACTTTTATTGAGTTAAAGGTGTCATTACTTAATTCTGTCAATGAATAAAAATAAATTTGAAATATTAGGATTTGTTTCTTGTTGTTTTTGTTATGCAATGATTTACTTACGACGGACAGAGGCGAATCAATTGTATAGTGAAAATTAAACAACCCCGTAAAAACAATATAATTGATTATAAATCCCTTATATATGTGACATGACTAAAATTATTGATTATGTTCAATATAATACCCATCGCACTACAAACATTTACAGACTGAACGCGACTGATATCCCCTTGCTGTAAAACACGAGGATGTGGTCGCGGATGGCTGGAGTGAACTCAGTGACGTGTGAATGTAAACAATAACAGACAGATACATTGAGTTATATCTAGATAAACTAAAAATGCATTAATTTAATTATGGTATATTCGATCGATCTGAAATTTCGACACAACGCATTTTTAGATGACACCAGTCTATGAGCAAAATTTCAATTCGATCGCATCACATAAAATGAGTCATTTTTTATTTTTTGTTTATCCGCCTGCCCAAGAGACGGCGGTGAAGTTAATATAAGGGATTTAATAATCATGATTAACTGTAATGTTAACTGGTGTTACGAACGCCCGTGTCACTAATGGGTTTAGTTTTTTTTTCCAATGATTCATTTTCAGTTTAATTGATTGACATTTTTTCTCATTGAATTCGATGTTTAGTTTTACGACCGTTTCGGGATGTGAACTCTTAGAGGAACTAAATTCGTAATGCGAGTTATCACTGTATAATACTTACAAAGCAAAGCAACTAATGCGATGAGAATGGTCCTCATCAATCATGACGGAAAAACCACACACACACACGCACTCACACAGAAACACACTTACAATTCAGTCAGTACCCTCCTGGTTCAGACAGCCAACATACTTCACAATGTTGAAACCAAAAAAACATTTTTTCAAAAAAAAAGGGTGAAGGGAATTTGATAGGCAATTCAACTGTCAGTGTGATGCTGTTATTTTTTAAAGTTATTAAATATACTAGATGCGACCCGCGGCTTAGCATACGCCGCAGACTTGTTCATAGATAGTGCAAAGAAAAAAGGGGGGGGGGAACGGACACAAACTACATCACGTAGAAATCGAAACTGCGCGAGTGAACCTAGGGGGGAGGGGAGAACCGCCGACGCATTGTTGGTCTTGAAACCTGCGCACTGCGGTTAGATACCCGCCCCCCACCCAGCACCAGCCTAGGTTGCCGCCAACCATAAACTGTGATTGGCCGACTCTGGCGATGGTCATTCTTCAAGCGTATTTGCACTAGTCTTGAGCCCGTTCTGGTAAATTATATATATATAGATGGTGTATTGAAATATATATATAGATGGTGGATTGAAATTATATATATAGATGGTGGATTGAAATTATTCATATAGATGGTAGATTGAAATTATATATATAGATGGTGGATTGAAATTATTCATATAGATGGTAGATTGAAATTATATATATAGATGGTGGATTGAAATTCTTCTGCGGAATCCGTTCGTTCAGTAGAGTGTGTTTTGAAATGCGGTTGTACATGTTTATCAGGATAATGACGCGACATCAGTATGATAAGGTGGCTGTGAAATGTGTGTGGACATACCGGCGTTGTCAATAGATGGCACCAGAAAGTCATCACGTGTGAGAGGCAATAGAACTTCGTAATGGCCATGATCGGAAGGACCGCTAAAGAGCAGATATATAGACACATGTTGACCGGGATTGTAAACTCGAGGAGAGGTATAAGGACGTTCTCGGAAGTAAATGATGATACTTGCGGGAAGTAAATGATGATACTAGCGGGACGTAAATGATGATAATAGCGGGAAGTAAATGATGATACTAGCGGGAAGTAAATGATGATTATAGCGGGAAGTAAATGATGATACTAGCGGGAAGTAAATGATGATACTAGCGGGAAGTAAATGATGATACTAGTGGGAAGTAAATGATGATACTAGCGGGAAGTAAATGATGATACTGGCAGGAAGTAAATGATGATACTAGCGGGAAGTAAATGATGATACTAGCGGGAAGTAAATGATGATACTAGCGGGAAGTAAATGATGATACTAGCGGGAAGTAAATGATGATACTAGCGGGAAGTAAATGATGATACTGGCGGGAAGTAAATGATGATACTAGCGGGAAGTAAATGATGATACTGGCGGGAAGTAAATGATGATACTAGCGGGAAGTAAATGATGATACTAGCGGGAAGTAAATGATGATACTAGCGGGAAGTAAATGATAATACTAGCGGGAAGTAAATGATGATACTAGCGGGAATTAAATGATGATACTAGCGGGAAGTAAATGATGATACTAGCGGGAAGTAAATGATGATACTAGCGGGAAGTAAATGATGATACTAGCGGGAAGTAAATGATGATACTAGCGGGAAGTAAATGATGATACTAGCGGGAAGTAAATGATGATACTAGCGGGAATTAAATGATGATACTAGCGGGAAGTAAATGATGATACTAGCGGGAAGTAAATGATGATACTGGCGGGAAGTAAATGATGATACTAGCGGGAAGTAAATGATGATACTAGCGGGAAGTAAATGAAGATACTAGCGGGAAGTAAATGATGATACTAGCGGGAAGTAAATGATGATACTAGCGGGAAGTAAATGATGATACTAGCGGGAAGTAAATGATGATACTAGCGGGAAGTAAATGATGATACTAGCGGGAAGTAAATGATGATACTAGCGGGAAGTAAATGATGATACTAGCGGGAAGTAAATGATGATACTGGCGGGAAGTAAATGATGATACTGGCGGGAAGTAAATGATGATACTGGCGGGAAGTAAATGATGATACTAGCGGGAAGTAAATGATGATACTAGCGGGAAGTAAATGATGATACTAGCGGGAAGTAAATGATGATACTAGCGGGAAGTAAATGATGATACTAGCGGGAAGTAGTTCGGAAATCGCGATAATTTCTACCTCGCCACCATATACTCCTAAAATATTCATGTACTGAACGTATTGTTGACGTAGTATGATTACTTTTCCGTCACTAAGAACAACTGCGAGCATGTCGCCGAATTTATCCCAATGTTGAGAGACAAAGTTTACAGCCATGCTGCGAAGTCAAGTTCGAAAAAGAAAGAGTGAAAATAACGGGCACAAATTTAAACATTTTTAAAAATTAATAATAATAATAATTGATACTTTATAAAGCGCTGTATCCTTGCAAGGAACCGAGCTCACAGCGCTTTACATGGAGATCATAACATACATATAATTATTAAATAACCATTCATACCATAATAACAACATAATGGACAGTACATTACACATAAGCTACGTTAATCATTAAAAGAAGTGTTGTTTCATTAATTTTGTAAATATATTTTTAAAAGATGCGTCTTAAGTGCAGTCTTGAAGGACTTGGTAGTTTGCATACTACGGATGTGTAATGGTAGAGAATTCCTTTGTTTGGCTGCACAAAAAGAGAATGACCTTTCGCCAAAAGTTTTAGTTCGTGTGTTAGGAACACAGAGAATACGTGTGGCAGTTGTGCTTTGCGCTGGTCAGAGTCATAACACTGGGGCACCAAAATGAGTCTTACAACGTTACATTTGTATGTAGTTTGATCAAACTGGAAGGGCCGGAGTCGCCAATTTTAAACATTTTTATAGTTTTTCCCCAGGCTGAACATTTTCCTAGTTACACCACTGGCGCGGGAGACCAAATGGTATAAACTCTCGTCATGAAACTGACTGCGGCCAGGTTTTAAATCGATATTTTGCTCTGTAAAATTTAATATAATATTTATGATTTGTATATTTTTATAAGGATAATTGTATACAATGTACTGTTTTTAAAAAAAAGAGATTGATGGACTCATTTTTGGACTAGATATTGAAATTCATTTTTTGGAACGTTCCTCCGCAGTTCCGTAAAATAAAGTCTGCGCCCCTCGATTTTTTTTACTTCGTGCCAGAGCACTAATGGAGTATTCTTCCGGCCCTGGTGCCAGAGCACTAATGGAGTATTCTTTAATACTAAATTCTATTAAAAGATTTGGTATTTTCTTATTTAGCGGGAAATATACCATAAAATAAAAAGAAGCATTTTAAATTTTTACAAAACACACACACACACACAAACACACCCACATACGCACACACACACACACACACACACACACACAACTTCTTTAAATTAATCGATAAAGTCTGTAATAAATTTACAGTAACTCTCTGTTTTTTATCAATATCTTTTCTGTTATATAAAAGTGACGAGTGGATATTCACGTGATTTGGTCCAGCTGATAAACACTCCGAAATGATCTTATACCTGTGTAATATAAAAAATTTATACAAGCCGGTACTGACGTGGTAAACCGTACTTATCTCTGACCCGCGTACAAACAGGGCAGTTCCGAGAATCTCAAGATTCGGGAATTCACTTTTTTGAACTTGCATAGGTAGTCACGGATGTTTCGTTGGCGTCACTGATTTCAACGCCTTCTATAAAATCCAGCGTTACGCCTGCATGAACTCAGCACCACACTGTCGGGTGACGATCTCTCCAGAGTGGGAAAGTTGGGTATTACCTGCGTGATACTGTCACATAGTCACTTTCAACAAGTCTATTTTTGTAGCGCTATACGTCTAGTTGTAAGTTGGCAATCATATGTATATTTTATTCATATATATATATAGAATCTTTACCGATGTGTTTCTTGCAGAAAATGTAGTCTTAGAAAATTTGTATAGTCTTAGAAAATTTATATATTCTTAGAAAATGTATTCCACATTCCAAAATGTGTCAGTTCAGAGCGGGTGTTAAAAGTATATAAGCGTATGACGCAATATCTTCTGTATGGAAGGAGCGTGTAAAATAGAAAAGATAAAATAAGATGTGTCCTCAAATTCTAAGCGTGTTTAAAAATGTGTTAGTATTAGGAGCTTGTTAAATTAATGAAAGTATGTGTTTGATATAAATGTGGAGTCGATGATCTTATATTTTTTAAAGTAGTTACTTCTATATTCACAACTAAAACAATAAGTATTCATACCATTTGGTGATTGTTTTTTTTAAAATCCTTTATATTAACTCGTGGTGTCTGGTTGATTGCTTGCTTGATTGCTTGTTTAGTTGATTGCTTGTCTGTCGCCAAAACTTTGGATCGATTTTTAACCCACTTCCTCGTAAGCTAGCGAGCTGAATTTTTGCAGGCAGTTTTGTACCGATGATAAAAACCATTTATCAAAATTTCAGATCGATCGCATGTACCGTAATTAAATTATTGAATTTTTAGATTATCTTATTTATCTTTATGTATCATGTTATTTTTTGAGATAGAGTGTCGCGGTGCGTATTATATTGAACAACCTTTCTGTCGCGCAATAAGGTGCGTATTTTATTGACAACACTTTTTATAAACATATTTCTGATCGGTGCGCATTATATTAAACATGTTTTGCGAGACAACTACAATTTTGTATTTTTGGATGGTCTTGCGCTGCGTATTATTATGAACATTCTTTTAGTTACTTCTCGTACATAAAGGATTTATAGTGAAAAACTTGGTTTTTTACGATTTTTTTTTATTGTACGCATTTTTACGTAATTATTACACCTTCCTGTCCTCGGAAAAAACACACCGGCTGAAAATTTGTGCCGAATATTTTATTACATTTGCTCTGAAGTAGGCTCTGATCGTTTCGGTCATGTTGACTTCACCTACCTGAAGTAGGCTCTGATCTTTTCGGTCATGTTGACTTCACCTACCTGAAGTAGGCTCTGATCTTTTCGGTCATGTTGACTTCACCTACCTGAAGTAGGCTCTGATCTTTCCGGTCATGTTTTGACTTCACCTACCTGAAGTAGGCTCTGATCTTTTCGGTCATGTTGACTTCACCTACCTGAAGTAGGCTCTGATCTTTCCGGTCATGTTGACTTCACCTACCTGAAGTAGGCACTGATCTTTTCGGTCATGTTGACTCTAACTACTTTATTGAGCTTCTCTTTCTTTAGTGCTTTTTAGTTACATAATTTTATAAAACCTTTCTTTCAAAGACAATGATTTCAACAACGCATCTGCTGATTAACGTCCTCCTACTGTTGGTGCACGTAGCTAGACAGCCCCAAGACTCCACAGGTAAGATATAAAACACGCCCCAGTAACAAACATGAGTTCTTGTGGGCGTATGTGTTGGCACTGAAAGCAAGTTGACCTCCAGGTGTGATATCGGGGGGGGGGTAGTTGGGAGGGGTTAAGTTGAACTGTAGAGTTTGTTTAGACTTTTGGGAATCCAAGTTTTTTTACCACAATTACTTGTGTTTGAGGAGGGCTGGTTGTGGTTCGGGGGGGGGGCATGGTTGGCGCAGATCGATCGTCTGACACCTTTCGTGAATTGACGTTCAAAGCGTTTCATCGAAGGCTTAAGGGGGATTGCTTTACGCCTGGTACTTTGCAGTCAATCATTCACATCCACTGCATTACATGTAGATGCATTGCTATATATTAGAGACTTTACATTCATTTAATTATTTCATTACCAGTGGAGTGTGTTCAGGTTGAAAATGTGACTGGTGACTTAAAATTGACTTTTGATGACGTCATTGTCATCAGAGGCACAGACGGGAGATTGCATCGCAACAAGGAAACAGTAAGAGATCTAGAGGTGAGTTGATATAGCTGACACCGGTACCCTTAGAAGTTGGGTTGTTTTTTTTAAAATTACGGCATGAAATGTTATAATTTAATTCAAATTTAATGCCTAAGTTTTTTTCATTTCCACGCCTAACTAATGACAAAATAAAATTCATTCCATTTTAAATAATCCCTAACTGTATAAAATATATACGAACTTAATGTGCAAGTATTCAAAATTCATATCTAACTAAACACCAATTGTGAATAAATTAATTCCCAGTTATGCCACAATAATTATTTTTTAAAGAATAAATTACTTTAATGAAGAGAAGATAATTCCCTTTATATTTTATTTAGTCATGCGTTATGACTCCATCTATCCTTCGACGACATAGATTACCGAACTTTGTTTATTCAACGTATTTAATGTCCTTGCTCAACTCGACAGTAATCACATAATCGATAGCAAGTGAGGGGGTCATAAAACTGGCGTTGACGTCACGAATTGACTCTCGAGAAACACAGAAAGGAGAGTGGGGAGGGCCAACAAGTAAAATAGAAGTTGGGGTCAGGTGTGTTGACAGTGGCACACGGCTGGTAAGATTTAAGGCCCAGCTTTACACCTGTCATATGTCCATGCAGCACCGGGATAACATGTTACTCGTCTGATTGCAATGGTGATTGCTCTGAGAGGAGAGATCGCCTGCATGCAAACTTCTTCTGCCTGACGGCTACGAACTTCCAGCAACTCCGCTGTATCATACTTGAACGTCTCACCAACCAACTCATTCAGGACTCCCAGGGCTGTATACCTGTATTCCCAGAGATGTATACCTGTATTCCCAGGGATGTGTAACTGTATTCCCAGAGATGCATACCTGTATTCCCAGGGCTGTATGCCTGTATTCCCAGGGCTGCATACCTGTATTCCCAGGGCTGCATACCTGTATTCCCAGGGTTGTATATCTGTATTCCCAGGGCTGTATACCTGTATTCTCAGGGCTGTATACCTGTATTCCCAGGGCTGTATACCTGTGTTCCCAGGGCTGTATACCTGCATTCCCAGGGCTGTATACCTGTATTCCCAGGGCTGTATACCTGTATTCCCAGGGCTGTATACCTGTATTCCCAGGACTGTATACCTGTATTCCCAGGGCTGCATACCCTGTATTCCCAGGGCTGTATACCTGTATTCCCAGGGCTGTATACCTGTATTCCCAGGGCTGTAAAGCTGTATTACCAGGGCTGCATACCCTGTATGCCAATGTTGACAAACAAACAGTTTATTCTCAATAACATGTCTTCTCTGTTGTTAAAAAAAAGTACGACCCAAAACAATGTGTGTGCGTTTACTGAGAACCAGCCAGTTCTCCATAAAATTATCTCGATGATACATTGCGACATCGAAGCTGGTCGAGTAAGTCAGAATTTTAGAAAGCTTTAAATAAAATACAAAATACACAAACAAATTGTGTAATGGAAACAATAAATTTGATCTACTTATTTGACTGCTACTTATTACTTTATTACGCATTTTATGTTTATTGTACTGATGAAGGCATTAGCCGAAACGTTTACGTTCGTGTTTGTTTAATAATAAATCTCAAATTTATTGTTTGCATTACACAATTTGTTTGTGTGTTTTTTTATTTTATTTAAAAGCTTTCTTAAACTCTGACTGCTACTTATTACTTATGTAAGTATGATTTTATGTTTATCTTTTTAGTATCTATCAATTAAATAAACTATGGGTCTTAATCAGTAGGTCGTTAGTCATGGGTTTTCTATCGATAGGTTTGTAGGCTATTTCAGATAATAGTACAACAGCTGTATTTCTAGCTAGGAAAAAGAAAATTTCCCATAACCCCGTGCGTCATTCTGTATGATAAGAAAAGTCGAGAAAAAATCTGAGTGATGTTAAGTTTAAGAGTGTCGAATATTTTGTTGTCATCTGCGATGTGCTATAGCTCAGTTAATAAATAAAAACTTGAAACTATTTTAACAATGTCCCCCTCCCCTCAGCTGATAGTAGGGTAGGCAATATCGGAAACTTGCAATCATACAATGGACAGATAGAGAGGATGAAATGAATCTCTTAATTCAACTTTCAGCCTCTAATATTTGCTGATTGTTTATTATTGTTAAGCTAGTTGTGTCCAACCAGCCAAGTTTCGTGTGTGAAATGTGCCAAGTCCATTTTATGACATCATTATTTTAGTATACACTTCCCACAGTTAGTTGTATTCAGGGCCGTTTTAACCACTAGGCGAACTAGGCGGCGAATTTCTGGGGCGGCATAAACACCTACGCAAAGGATAGGGATATTAAAAAATTGCCCCCTTTAGTGATAAAGGGATTGAATAATTTTTTAGTGGAGTGACGCCAACTTTTAAACATGTAATTATTAATTCCATAATAATTATTATTAATTATCTAGGCAAAGACATACAAAATGAACTGATTCACCTTCTATCCAATGCAATCAAACAAACATTTTTACATCTGCTCGTGATGCTAAGTACTTTTCAATAATTCTTGATTGCACACCAGATGCCAGTCATATTGAACAAATGACCATGATCATTCGCTTTGTGGATGTGATTTCAAATCCAGAAAATGAGATTGCAGCAGCAGCATCTATAAAGGAACATTTCTTGGGTTTTGTGCCTCTAGAGGAGACAACTTGTGCTGGTATGACTGAAACTATTCTTCGGCAGTTAGAAGTTATGTCTTTATCTATCGAAAATTTACGCGGTCAAGGATATAACAATGGCAGCAATATGAAGAGAAAAGACAATGGCAGTGGCGTAGCGAGAGGGGGCTTGTGGGGAATATGCCCCGGGCAGCACATTTCCAGGGGCGGCAAATTACTAGTCGTTAATTAGTTTCTTAAATCGAAAATTTGAAAAACAGAGGAGTTTTTAAAAAATCTAAATTAAAGAAAAGCCAAATAAGAAATTAATAAAAGAAATAAAGGAACTATCCAAAAGCATGTGAACGTTTTAACTTCCAAAACTTTAAACTCCTTATTGGATATAAAGTCTACTGCTACTAATACAACTGTAATAAAAAATACAGAGGCTAAATTAGTATGAGAACGTGACACTGATGTGGTGATAAATTCTTACAATTTGACAGCCGCCCCTGTTGTAAAATTGGGGGCGGGGGCAGCAAATTCATCGTTGTTAATTAGCTAATTGTTAAACGTGAAAATAATTTTTATAAAAGAAAAGAAAAGCCACGATTTAAAAAAATTAAACGAAATGAAGAACTATATTAAAATACGAGAGCGCGTCTAATGCCAAAACTTCAAACTCCATTATAAATCTAAAGTCTTCTGATACTAATGTTACTAAGCTGGAAAACATAGGGGCTGACTGTATGACAATAATGTGCTGGTATATATAATTAATTCAAGTTTTATTTTAACGTAATTTTTGGCGTATTTATATGGCTTATTTTAATTTTAGTGTCTTGTTATGTGGCATAAACAAAAATAATGGAAAAAATTTCTTATCTAGTGGAATTAAAACTTGGCACAAATAAATACAAAATTTGGGGGGGGGGTGGCGGCAAATTCCTAGTTGTTAATTAGCTAATTGTTAAAACGTGAAAATGATTTTTTATAAAAGCAAAGAAAAGCCAAGATAAGTACTCAATAAGTGCTCAACATTACCAAAGCTTTTTGCAAATGGAAGGAATCAGAAATTGGATAAAAAAGAATATATTATTTATAATGACCGACAATTAGTTGTTATAAAAGAGAAAACAAAGTGGCATGAAATTCTTGTTTGAATGTTTGACATTATAATATCCTGACGAACTTGAATGTGACTTTTTGAGGTCACAGAGAGGTCAATACTGTTGCAAATAAAGGCATTATTCTGGAACCAATGCATTAGCTGCAAAGTACGTTCATGCACTCCGAGAACATTGTGGGAAAAGGGGTAAAAAACTTGTCATCTAAAATTCAAACTGAGCTCAGCATTTTTAGGAGATACAGTCCTCGAAAAAAAAATTTCTTCAATAACAAGATACCAAATATTGTTCCATTGTATTTGATAGCTCTTCATATATTTGAAATAAGGATCGAACAAGTGCAGTTGTGTGATATGTAAAGAATGAACATAAAAAAGTAGATGCTGTAGAATCTTTCAAAGATTTCATTCAAGCAAAAGTGCTTACGACATTTCTGAAATGATTTTCATTAAATGATGATCTTAAAATAATGGACTGCACAGGCCCAAATTGTGTTAATACTTCTTAAGGGCTGGAAAGTATACAAGAGTTCAACAAAGGCGCAAAAACATAAAATCTCATATTAAACTCGTCCTAACAGTTAAACCTAATTTGTTAACATGATACTTCAACTGAAACGAATTCTCCAACTATTTTAATACACTTGAGCGTTATTACGCATTATTTTCCAGGTCCATACACTGTTGGAAATACCTAATGACTTCTACAAGCAAGGCATTCAGACTTCAGAATTTAAAATATTGAATATATACCATAGAGCCATTTTAGGTTGCTTTGTCAGCTATAGAACTGAAAGATGCAGACAAAATGTTCAACACACGAACAGACGCAGAAAATTTGCTAGTCACAATGAAATCTTTTTATTTTCAAAGTAATATCCAAAAAAATTGCACGAAATTCTTTACAAACGTATAGTGCTCAACAAAAAAATTCTTATCAGATAAACTAATGGAATGGAATAATTTAGGATGCTTTGACATTTGCTAAAATTGTATCTGGACCTTCCATTCAAAGAACGAGAGAGCAATTTTTTTGGTGATCGAAGCGAATATGTACCCATGTTGTATAGAAAGCAGTTGAGAGGAAAGTTGTATTCTTCATAAGATGAGATAACTGTAGAGACTCATGTGAGGTTTTGACAGTTATATAGAATTTGGAAAGCAGAAATGATTTTCGTACACCAGCTAATCTAATGGACTTGGAAATTTTGCTTTCAAATTCAAATTATCTCACATGACATTGTCAACCAAGGAATTATTTTACCTCGCGGGTTAAAAAAAGAATTACTGCATTCAAGAACAGTTGTATTATTCCAGTTTATTAAAATATTCAGACTCGATGATGCCCTGCCTAAGGGGCCGTCCATAAAGTACGTCACGCTCCGGTGGGGGGAGGGGTTGTAAGAAAGTGTGGCACTTTGTGACAGGGTGGGGGGGGGAGGGTCCGGCCTTGTGTGACGTCACGCTGTTTTATATTAAATTTTGATTATTTTGTTAATACAAAAACAACATTTTTGTTACAAAGTGTGACGTACTTTAGGGGGGGGGTCCAAGATGTGTGACAGTTTTTGACAGAGGGGAAAGGGGGAGTTAAAAATGGTCAAAAATAGCGTGACGTACTTTATGGACGGCCCCTAAATATTATAATAAATTCGAACATTGCTTACAACTGTCTTAAGTACTCTAAAATTTAATTTACTGAAAAATTAATTTCGATCATAGATGATTGACTAATCTATAGCTATTTTGGCTATTGAGCAGGCTGACAACATTGATACATGAAAGGTTGCTCCATGAGGAAAAAAAGAATACTTCAATTTTATTCAAGAAATGAAAGGTTATCTTTTTATTTTGAACATAAAAATGAATAGTCTCCTTATTATTAATTTCGAATAAAAACTATACATGTATCTTCGTTAAAGATTTTTACATGTTTTTTTGTGCTTTTTTTGGTTGGGGGCGGCGGCAAATTTGGTTTCTGCCCCGGGCGGCACATACCCACGCTACGCCGCTGGACAATGGTGTCCAACGAAGAATTTTAGATGTCAATCCCCGAGCATTGTTTGTTCCTTGCTGTGTAAATACCTTGAATTTGCCTTAATGATGCTGCAAAATGTTGCTTAGAAGCAACAGCCTTCTTTGATCTAGTGCAACATGTTTAGGTATTCTTTTCTGAATCAAATCGCCGTTGAGAAGTTTTAAATCGACATGTTTCTAATCTCACTGTAAAACCACTGAGCGAAACAAGATGGGAAAGTCAAATGGATGCCTTGAAACCTCTTCGTTATCAGCTTGGTAATATCTAGGATGCTCTGGCAGAGATTGCGGATGAAACAAATTTAACAGGAGCATCTGGTAATACATCACGGAGAGATGCACGGGTTATTCCAAAAGACATTTCTAGTTTTAAGTTCGTCGTTTCTCTTGTTGTGTGGTATGACGTGTTGTTTGAGATCAACATGACTAGTAAACAACTTCAGGAAAAAGAATTAGATATACATGGTGCCATCAATCATCTGGGTGAAACAAAGAAGTTTCTCGTAAACCACAGAAATGATACGGAGTTTGAGAAAACACTGGTAGATGCAACTGAAATTGCAGGCGATTTAGAGATGCCAGCACTTTTCGAACCCTAACCAACCCGTATCAGAAGAAAGAAGAAACAATTTTCATACGAAGGAGATGACGACGAACCTATTCAGGATCCAAAAGACAAATTCAAAGTAAACTTTTACTTCGCTGTTCTTGACACGGCAATACAATCGGTTGTTCTTGACACGGCAATACAATCGGTTGTTCTTGACACGGCAATACAATCGGTTGTTCTTGACACGGCAATACAATCGGTTGTTCTTGACACGGCAATACAATCGGTTGTTCTTGACACGGCAATACAATCGGTTGTTCTTGACACGGCAATACAATCGGTTGTTCTTGACACGGCAATACAATCGGTTGTTCTTGACACGGCAATACAATCGGTTGTTCTGTACACGACAATACAATCGGTTGTTCTTGGCACGACAATACAATCGGTTGTTCTGTACACGACAATACAATCGGTTGTTCTTGACACGGCAATACAATCGGTTGTTCTTGACACCGCAATACAATCGGTTGTTCTTGACACGGCAATACAATCGGTTGTTCTTGACACGGCAATACAATCGGTTGTTCTTGACACGGCAATACAATCGGTTGTTCTTGACACCGCAATACAATCGGTTGTTCTTGACACGACAATACAATCGGTTGTTCTTGACACGACAATACAATCGGTTGTTCTTGACACGACAATACAATCGGTTGTTCTTGACACGACAATACAATCGGTTGTTCTTGACACGACAATACAATCGGTTGTTCTTGACACGACAATACAATCGGTTGTTCTTGACACGACAATACAATCGGTTGTTCTTGACACGACAATACAATCGGTTGTTCTTGACACGACAATACAATCGGTTGTTCTTGACACGACAATACAATCGGTTGTTCTTGACACGACAATACAATCGGTTGTTCTTGACACGACAATACAATCGGTTGTTCTTGACACGACAATACAATCGGTTGTTCTTGACACGACAATACAATCGGTTGTTCTTGACACGACAATACAATCGGTTGTTCTTGACACGACAATACAATCGGTTGTTCTTGACACGACAATACAATCGGTTGTTCTTGACACGGCAATACAATCGGTTGTTCTTGACACGACAATACAATCGGTTGTTCTTGACACGGCAATACAATCGGTTGTTCTTGACACGACAATACAATCGGTTGTTCTTGGCACGGCAATACAATCGGTTGTTCTTGACACGACAATACAATCGGTTGTTCTTGACACGACAATACAATTGGTTGTTCTTGACACGACAATACAATCGGTTGTTCTTGACACGACAATACAATCGGTTGTTCTTGACACGACAATACAATCGGTTGTTCTTGACACGACAATACAATCGGTTGTTCTTGACACGACAATACAATCGGTTGTTCTTGACACGACAATACAATCGGTTGTTCTTGACACGACAATACAATCGGTTGTTCTTGACACGGCAATACAATCGGTTGTTCTTGACACGACAATACAATCGGTTGTTCTTGACACGGCAATACAATCGGTTGTTCTTGACACGACAATACAATCGGTTGTTCTTGGCACGGCAATACAATCGGTTGTTCTTGACACGACAATACAATCGGTTGTTCTTGACACGGCAATTCAATCGGTTGTTCTTGACACGACAATACAATCGGTTGTTCTTGGCACGGCAATACAATCGGTTGTTCTTGACACGACAATACAATCGGTTGTTCTTGACACGACAATACAATCGGTTGAAGAGAGATTCACTCTGATGCAAAAACAATTAGTTCGGTGTTTGGTTTCCTCTATGATGTTCATAGTTTGCAGAATAAATCTAGCAAGGAAGTTATGGAACATTGCTTGAATCTTGAGAAAGCTTTGCAACATGGAGACTCCAAAGATATTGATGCAGTTGATCTAAGCAGTGAACTGAAAGCCATTTCAAGACGAGTTGCAAATTGTACATCGCCACAGGATATAATAAACTTTATATTGAAAAATAATCGAACAGATAGTGTCCCCAACACTGTTATAGCTCTGTGAATCCTCTTGACAGTTTCTGTGGCTAGTGCTGAGCGAAGCTTCTCTAAGCTCAAACTGATAAAACATATTTGCGAACGTCCATGCTACAAGAAAGACTTGTTGGACTAACTACTCTGTCAATTGAACATGATATCGCTAGAGACATTGAACTGATGGAACTCGTCTCCACATTTTCTAAAGCAAAAGCGCGAAAAATAAAGTTTTGAAATTACATTAAATTCAAATATACCATAATATACGATTATACATGTATAGATTCTATTGAATGTAGATACGAATTAAAACAAACTGCAGCATAGCATTCCTTTGTGAAAGTTAATATTAACTAAATAATTAGTTGCCGTGGGCGTGGGAGCGCAATGCGACAGGTTCGCCTAGGGTGCCAAATACTCTGGCGCCGGCCCTGGTTGTATTGCGTTTCAGTCTTTCCTTTTACACGCTGTTTTGTAAGCTGCCAATAGGCAGTGGGATAGCGAATGTGATATTGTATTTAATTTTGTGTTCGGTGGATTTAATGCGTACGACCGATTGAGAACGCATAATGGCGCGCGATCGGAGCATAGTGTACAAGATACACTTGAAATTATGTTTCTAGATAGAGGGAGGATACATTGACTCAACCAAATATGATACATTCGCATGGTACCTGAAATAAGCCTAAGAACGTGTAACCCAGCTCATAGATTCGCTGGCGTGCCTGTTCAAGGGGACATCACCACACAGATCAGACTGACCTGACCTGATCAACCAACCGACACCGAACATTCAGCCCCAGGTTTTCAATATTTTTTCCGCATACCGATAACAGACTACTACATAACGAGGCGGTATTCTTTCCTAAACTTTGTTACGTATAAGCTTTCATATATCTATCAATTGATATACATGTATTTCAACTTTTTAAAAATATATGAAAACATTAAATTAAATGAAAATCAAGATTATTGAAGAAGTCACAATGTTACCCCATAAAACTGATGGTACATTCAGAACAAAAACAAAGAACATTCACTAGAAAATTCCAAATGACATTCCAAAGGACATTCCCAATGCCATTTCAAATGACATTCCAAATTACATTCCAAATAACAAGATGAAGAATATTCCCAAGATAATTCCATAGAGTGTTTCCAGGAAAATTCATCAGCATCACCTTTACCCAATTTGCTGACTAGAAATAAAAACACTTTTAGAGCAAACAAACATAAGAAGACAACTGGATGATTTACATCAAAGGTAATTCATTGTATTTATTCTTCTTATTGTTGTTTTGAATTTTTCCAAACGTGTTTTTTCTTCCAGACAGGAGTCTTTAAAGATCAGATTATTCAGGACCGTCTTGATGACAAAGACTGCAGCAAACGGGAAATCACCTCATTAAAACTGTCGTCACGAGAGCTGTACGGACGACAAGTGCGAGCAAAGAAAGCGCCGTCCAGTCCATCAGGCCGTGTCCAAGGTTACTGATTCTCTTATGTTGATTATTCTCTACATCTGGTCAGCGGTGATAGAAAAAAGGGGAGGGGGGCATTTTCATTTCATTTCATACATTTTAGTACGTCATTGCAGCCTTCTTAAACCACAGGAGGTGATCTTCATAGACTGTGACTGATATCAGCAACGTTACCTAGTCTTAGAGCTAACGTATAGACTGTGACTGATATCAGCAACGTTACCTAGTCTTAGAGCTAACGTATAGACTGTGACTGATATCAGCAACGTTACCTAGTCTTAGAGCTAACGTATAGACTGTGACTGATATCAGCAACGTTACCTAGTCTTAGAGCTAACGTATAGACTGTGACTGATATCAGCAACGTTACCTAGTCTTAGAGCTAACGTATAGACTGTGACTGATATCAGCAACGTTACCTAGTCTTAGAGCTAACGTATAGACTGTGACTGATATCAGCAACGTTACCTAGTCTTAGAGCTAACGTATAGACTGTGACTGATATCAGCAACGTTACCTAGTCTTAGAGCTAACGTATAGACTGTGACTGATATCAGCAACGTTACCTAGTCTTAGAGCTAACGTATAGACTGTGACTGATATCAGCAACGTTACCTAGTCTTAGAGCTAACGTTTTTCCTCTGACTTTTTATTTATGCTGGAAATATTTTGGCTTTCTAAAAATCATGATTATTTCTATTAAATGATTAATGTGTGTATTGTATATTACACGAGTCAAATTATGGACTCACCATCAGCACAAAGAAGACAGAAGTTCTATACCAGCCGGCCCCAGGCAAATCTTACACTGAGTCTAATCAACGGCAACAAAATCCAGGCAGTGTGCCGCTTTACTTACCTTGGCAGCACACTGTCCCAGAAGGCCAATATTGATGACGAGGTGAACTCGAGAATCTCCAAGGCCAGTGCAGCATTAGGCAGATTGCATGACAGTGTCTGGAACATAAAGAGAATCAGCACCCAAACAAAAGTAAAAGTATAAAGAGATGTAGTGCTCCCCACTTTACTATATGCATGTGAAACTTGGACCGTATACCAACGCCATGCGAGGTTGCTGAACCACTTCTACACCAAACGCCTAAGGAAAATTCTCAATATAAAATTGCAGGAAAAAGTTCCAGACACCGAAATATTACCCAGGACAGGACTCCCCAGCATCCACACTAACCTCATGCAGAGCCAACTACGTTGGGCGGGGCATGTAGTGCGCATGCCCGACCATCGCCTCCACAAGAGGCTCTTCTATTTTGAGCTTACTGAAGGGCATAGAGCACGCGGAGGTCCACGTAAGCGCTACAAGGATGCACTCAAAACTGTTGTAAAGGCCTTTGACATTGGACATGACTCTTGGTAGGCAGCAGCCAGTGACCGAGACTCCTGGCGCTCTATGATACGGAAAGGCACAGCTGTCTGTGAGGCTAATAGATAACAGTCTTCCAAGACCAAACATCAACCCAGGAAAGACCATGTACAAAACCCCCCTGAAGGGATCCCATCCCTTTCTTGTCCGACATGCGGACGTAAATTTCGTACGAGAATAAGGTTAATAAGCCACCAGAGGACACACGTGGTGGTCTAAGGACTTGACTAATATGGTGAGAGTGGGCATCGTCGAATACGACGGACGAACAACAACACATGAATGAATACTTGTTTTCAGCGTTTTAGATAAGTTTAGTTGTTTTGTTGGTCACTTTTCTTTGCTATATTTCTTTGCTTGTTTAGTGGTCAGGATTGAAGATTTTGATAAAGTTAATTTACTTTTTCTTCAGCATTGAAAACGGCGACGCCATCGGATAATGTCAAACAAAACCAACCAGTTTATCAAATCGATGTACTGGCGGTAGTAGACTACAAGGCTTACACTCGGTTTCTTGGTGAAGCCGCCAACAGAACAGAGGCTATGCAGAACTTATTGAAATATTATCAGTTTGTTATCGCAGGGGTAGGTCACCTACTTACTCTTAAGACTTTTTAAAGTTTGTACTCTATATAAGCGTAAGATTGTCTCCCGTGGGGACCCTATTATTTTCTTGTCAATTGTAATTTACTCAGAATTGCCTCCACTATTTATAGCTTCGACATTCACGTTCCACTGTCAATAAAATAGAATGTCGCTAATTTTCTCCTTAAGCTCAAATTAAATAGGGTGGGTCGGATATTGGTGGCACGTCTATGGAGGATCTTTGTTGTTGTTTTTAAATTTAATTTTGTATATGCATTTATGATCATTGTGTTCGTAAAACTGCTTAGTCAGTTAATATACATTTGTTGGTTTGTTTGGTTTTTTTTTAAAAATTTCCATGTATTCCCCAATTACCATATTGTTACTTTCTCTTTCACTTTATTCATTCACGATGCTATTTGGACGCCTGTTTCATATCGTTTTTTTTTACGCACTATTAACAGTCAGTGTGGATGGCTACTGCGGCATCACCTAAGTTTCAAGCCATCGTGATATCCAGTCACAATAGTGTCCTGTCACATTGTCACCCAGTCATTCGTGTCCTGTCCCTTTCTTCAATCAGTTACAATATTGTCATGACACAATTTCATCCAGTCTTCAATTTGCCAAAGTGTTTGTATTTCTGTCACATAAAGATGGCCCATCTTTTTCAATCCATTGCTATATGTTGATCTATTTTTAAAATAATAATAAATTGATTATTTATATAGCGCTGTATCCCAGTAAGGAAGACTTTACTTCATCAATGCACTCTTGCATCAATTGGACATTGGAGTCAATATTAGAGGGATCAGTGTGAGTGTATAGCTGAGTATCATCTGCAAATGATTGGCTTTTAACTGAATGCTGTTCAAGCAGTAGAAGTAGTGGCCTTGTATGCAGTACAAAAAGGACCGGACAAAAATCGGAGCCCTGTGGCACACCATAAACCAAGTCAGCTTTGTGAGAGATGCAGCCATCTACTGATACCACCTGTATCTGTTATATAAGTATGATTGAAACCAAGCCAGAACTGATTGAGAAATTTCAAAATAATTTTGCAGGGTTTTTAGCAACGTTTGATGGTCGACAGTGTCAAAGGCTGCACTAAGATCTAAGAGGACCAATATAGAGATTTTCTCACGGTCCAGTGCGAGTAGGACGTCATTTGTTACCTTCAACAGGGTGGTCTCTGTGCTGTGAGATAGTCTGTAGGCCGACTGATGGGGACTCAGAAGAGTGTGGTCTTTAAGATAAGCAAAAAGTTGTTTTAAGACTAGTTTTTCAATGGCCTTCGATAAAATTAAATGTTAGACACAGGTCGATAGTTGTTTAAATTGTTTTGTTCTTACCCTTGTTTTTCAGCATGGGTTTTTATAAAAGTAGATTTACATAAAGAGGGAAAGGTACCAGATGTTAGTCTCATTAACTATATTGGTTACTGTTGGGAGTAAATGATCTAATGACTCAACCAATAGTGGAGTGGGGATGGGATCAAGAGGACAGGACGTTGGTTTCGATTTAGAAATAATACTTTTGACCTCATTTTCCGTAACAGGCTGGAACATGTCAAAGCTTGACCTCAAAGCAAAAGAAGGAGATAAACTATGTGGTGGTAACACCATTCTGTCAAGCTCATCGTGAATGTTAGCTATTTTGTTGATAAAAAGAGTTTAAAAATATATCTGGTTGCTGATGCAAGGGATACACAGAGGGAAGGACCATAGCTTTACCACTACCTCTGAGGTTATTACATACATTAAATAACTACCTACTAGTACTACTTGAAATATTTTTCTTATTAAAATACGATGTTTTTGCTTGATGTACAATATTAGTAACACTTCGCTTGGCCGCGAAATAAATTTGCTTATGGACGACAAGTTTTGACTTCAACCAAGCATTTTCTGCTATGTGTCGATCTTTCTTGGCGCGTCGAAGTTCATCCCTTATTGTTGAATACCACGGAACTGACTGTGTTGACTTGACATTGTGGCGGGTGGCAGGGGCATGTCTGTCCAGCACAGAGCGTAATGCACTATTCATCTTATCCAAAGTGGGGCAGAGCTACAATTAGTTGTTTCCAGAAGGCGTCGCGGTTCATGCCACGCATACTGCAAAGGTCACGAAATTTTGTGGGAGGAGGGGGGCAATCACCCGAAGTTCACATATAACAGAAACGTGATCCGAGGACAGCTCTTCTGTTACGTTTGCTGTTTTGACAAGGCAATCGTCAGGTCTGTGCAATACCCAATCAATTATATGTCCTCTATTGTGTAGGTTTATCAATTATTTGATGAATGTTGAATACATCCAAAAGTTCCACCATTTTGGCTGTCGAGGGATTCTGAGTTTGATAAAAATGAAAGTTCAAGTCCCCTACTATCATGTAAGCGCAAGGCAGGGTGTTGGCATGATCCAAAAGTTCCGGGAATTCCTCATGAAATTTGGCATCTGTAAATTTATTTTTCTGCTAGGAAAGACACGGTAGATGCACATAAAGTGGATGATACGATGTGGCATTGACAATGTAAGTTGAACTTACTCGAAAGATGTATGCGAAAATTTGAATTCTGTTACAAATGAAAGTTCTTGGGACAGCTTAATTCTGTAGACAGCAGCTAGGCCTCCACCTCGAGTGGAACGTGGAAATGATCTAACAGAATAGCCGAGTGGAGCAAGGTCGGTACACTTTCCCTCATCACCAGTCTGTCAAAACCAGGTCTCCTGAATAAACATGACGACTATCTGCCTATCCATGATAAATTCGCTAATCAAAAGTACGTTTGTCACATGGACTAAGTGACTGGGTGTTAAATGATGCGATGCAGAGATTTCTTTCTGAACAGTTGGAGACGTTTTGATAGGTATAACATTAGTTATGTTATAAGAAAGTTGATGGCTGTCTTCACCAACATGAAAATCAGAATTAGCTCTTTGTTTGGTAATAAGGACAGGGATTCGTCTCTGTTTTTGTTTCCCACCATGAGGTGTACGCAGCCGAGGAAGGTTTCGGCCAATACACAGATCCTTAAGTATTCACACCAGTTCAGATTTTATCAGTGTATGCTTCGTTTTCATTGATAAAAGACAATTGCGTGTGTAGTGTATAGGTCGCCCACCTGTGTGCTGTCGGGCCTTGCTATTGCTATTGTCCGCTTCACGGGATTGTCCGAGCATTGATCGTAAGAACAAAGATGGCTGACATTGTACTCGATCGAAAGCGTGGAGCCTCACAAAGAAAAAACAGCCAAAAAATAAACAATCAAACATTTTCAGTAATTAAAACCTTAGATCGTCCGAAAAAGGGATCCGTAATAAACATCCTGATCCAGAAATAACAAAACAATCCAACACTTGAAAAAATTCACAATTACCAGGAGCTGGATGATATGCATGCCTATTAGGCGTAGCCTCGTTCTCGTGGTGAGATGTTATCCAAACACTTCTATAATTGACAGGTAGATCTTCTGTACCAAGCAATCCCCTTTACAAACTACAGTATTCGAATCCACCTCAGCAAAGTCGTCGTGGCAGAGGTAAGCTAACTTAAGTTGATAAGGGGAAGATCATGTATTTTAAATTACTGAATTGGTTTTTATCACATATACTTTATATTTTTGAATACATATTTTATCATCATAGTCTTTATATCACTCCAACACTTTATGTTATTGCAAATTGTTTTATCACTCTTATACTTGATATTACAGTGTTTACTTTGTATGACTGATATACTTTAGATGACTGTGTGTAGCTTATATCCCTCATATCCTATGTTTCTTTCTAAACTTTCAGAAATTGCATAGGCTACATATTTTATTGTAATTCATCTGCCTTACATTACTGCAAATTATTTGAATAACTTAACATAAAACATTTTACTAAAATACTTAATATCCTTTGATGTTCTTTAAACATTTGTATGTCTGCATTATTATTATTATGTTGTATTTTGGTGTAATTGTGTCTTACACTCTTGCTGTTATACTCTTGCTGTTACACTCTTGCTGTTACACTCTTGCTGTTACACTCTTGCTGTTACACTCTTGCTGTTACACTCTTGCTGTTACACTCACTAACAGGTTAAATGGCATTTATCACTGATCACGGCAGCTATCTGCTCCCAGTTCAATTACACACATAACACGTTACCGCGATGTTCTCTACACACATAACACGTTACCGCGATGTTCTCTACACACATAACACGTTACCGCTATGTTCTCTACACACTATAACACGTTACCGCGATGTTCTCTACACACATAACACGTTACCGCGATGTTCTCTACACACTATAACACGTTACCGCGATGTTCTCTACACACATAACACGTTACCGCTATGTTCTCTACACACATAACACGTTACCGCTATGTTCTCTACACACATAACACGTTACCGCTATGTTCTCTACACACTATAACACGTTACCGCGATGTTCTCTACACACATAACACGTTACCGCTATGTTCTCTACACACATAACACGTTACCGCTATGTTCTCTACACACTATAACATGTTACCGCTATGTTCTCTATACACTATAACACGTTACCGCTATGTTCTCTACACACTATAACACGTTACCGCTTTGTTCTATACACACCATAACACGTTACCGCTATGTTCTCTACACACTATAACACGTTACCGCTATGTTCTCTACACACTATAACACGTTACCGCGATGTTCTCTACACACATAACACGTTACCGCTATGTTCTCTACACACTATAACACGTTACCGCGATGTTCTCTACACACATAACACGTTACCGCGATGTTCTCTACACACTATAACACGTTACCGCGATGTTCTCTACACACATAACACGTTACCGCTATGTTCTCTACACACATAACACGTTACCGCGATGTTCTCTACACACTATAACACGTTACCGCTATGTTCTCTACACACATAACACGTTACCGCGATGTTCTCTACACACTATAACACGTTACCGCGATGTTCTCTACACACATAACACGTTACCGCTATGTTCTCTACACACTATAACATGTTTCCGCTATGTTCTCTATACACTATAACACGTTACCGCTATGTTCTCTACACACTATAACATGTTACCGCTATGTTCTATACACACTATAACACGTTACCGCTATGTTCTCTACACACTATAACACGTTACCGCTATGTTCTCTACACACTATAACATGTTACCGTTATGTTACACACTATAACACTTTACCACGGTGTTCTCTCGTTATGTTTACAGGAGCCATCTGCGTCCCCTTTCACTGAAAATCACATTCAAGGACAAATCGTTAATGGTAGCGCAGCTCTCGATTCATTCTCTCAATTTCTCGCTGGAAACGGACGCACATTGGTCAGCCCTTATGATGCTGCCATTTTGTTTTCTGGGTAAGCATTTTTAAACAGAAAAATATGTGTTCTCTTGTAAGTCTACATAACAGTATTCATATCATTCACATCAGTATTCATATCATTCACAACAGTATTCATATCATTCACAACAGTATTCATATCATTCACAACAGTATTCATATCATTCACAACAGTATTCATATCATTCACATCAGTATTCATATCATTCACATCAATATTCATATCATTCACATCAGGTCTCGCCAGCTTATTTCTATTGTGTTTTTGCGTTATTGTACATTTTATGACAGATCATAACATTTCTGCAATCATTTATTTCTTAGACGAATGTTTCTATGTGTGTCTTTTTTTTTATCCAACAACCCAAAAATATTACTAATAAATTTTAATTTATAAACTTCTCAGTTAAAAAGTACAATAATGTTTGGCTTTCATTGGAAAGAAAGGCAATTTCCTCTTTTTGGTTTCTAAATGTTTAAAAATAATAAAAGTCTGGCATCATGTTTTTTCATTTCTGTTTTCAAATTTTCATACTGATACTCAATGATACCCAATGATACCTAATGATATCCAATGATACCAAATAATACACAAAGATATCTAAAAAAATTAATATTGTTTTCGAGATTTAAGACGCTGACATAACTGTATTACGTAACCTATATATTAAAAGTGTGTGTGTACCGGATTTCAGCTCCGACTTAGATAAATCAGGAATCCGAACATTTTTACAAATCCAGCTCCGGATCCGGCTCGTGTTCCAATTTTGCCGGATTTGGGCCCAATTCGGCAATAGCACTGTAGTACTTAAGGAGCGCGGTGGTCTAGCGGTAGCGCGCTGGGCTGTCGAACGGAGACTAGAGAGAGTCAGGAGTTCGAGCCCCGGTGCTGGCAAGATCCCCGAGTTTACTCAACTCCCATTAGGTACCTGACATCGGTTGGGTAAAGTAAATGCAGCTGAGCTTTGTGCTAGCCACACAATTCCTGGCTCGTAAGGCTCAATGTAACTTTTGAATGCAACTTCACTTGCCCCCTATAGGCCATCATGGTCTGAAAAGGGACATTACTTCTACTTTTACAGTAGTACTTCCAGTTTACTATTTTTCACTAATTTAAATGAGAATTTAAAAAAAACAACTCATTTTGAATTTTAATAGTGCATTACTTCATGAGTTTGTGGGACTTGAATACAGTGGCACCTCGGTATACGTCTGCTTTGGTATAAGTCCAACTCAGTATACGTCCTGTTTGGACGAGAAACATTTTGCTTGGTATACGACCTTTGTTTGGAATACGACCCACGTGCTAAAACTTGTATGGGGTCGTCCCTAAATGACGTCACTTAATTTAGGCTGATCGACCCCTCGTCACGCCTCCTTAAAAAAGTTAACCCCCCCCCTTTAAATATGACGTCATAAGGCTGCAAACCTCCCCCTTTAAAAGCCGTGTTTCTTATTTGAAAATGAGCATGTTTCAAATCAATTTATTGTCTTTTAAGTAGGTATTTAGTTTAGTGTAGGGCTGCACTCTAATATCGTAACACACGAGAAGCCATTTAAAACGGCTTTAAATAAATTGCTATCAATTAATTATTGAATTTGAACTTTTATGTAAAGTTGCAATCCCTCCTGCTGGTCACACATCATCGCTAATGTACGATCCTCCTCCCTCTAGGTGCGTGACGTCATTTATGGACGGCCCGTATGAGTCAAAGTGGCACATTGCGCATGCGTAGCATGTATTAATGAATGCACACCGCGCGATACTTAAGTGTGTGAGTACGGCAGTTGCTACCATTCAGTGAACTATTCGCGCAATATCTATAAACGGTCTCTGTTGTTGCGAGTTTTAACTGAGCTGTCAATTTGCAAACTGAAAACAATGTGAAACTAAACATTAAAATTAGTAAATTAGAATTATGTTCTTATGTATTATGTTTCATCTTGAACTTATGGAACTTCACATTACTTTTTCTAATGTAATTATGCTACATTTCCATGATTTAATAGGAGTATGTGCTATCAATGTCACGTCTATAGTAATGAACTGCAGTAATGCACAGTCGAGTGACTCCACTCAGTCTAGGGATGTAGTACGTCATTTTGTTTTTTTATTTGTAAATCCGGCTCCGGTCGGATCTCATTTCATAAATCCGGAAAATCCGGCTCCGGCCGAATTTAAAAAAATTGAATCCGGTACGTCCCTAATTAAAGTGATACGTTTTATTTAAAAAGAATACAATAAATGTGATTAACTTTACCGAAAAACTGGAAGAGTTTAGTAATTTTCAGGAACACTTTTACTTTAGGCATATTAAAATCGTGTTGCCTTATTATGTTACTTGCCAAGTTTTTTAAGGCTTGAGTTTTGAATTGGGTGTTGCTCATTGTTATTTTAAAACTTGCATTTTTATTCTTTTGATGCAAATCATTTCATAACGAGTTGTTTCCTTTTCTCTTCTAGCTACGACTTATACTCGCAGGATGGAGAAGATATTGTGGGTTAGTCATCGATGTGTGAAATTTCCTTGTCAGCTGTTCATTAGTTAAGTTTTAAGACCGATGTCGAGTCGGTCAAATTATTTGTACTACCCCCCCCCCTTTCACAACCAAACGTTTTTTAAAAAAACATGTCTTCGAAATAATCTTTTTTTATTTTATTTTCTTATTTGTTTTGCTTACATTTCCATAACAAAAATATTTCTCTTATACAGTAGTAATAAATGATGCAAGGCCAAAAATCCCAGCCAATGATTCTCTATGTAGCACGGTTTTCCATAGCCACAAAAGTTGAATTCCCCGTCATTTATAACACTGCTAAATGATGTTACACTTACATGATGTCACTAAAGTGTTGTGTGGTCACAAATGTTCTTTGTTTTACGCTATGAGTCGTGTTTTGAATAACTTTTTAAATAATTTTTTGAGACAATGATTAAACGAATTATTGTCTACTTTCATGTTTCTCAAGGCATCTCCAATGTCGGTACTCTCTGTGAAACAGATGGATCGAGTTCATCTTTGGTGGAAGATCGCGGAGGATTTCAGTGTATCGATACTGCGGCCCACGAGCTCGGTCACGTGTAATTATTGTTTACATATGAAACTTATTTTTATTATGCTGTAATCTGAAACTCACCTTTGACCCTCAGAGTAGGTTCAGTAAAATCTGGCTTTATTTTGAATTTTATTATTGACTTTAACTTCAGATTTCATACATAATTTTTTTAAAAGTGTTATTTTGTGTGTATGTCCGTGTGTGTATGTATGTTTGTGTTTTTTCTAATTGTGTATATTTCTGTGTCTTTGTCTATGCAAGTTTGGGCTATTTTGTTTGAATGTTTTGTGTGTTTTTGGGTGCGTGTATTTTTAAATTTAACAAATATTTTTTTTTATCTATCAAGTTTGAACGCGCAGAATGACGAGGATGTAGTTGGTTGCAGTTCAGATGACCATTACATCATGGCGGACGTGGGTACGTTAGATAAGGACAGAAAAACCACAAATCCGTGGAAGTTTTCATCCTGCAGCATCGACTCCTTCAGTGAATTTTTCACCAAACTCATGAACACAAGGTGAGACTGAAAGCTGACCCTCCAGGGGTTGGTATTTTATTTATTTTAAAATATTAAAACTTGTATCAATTGTCAACCAATGAAATTCTGAAGTTTTGAAGACGCCGAGCAACATCTGGGTCTAATACTAGTATGTGTATATGGAGCCAGTGGCATGAGCGACGCCTTGTTTCATGTCATTGAAGTAAGGGGCATCATAGAAGAAAACTTCACTGTTATGAGAAATGCCACTAACGAGCTATTCTTTAGGTTATCTCCCGGGAATAGCAAAAGGAATTATGTCAGGGTTGAGAGAAAGCACGTACGTTAAGTTCATGTTCATTTCTTTTTAGGTGTAAGTTTCCGAAAATGTGTTTTTAAAACTAGATAGAGGTGCTGCGAATGTACTGAATTTAACGGGGGTGGCGTAGTGGTGCTGAGAACCGCTGATTTTGGGGCCAGTTTGGAAAGAATTGTTAAATTTAAAATGAAGAAATCTTTTCTTAAGTTTTTTGTTCTTTTTTGTTTTTTTTCATTGTGCAAAGAATTAGCTTTTCTCTATTATTCGGAGTAAACGATATCAACATAAATGAATGCTTTCTTCTGTAGCGCTAACACTGTCCATGCTAGCCTGAGAATTGATTTCTTCTGTAGCGCTAACACTGACCATGCTAGCCTGAGAATTGATTTCTTCTGTAGCGCTAACACTGTCCATGCTAGCCTGAGAATTGATTTCTTCTGTAGCGCTAACACTGTCCATGCTAGCCTGAGAATTGATTTTTTCTGTAGCGCTAACACTGTCCATGCTAGCCTGAGAATTGATTTCTTCTGTAGCGCTAACACTGTCCATGCTAGCCTGAGAATTGATTTCTTCTGTAGCGCTAACACTGTCCATGCTAGCCTGAGAATTGATTTCTTCTGTAGCGCTAACCAGTGGCGGATTTAGCTATAGGGCAGGGGGGGCGGCTTGCCCCCCCCGCGCCCCTGTTGGGTCTGAAATGGCGCCCCCTAAAGACGCCCTCGATTAACACTAAAAATGTGCCACAAGAGCAGGAAAAAAATATTGCTATAGACGAAACTTCTAATCAACACCAAACTGCTTGCTAAATATCGTATTTAAAATGACGAAACTGTAATATCTGGTTTAAATCAATCACTCGCATCTGAATTATCGGCGACAATTGATAATTAAGCTAAGTCTGCACAATTCTTTTCTTTAATTATTGATTCAACCATTGATATATCTAGAATTGATCAGATGTCAGTTTCTTTACGTTAACTTTTTTAAAATCAGGACATGTTGTGGAAAGATTTATAGGCTTTTATACTTTGGTAAACAGCGGCTGGATAGTGAATAGTGCGCTCGCCTCACAAGCTGAGGGGCGTGGGATCTATCCCACGTTAAAGCCACAATAAAAATGGAATGACTAACACTAAGAAAGTCCTCCACTGACCTGGAAGGGAGATGGGGCGCCCACCAAGGTCTACCAAGCACCGTCCCTAGTAGGTTCTAATAGAAACATTAGGACCCCCTACGACCACCGTTTATGGGACTTTAAGAAATAAATAAAAAATAAAAAATGCTGCCGCATTTGCTGAGAAGATTTTAACGAAACTACAAAAGCGAAAAATTGATTTATAACTCTGTCGAGGACAGGCATACCCTGGAATTAAGAGTGGCCTTCAAACTCAGATAAAGAAACTTTCACCCAATTGTTGTGCCCATGTTTTGAATTTGGCTACTATGGAAGCAAAGTCTCTAAACATTGATGTGCAGTTGTTTTTTTTGGCACAGATTTAAAGTTGCATGCATTCCTTACGTCTAGTTTACCACGTCTACATACTCTTAAAGAACACCAGAAATCTCAATATGAATCAACAGCAGATACTCTGAAACAACTTTCTGATACAAGATGAGCAAGCCATAAGCATGCAGTTCATGCAGTTGTTGGATCATTCTCTGCTATTCTAGCCACAGTAGATTCAGGGAAATCAACAGAATATAAAGGAAGTGTCAGAGCAGAAGCTATGGGACTATCTGTTTTTATTAAAAAATATATTCTTTTGTTTTTCTGATGCTATTTGTACAAAAATTATCTTCGTGCTATCAAGCTACTTGCAACGCCTTTGTAAAACAATTGATCGATGTTTGAAGAAATAAGTTTGTTGAAATGAGAAGCGATGAAGCTTTTGAAATTCTGAATGTAGAAGTCAAATCATTTATTAAAGAAAATGGCTCAAAACAAGATGTTAAATCAGAATCTAAAGAAAAGTGAATTGCAATAAAATAATCTAAAAGTTCAATAATTTAATTACAGTAAATGCGATCGATCTGAAATTTTTATACATCGTTTTTATCATCGGCACAAGTCTGCTTGCAAAATTTCAGTAAGCTAGCTTACGAGGAAGTGGGTTAAAATTGATCCAAAGTTTTGGCGACAAACAAGCAAGCAATCAACCAGACACCACTAGTTAATATAAAGGATTTAATTTTAAAAAACTGTAAAAAAACTAAGTTTTTTGCTATAAATCCTTTATGTACGATACGTAACTAAAAGAATGTTCACTATAATACGCAGCGCAAGACCATCCAAAAATACAAAATTGCAGTTGTGTCGCAAAACGTGTTTAATATAATGCGCACCGATCAGGAATATGTTTATAAAAAGTGTTGTCAATAAAATACGCACCTTATTGCGCGACAGGAGAGGCTGTTCAATATAATACGCACCGCGACACTCTATCTCAAAAAATAACATGATACATAGGAATAAATAAAATAATCTTAAAAAATCAATAATTTAATTACGGTACCTGCGATCGATCTGAAATTTTGATACATTGATTTTATCATCGGTACAAAACTGCCTGCAAAATTTCAGCTTCCTAGCTTACGAGGAAGTGGGTTAAAAATTGATCAAAAGTTTTGGCGACAAGCAAGCAATCAAGGGTTGAAACAAACAACCAGACACCATGAGTTAATATACAGGATTTAATAAGAAAAACCCGTAAAAAACCAAGTTTTTGACTATAAATCCTTTATGTACGAGAAGTAACTAAAAGAATGTTCATTATAATACGCAGCGCCAGACCATCCAGAAATACAAAATTGAAGTTGTGTCGTAAAACATGTTTAATATAATACGCACCGATCAGGAATATGTTTATAAAAAGAGCTGTCAATAAAATACGCACCTTATTGCGCGACAGAAAGGTTGTTCAATATAATACGCACCGCGACGCTCTATCTCAAAAAATAGCATGATACATAGGAATAAAAAAAATAATCTAAAAAATCAATAATTTAATTACGGTACATGCGATCGATCTGAAATTTCGATACATTGTTTTTATCATCGGTACGAAACTGCCTGCAAAATTTCAGCTCTCTATCTTGCGAGCAAGTGGGTTAAAAATCGATCAAAATTTTTGGCGACAAGCAAGCAAGCAAGCAAGCAAGCAAGGTCCGCCGCAGACACCACGAGTTAATATAAAGGATTTAAATAAGAAAAACCCGTAAAAAACCAAGTTTTTTACTATAAATCCTTTATGTACGAGAAGTAACTAAAAGAATGTTTATTATAATACGCAGCGCCAGACCATCCAGAAATACAAAATTGCAGTTGAGTCGTAAAACATGTTTAATATAATGCGCACCGATCAGAAATATGTTTATAAAAAGAGCTGTCAATAAAATACGCACCTTGTTGCGCGACAGAAAGGTTGTTCAATATAATACGCACCGCGACGCTCTATCTCAAAAAATAGCATGATACATAGGAATAAATAAAATAATCTAAAAAATCAATAATTTAATTACGGTACATGCGATCGATCTGAAATTTTGATACGTTGTTTTTATCATCGGTACGAAACTGCCTGCAAAATTTCAGCTCGCTATCTTGCGAGCAAGTGGGTTAAAAATCGATCAAAAGTTTTGGCGACAAGCAAGCAAGCAAGCAAGCAAGGTCCGCCGCAGACACCACGAGTTAATATAAAGGATTTAAAAAGAAAAGCATGGCAGGCGAACTTAGCAGAGATTAAATGGCTGATGATCCAACCACACGCTTTAAATCTGAAACGTACTTCACTATCATGGATACACTTTAAATACAAATAGATAGTCGACTTAATGAATTTTGGGGCACAGTTACTTAATTCTATTGTATTGATCCATCACAAATGTCGGAAGAATATTAAATAAAGATTCTTTTTGAAGTTTATGCAAAATTTACAAACACGACATTAACCTTGAAGAAGCAATCAGGAAATATAATACCTTCAAAGATTTATACGCAGCAATACATCTATCATTATCTAGTGAACTACAAATTAAAAAGGTTCAGCTATTCTTGACTGAAAAACACGTGGCATCAGGTCTCCCGAAATTGTCAATACTCTATAAAATTTATTTGACTCTTCCTGTTAGCAGTGCTATTGCTGAAAGAAGTTTCAGTAGATTGAAACTCATCAAAAATTATTTGCGCTCAACAATGACAAACGAACGTCAGTCTGGATTGGCATTAATTTCAATCGAACGTGATCTAGCTGAGAACGTTGATTTTGATTCAACGATAAATCTTTTTGCTTCAATGAAATCACGTAGAAAGCAATTTATATATGGCTCAGGGCTCTATCTTATCTTATCTTATCTGTTACAGATGCTCCTTCTATACAGAAGAATATTGCGTTCTATGCTTATCCATGGTTTGTGTTTAGCCCTGCATTCTTATTAGATGTTAAACATTAAATGTTTATTTAAGGAAATTACAATCATTGTTTGTGTAAAGTTCATTGATTTTCCCAAAGTTTGATGCTCAAACTTGCAATGATGAATTATTTTTTTAAATTCTGAAGTAAATTGTTTAGTTTATTTATAAGTATGATATTATTGGCACTCTTTGTGTGTGTGTTACTATTCTTGACCAATCCGCTCCACCAATGTCTCTGTGTTTTTCATTATTTGTAGCATCAGATTTACTATAAATCCCAACGCGCATAACTCAAAATAAAGTCTTGAAAGAAATACTGCACCAAAAATAACTCGTTTTGAACGTCCGCGTAAACGTGTTCAATATGATTGGCTGTAGGAGTCATATGTGTTTGAGGGACCAATCGCTATCGATGTCCGGATAGAACATTGCCTTTTCTTATATAAGGATCAACATTTTTTTAAACACATTATAATTTGTTTGCATTTGTGACCTATTACTCTCCTGAATATAGAGCAATTGTTTGTATATTGAAGAGATTCATTGCAATGGTTTGATGTAAACAAAAAGAATATTAAATAATTTACTTTGAATGATCAACGCAGCATTTATTATTTAACACTTAGTTATTTGTTTGAGTTACTTTCACTGCTATTTAATACTATTTATGGCAAGCTGATTAAACTGATGAATCTTGCAGATAGTACAACAAACTATTGGAGGCCTATAAAAAATTTAATCAAATTCTACCTCATTATCAAAACATTTTAGATGTTTTACTTAGCCCAAAGACTATAAACTTATTATGCTGAGTTTTCTATGTTAAAGTCTGCTAGGATATTCAGCAATTGAAAGTGAACACAAAGGATTATGAGATATTTAGATTTTGTCACATATAACAGCTCCCAAATTAACTACCATGTTTATAAATTCAATTGATTAACCATGTCTACTTAAGACTAGATGTTTCTTTTTGTCTAGCAAGTTGCATTCTCTTACGATGAAAACTTATTAAAGTAAATCTCACATTTTAAGTGAGCAGAAATGTTTTTTTTTCAAAATAAAATATAGCAATAAGAGTGAATCTCATATCAAATTTCTAATCTTCATTGCAGAACCAGCCATTTAGACAAATTAATTTTATGTCAGCACCTAGAAAAAATTATACTAAGTGAATGAATAAAAATAATTTTTTGCGGCGCCCCCAGAAATTCTGCTGGCCCCCCCACGCAGACAAACCTAAATCCGCCACTGGCGCTAACACTGTCCATGCTAGCCTATGAATTGATTTCTTCTGTAGCGCTAACACTGTCCATGCTAGCCTGAGAATTGATTTCTTCTGTAGCGCTAACACTGTCCATGCTAGCCTGAGAATTGATTTCTTCTGTAGCGCTAACACTGTCCATGCTAGCCTGAGAATTGATTTCTTCTGTAGCGCTAACACTGTCCATGCTAGCCTGAGAATTGATTTCTTCTGTAGCGCTAACACTGTCCATGCTAGCCTGAGAATTGATTTCTTCTGTAGCGCTAACACTGTCCATGCTAGCCTATGAATTGATTTCTTCTGTAGCGCTAACACTGTCCATGCTAGCCTGAGAATTGATTTCTTCTGTAGCGCTAACACTGTCCATGCTAGCCTGAGAATTGATTTCTTCTGTAGCGCTAACACTGTCCATGCTAGCCTGAGAATTGATTTCTTCTGTAGCGCTAACACTGTCCATGCTAGCCTGAGAATTGATTTCTTCTGTAGCGCTAACACTGTCCATGCTAGCCTGAGAATTGATTTCTTCTGTAGCGCTAACACTGTCCATGCTAGCCTGAGAATTGATTTCTTCTGTAGCGCTAACACTGTCCATGCTAGCCTGAGAATTGATTTCTTCTGTAGCGCTAACACTGTCCATGCTAGCCTGAGAATTGATTTCTTCTGTAGCGCTAACACTGTCCATGCTAGCCTGAGAATTGATTTCTTCTGTAGCGCTAACACTGTCCATGCTAGCCTGAGAATTGATTTCTTCTGTAGCGCTAACACTGTCCATGCTAGCCTGAGAATTGATTTCTTCTGTAGCGCTAACACTGTCCATGCTAGCCTGAGAATTGATTTCTTCTGTAGCGCTAACACTGTCCATGCTAGCCTGAGAATTGATTTCTTCTGTAGCGCTAACACTGTCCATGCTAGCCTGAGAATTGATTTCTTCTGTAGCGCTAACACTGTCCATGCTAGCCTGAGAATTGATTTCTTCTGTAGCGCTAACACTGTCCATGCTAGCCTGAGAATTGATTTCTTCTGTAGCGCTAACACTGTCCATGCTAGCCTGAGAATTGATTTCTTCTGTAGCGCTAACACTGTCCATGCTAGCCTGAGAATTGATTTCTTCTGTAGCGCTAACACTGTCCATGCTAGCCTGAGAATTGATTTCTTCTGTAGCGCTAACACTGTCCATGCTAGCCTGAGAATTGATTTTTTCTGTAGCGCTAACACTGTCCATGCTAGCCTGAGAATTGATTTCTTCTGTAGCGCTAACACTGTCCATGCTAGCCTGAGAATTGATTTCTTCTGTAGCGCTAACACTGTCCATGCTAGCCTGAGAATTGATTTCTTCTGTAGCGCTAACACTGTCCATGCTAGCCTATGAATTGATTTCTTCTGTAGCGCTAACACTGTCCATGCTAGCCTGAGAATTGATTTCTTCTGTAGCGCTAACACTGTCCATGCTAGCCTGAGAATTGATTTCTTCTGTAGCGCTAACACTGTCCATGCTAGCCTGAGAATTGATTTCTTCTGTAGCGCTAACACTGTCCATGCTAGCCTGAGAATTGATTTCTTCTGTAGCGCTAACACTGTCCATGCTAGCCTGAGAATTGATTTCTTCTGTAGCGCTAACACTGTCCATGCTAGCCTGAGAATTGATTTCTTCTGTAGCGCTAACACTGTCCATGCTAGCCTGAGAATTGATTTCTTCTGTAGCGCTAACACTGTCCATGCTAGCCTGAGAATTGATTTCTTCTGTAGCGCTAACACTGTCCATGCTAGCCTGAGAATTGATTTCTTCTGTAGCGCTAACACTGTCCATGCTAGCCTGAGAATTGATTTCTTCTGTAGCGCTAACACTGTCCATGCTAGCCTGAGAATTGATTTCTTCTGTAGCGCTAACACTGTCCATGCTAGCCTGAGAATTGATTTCTTCTGTAGCGCTAACACTGTCCATGCTAGCCTGAGAATTGATTTCTTCTGTAGCGCTAACACTGTCCATGCTAGCCTGAGAATTGATTTCTTCTGTAGCGCTAACACTGTCCATGCTAGCCTGAGAATTGATTTCTTCTGTAGCGCTAACACTGTCCATGCTAGCCTGAGAATTGATTTCTTCTGTAGCGCTAACACTGTCCATGCTAGCCTGAGAATTGATTTCTTCTGTAGCGCTAACACTGTCCATGCTAGCCTGAGAATTGATTTCTTCTGTAGCGCTAACACTGTCCATGCTAGCCTGAGAATTGATTTCTTCTGTAGCGCTAACACTGTCCATGCTAGCCTGAGAATTGATTTCTTCTGTAGCGCTAACACTGTCCATGCTAGCCTGAGAATTGATTTCTTCTGTAGCGCTAACACTGTCCATGCTAGCCTGAGAATTGATTTCTTCTGTAGCGCTAACACTGTCCATGCTAGCCTGAGAATTGATTTCTTCTGTAGCGCTAACACTGTCCATGCTAGCCTGAGAATTGATTTCTTCTGTAGCGCTAACACTGTCCATGCTAGCCTGAGAATTGATTTCTTCTGTAGCGCTAACACTGTCCATGCTAGCCTGAGAATTGATTTCTTCTGTAGCGCTAACACTGTCCATGCTAGCCTGAGAATTGATTTCTTCTGTAGCGCTAACACTGTCCATGCTAGCCTGAGAATTGATTTCTTCTGTAGCGCTAACACTGTCCATGCTAGCCTGAGAATTGATTTCTTCTGTAGCGCTAACACTGTCCATGCTAGCCTGAGAATTGATTTCTTCTGTAGCGCTAACACTGTCCATGCTAGCCTGAGAATTGATTTCTTCTGTAGCGCTAACACTGTCCATGCTAGCCTGAGAATTGATTTCTTCTGTAGCGCTAACACTGTCCATGCTAGCCTGATGAATTGATTTCTTCTGTAGCGCTAACACTGTCCATGCTAGCCTATGAATTGATTTCTTCTGTAGCGCTAACACTGTCCATGCTAGCCTATGAATTGATTTCTTCTGTAGCGCTAACACTGTCCATGCTAGCCTATGAATTGATTTCTTCTGTAGCGCTAACACTGTCCATGCTAGCCTGTGAATTCATTTCTTCTGTAGCGCTAACACTGTCCATGCTAGCCTGTGAATTCATTTCTTCTGTAGCGCTAACACTGTCCATGCTAGATTGAAATGCTCCTTGACAAAGGAGGTTATTTTTATTGTTATGTTTTAGTGATGGGGCAGCGTGTCTGACGGGCCGACTCCCAACAGATTCAAAGCTGACAGATCTCAAAGGCAATCTTCCTGGCCTTAAGTTCCGCGCTGAAGCTCAGTGTAAGATGTTGCTTGGAGAGGAATCGACAGACTGCTCAGTGAGTGTTGTATGTTACAGATAACCACAATGATAAACTACTAAGTGAGTGTTGTATGTTACAGATAACCACAATGATAAACTACTAAGTGAGTGTTGTATGTTACAGATAACCACAATGATAAACTACTAAGTGAGTGTTGTATGTTACAGATAACCACAATGATAAACTACTAAGTGAGTGTTGTATGATAGAGATAACCCCAATGATAAACTACTAAGTGAGTGTTGTATGTTACAGATAACCCCAATGACTGACAATTTAGTGCTACTGCTACATTAAAAACAAACAAAGAATGACAATTTAGTGCTACACTAACATCAACCAACAACCAATGACAATTTAGTGCTACACCAACATCAACCAACAACCACTGACAATTTAGTGCTACACTAACATCAACCAACAACCAATGACAATTTAGTGCTACACTAACATCAACCAACAATCACTGACAATTTAGTGCTACACTAACATCAACCAACAACCACTGACAATTTAGTGCTACACTAACATCAACCAACAACTACTGACAATTTAGTGCTACACTAACATCAACCAACAACCACTGACAATTTAGTGCTACACTAACATCAACCAACAACGAATGACAATTTAGTGCTACACTAACATCAACCAACAATCACTGACAATTTAGTGCTACACTAATATCAACCAACAACCACTGACAATTTAGTGCTACACTAACATCAACCAACAATCACTGACAATATAGTGCTACACTAACATCAACCAACAACCACTGACAATTTAGTGCTACACTAACATCAACCAACAACCACTGACAATTTAGTGCTACACTAACATCAACCAACAATCACTGACAATTTAGTGCTACACTAACATCAACCAACAACCACTGACAATTTAGTGCTACACTAACATCAACCAACAATCACTGACAATTTAGTGCTACACTAACATCAACCAACAACCATCGACAATTTAGTGCTACACTAACATCAACCAACAACCAATGACAATTTAGTGCTACACTAACATCAGCCAACAATCACTGACAATTTAGTGCTACACTAACATCAACCAACAACCACTGACAATTTAGTGCTACACTAACATCAACCAACAATCACTGACAATTTAGTGCTACACTAACATCAACCAACAACCACTGACAATTTAGTGCTACACTAACATCAACCAACAACCACTGACAATTTAGTGCTACACTAACATCAACCAACAACCAATGACAATTTTTCTCTAGAATACATTTTCTTAAAAATTAAAACAAAATCATCTACAATTTAATATCTGTTTGTTTAATACATCTATATTAAATTGCCTATATCCAACAAATACATCGGTATTCAATTATCTGAGTAACACAATTTAAATCGGAATTCGATTATCAATATATATTTAATTCATTAAAAAATATCTTTAACAATTCAGTATTCAAATACAGTCAAATCTCTCATAACGAGCACCTCTCATAACGACTTTTTCGCATAACGAGCTTTATTTTGGAAAAAATTACTCCCTTAAATGAGCGAATATTTGCATAACGAGTGACGCAGAAAGGGAAAGTCCATTTTTCCTGTAAATTAATTTTCGAGCCGTCACTTCCGCTCTATGTGTTATTCTGTGTTTAAGTACTCGGTTTGTTAGCGAATTGTTTTCGTGTGTGATCAACCGTTTTTACAAATTTTGTATTCAGACAGTATTCGTAATTTTTTTATGTGTGAAGTGTAATAACCTGTGCTAAATTGTCTTCGAAAAAAAAGCATAAGAAGACAAACATAAGAGAGAAAAATAAATAAAATAACTGTTGAAATCAAACGAAAAACCATTGAAAAGCGAGAACAAGGTAGCTAATCTAGCAACTACAATCGGGCAATAACAGCGATGTGCACTATTCTCAAGAACAATTAAGGAGATGGGTGCTTCAAATGGAGTATCAAGAAAGTCTACGAAATGGTCACTTCACATTTTCGTCAAATTTTGAAATTTTTCGGCAAAAAGAAATATCTTTGGACAGTTTTCTAGTTAAAAAGTAATAATTATTTGTCATTAATTCCTATTTTGTTTACCTTTTTTGTTTCAAGTCTAAATTGTATTCTAGTTGTTTCACACTTTAACAATTCATACGTAATTTTATTTGAATAAATGTTAATAAAAACATTTTTAATGAGTATTTTTCTTTTCAGCATGGAATGGATTATAATCGTATTTTACCTTGATTTGTATGGGATAATTTGTTTCGTATAACGAGTGTTTCACTTAACGAGTAAGACTCTGGAACGAATTAAACTCGTTATGAGAGGTTTGACTGTACTTGCAAGAAATCTTCTTTTTTTTAAAGAAAACTTTTAACTTATATTATTATTTATTCGTAATTCCTCACTAATGTAAAGTACTTGACCTGTCCACAGAGGGAATCTGGCCGAAACTACGACGAAGATCCTACATTGTATTGTAGATCTCTGTGGTGTCAAAATAGCCAATCGTGTGACGACTTTGTCCCAGCGCCTGGGACCCCGTGTGACGATGGGAAGGTAAGTCATTAGCAAGGAGGTTATTAAACAGTTTATGGGTAGCAGGGCCGATCTTAGCAAGTGCAGCGCTCCATGTGACTCAGTATGTGAAACGGATCTCTCGGGGCCCAGTTGGGTAGTGATAAGAAATTATTAAGGATAATAAGTAGGGCTGTTAACGATTAATTTAAATTTAATCGTTAACTTTTGATTAATTGATCGTTAATTTCGATTACAGCCAAAAATTGAAATTATGGTGTCTTAAGTAATATTTATTAAACGTTATTGTCGAAAATAGGAATAACACTTGAATGGCATCTTTAAATGACATCTTGTAACCAACAACGCAAACATACAAGTGTATTGACATTATTTGGTTCAAGTGATGAGTGGGTCTTATTGACAATATAAACAGCCGAGATGAACGATAGTTCACATAGCTTTAGATTGTCTCAGCTGAAGCTTCTGATACTGTAGTGGATGTTTGGTTTGCAGGTGACATTTAAGCGAAGTGTTAGAACCATGGTATCAATGTTCCCTTTAAGCAGCGCGGCTGCGCAGATATTTGAACGGCGCTAAGCAGGAGTTTAGAATCACCGCGCAGCAAATTTTGTAAAATATTGCACACAAAATGGACGTTGTGCAACTTTGCACACGAGGTTTTTTTTTAAACTTTGCACATGAACCAACGAAGCTTAGACTTAGAGGGAACATTGCATGGTAAGCAAACGATTTCTCTCAATGGACACAATAACCTTTATCAACATTTTGAAGATTCGCATCAGTAAATAGTTTAAAACCAAAATGTTCGTGTAATCCAGAAATTAGTATATATTTATCGGCTAAAATATTTTACTTTTTGACATCCCCTACATTTATCAGTGGTGGGTCGATTAATCGTAAAAAAAAAGTAATCGTTAAAAAAAATTTTAACGATTAATCCAGAAATTAATCGTTAATTTCCGCAGCCCTAATAATAAGTGAAAATTAATATTGGCGGGGGTAATGAAAGTGCGGGGCCCACTGCGGCCACATTGGTTGCAGTGGCCTTAGACCGGCCCTGATGGGTAAGACTGAAAGGAGGCACTTCGAAACGATGTGATGTATCGGCAGGAAACCTTCCTCGGCGAACAAAACATCGGAACGTGTATCACGAAAAGGGCTGCGTTCTTCAACACACAGTCTCTTCTGAAAGTTCCCATAGTGGATGGACACAGGAGGAAGTCCCTTGTGCGCGTTCCTTTAAATTGGCTGCACCGAAAAAATATAACAGTCTTCCGAATTTTTAAAAATAGTTTGACAACAAAGACGAATAATTGAAGAAAAAAAATTAAAATTTTTAACGCAATTTTTCCCATGAGAAAAATTGCGTTTATATATTTTAAAATGTCTGTAACGCTTGCACATGCAACTCCTCCTGAACCATACCAGATAGAGGGTTTGGGTCCTTTGCAAATATTTTAAGGAGGTCTCAAGGATGTGCAACGGAAAAAAAAACGAAAAGGTTTACTGGATCTTATCTGTTTCAGACGCTCCTTCTATACAGAAGATCATTGCGTCCTACGCTTATCTATGGTTTGTGTTTAGTAATGCATTCTTATTAGAGTTTTAAATGTTGATAAAGTGTTGGCCCTCCTGGTTTCTTCAGGCAACCCATTGCACGCCCGAATTCAGGACGGGAAGAACGAAAATTTTTATGAGTTTGTTCTTGCCTACAGAATAAGAAAGGTGTTTTTATCCTTATGTCTATCTGAGGGTTGTATTAAGTTATCTTTTTGTTGTATTTCTAAATTAGAGTTAATTGCTTTATGTATGATTACTACTTTACTCATGGTTCTTCTACCCTCTAATGTTTCAAGGTTTAATGATTTAACTAATGGTGTTATTCTAGTCACTTTTGAATATTCTCCAGTAATGAATCTGGCAGCTCTTTTTTTGGATTTGTGCTAGTTTATCAATGTTTTCTTTGGTGGATGGGTCCCATACAGAAGATGCATATTCTAGTACAGGTCTCACCAAGGTGAGATAGCATTTTAGTTTTATATCTTTATTACATTTGTAAAGGTTTCTTTTTATAAAGCCTAAGGTTTTGTTTGATTTTTTTAATAACTTCATTGACATGGGGATTCCGTGATAATTTCTCATTTATTATGACTCCTAAGTATTTTGCATCTTTAGTTTGGGTTAGTTCCTTTCCATGAATGAAATATTTTGAATTTATTTGTTTCTTTTCCTTTGTTACTCTTAACAGTTGACACTTTTCTGGGTGGAAACTCATACTCCAGTTAGTTTCCCATTTTATCAATTCATCTAACTCTTTTTGTAAAATTTTGCTATCTTGTTCTGATTTAATTGTTCTATAGATTATACAATCATCAGCAAATAACCTAACTTTTGTTCCTGCTGAGATGTTGTTGGGTAAATCATTTATATATATTAAAAAGAGTAAGGGACCTAGCACAGTTCCTTGTGGAATTCGTGAATTAACCTTTATTGGTGCAGATTTAGATCCATTAATTATTACAGTTTGCTCCCTGTCCTAAAGGAAGTCTTGTATCCAGTGATGTAAGGAACCTGAGATTCCAAAGTAGTTACGTTTTTTAAGTAAACTAAGGTGGTGAACTTTGTCAAATGCTTTTGAGAAGTCTAGTAATATTGTATCTATTTGATCATTTTTGTCTAAGCCTTTGGATAGTTCATCTATTAAACCTATTACTTGTGTTTCACATGAATTGTTTTTTCTAGAGCCGTGTTGGTGTGGGCATAGGGCATTATATTTGTCAAGGTGGTTAACTATTCTACTATATATTATGTGTTCTAGTAATTTACAGGTGATACTAGTAAGTAATACAGGCCTGGATTTCCTGGAAAATCCGAAAAACCAAAAAAAATATCAGTACTTTGTCAATTTCTCGCCATCAATAACAGCTATCGGGTTGAAACAAACACCAAACAATAGCTAATAATATTTAGAACAATGTTGGAGAAATAATTTTTGAAAAATATACGTTCGCACCACTTACATACCGGGATCTGCAATTTGTAGATAGCAATTGTTTTGTTTATTTTCAAAATTATTGATTTGAAATGGTTTTTAATGTAATCTAGAATGATAGTTAATGGGTTTTTCCCGCTTTGTAAATGCTTATGCTAGATTGTTGCGTGGTGCGAATTATATTGACACATTCTTGGTGTGATGTAGTGTGAGGGATTATGACGTCGTTTTTTGTTTACTTTCAGAATTACTGATTTGAAATGACTTTTAATCTTGAATGATTTCCCTTGAATAAAAAAATCGGAAATTCTTTGCTGGAAATTGCGTTTAAATACTCATTCGAGTTTTTATTTGTTATTTTTATTTGATAGAGCTTTAAAATTTCAGAGCGGAACGAGCCTGCTAGCCTTGCATGTAAATTGTTAGCGCTATAGAAGAAAGCATTGATTCATTAAATGAAACAAAATCTTAAATAGTTAATAAATTAGGAAATTTAGCAGCTAAGCCAACCAGAAACTAAATCAGCCAAGGAATTGAAGAAAATATAAATAAACAGCAGTCCCTGTTTCACGTTAATTTATTATAAACGCAATATATATGTATGTATATATATATATTTCTAAGTAACAGTTCTAAGTGAAATCAAACCCACCCCATGCCCATCATGTCAGCTCTAGAGCCCTCCATCTTACTAATGGGCCATCACCTCAGACAAGGAAACTGTATTTTTAAGTTGTATGCAATGTTTAGTGAATACAATGTAAATAAGTCACTTCTATGACGTATCCGATGACAAATTACTTTATTAAATAAAATTTAGCATTCACAGGTGTTCTAATGTTTCGATGACGGAGGAAATGCGTCGGCTTTTCGGCGATTATTTCACAGGATAACTTAGATACTTATTTCTTATAAATATCTCGTATTTAACATGTATGCCATAATGTCTTTGGTGAAAGATATTTTAAAACATTTCTGCAACTTTCAACTCTGCATCAACGGCGAATGTGTTAGACATCCCCTGGCCCCTGGTCAGCATGCTAACAGGAGCACAGGTTTGCTATTTTGTGTATTATTCTAAGGTTAGCAATGTGCAGGATAGTTTAGATGTTGATGGCGATTTCAGAAAGCTTTTTGCCTTTTGTTTTGTCATCTTGGTGCTTAGAGAAAATCAACACATATCTAACGGAGTAATTTGGGTCTTCCAGCACCTAGAAGAGCAGCTTTGGCCAAGAACTTGTATCATATGTGATGTGCGCAAGTCAAGGGCCATTAAACTATAAAGATCGCCTCGTATCCACATTGAAACTAGAAATTAACCATTTTTATAACCCGAAAAACGTCTGGTAAAATCTTACCTTGAAAAGCCTTACACTGGTTTGTTGCAGCGCAATGCGACTTCTCAAATGACGTCGACATAAACTGCACCCAAGAGGTCGGGTCCCATCCATGGATGTGTTACTCTGAGGTTTTCAAGCGGCACTGCTGTGAGGCATGCGGGGATATCTCCCATCCAATTCTAGGTAAAAGACGTTTACATCCATGTCATTGTAGTAGCGATTTTCGAAATGGTTGAACTTGCCTTCTAGACATATATAAATCTAACAATAGCACATTACAATGGTCTGTCTTAATGGTAGGAATAGACGGCAAATACACGTATTAATTAAATAACACACTCGATGGAACAAATCAAAGTTTTCAGAAAATAATTGTAAGTGTTAGAGGTTCCGCAAAGCAAAATTCAACAATTCTATTAAAGGAAAGTTGAAACAAAGAAAGTCACTTTATGAAATTTTTCGGAGTCTGAAATTGAGAACTTTAGAACTCCTTGCAAAGTATGAAAGTTGTAGCTGACATGGTGTCACGGATGAACGTGTCTTTTGTCATAGTTTGAGAATCCTTGTGAATGTTCATTCTCTTTTTGGTCGAGCTGTTAGGCTCTTAGGGCCCGGTTCATTTTATCGCATGCGAGCCTCATCAAGCGGGTATCGCCATAGAGGTACTCTTATGCAGGTACCGGGACTTCTCCTTCCGATTCCCCGCACAGCTCGGGGCACTCTTCAAGCACGTGGGCCACCGTCTCCTCCGGGTGGCCACACAGCCGACAGGCCAGTTCCCTTCTAGTGTTAAATTTGTTCAGGTAGCTTCGTATGGTTGTTCATTTCAATGTTCAGTTCTCATGCTGTTATGAGCGTCTGATTACTACGTCCTCTTTCTGCCATCCTTGAAACGTGAGCTGTCCGTGAAGACTAACCACGCTGTCACCATAAGCCTCGATTGTCTTCAGAGCCTCGTTTCGCTGGAGCTCGACGGGCTGGCCTTCGTCACCGCCGTATTTGCCACTGTCAAACGTAGTTCAGGCAAGTCAAAGCTTTCATGTGGTCCTCGAGCAGGGACCAGTTGCATTCGTTCCCTGTGCTTAAACAGCAAAACTCCTCTTTGGTGGAAACAGGAACCCTATATCTTTTAAATTAGAACTACTATTCAAGTCCTATTTTTGAAATTATACAGTTTTGTCTTTGAAATTTGACTTTTTTTCTGAAATTTGAAATGTTTATCTTTTAAATAATAGAATTGTGTCGTTACAATTCGACTCTCTCTTTGTGTGTAGGTGTTAACATGTTTTTCCCATAGATTTAAGAAATCTTTTCTCATATCGTGGTTAAACTTTGCCACAGATTGCCAGTTCGGAGACTGGAGGTCTGACTGCGGACTGTCCGATTGTAGCGGGTCACTCATGAAGCAGTGGCAGTGTTGTGAGACCTGTTCCACTGGTCATCTTTTAACAACGACTACCCTTGCGTCAACCATTACGTCATCGATTTCGGGAGACTCCTTGGGACCTTCCACAATGACATCCTCTACACGTACAAATCTTTCAGGTCAGTGGGATCTGTCATAGTATTTTAAACAACATCTATCATGTTGTACATTCTAAACTAAATCTATGCAACTATATCTATGAAACTATATCTATGAAACTATATCTATGAAACTATATCTATGAAACTATATCTATGCAACTATATCTATGAAACTATATCTATGCAACTATATCTATGCAACTATATCTATGAAACTTTATCTATGCAACTATATCTATGCAACTATATCTATGAAACTATATCTATGCAACTATATCTATGAAACTATATCTATGAAACTATATCTATGAAACTATATCTATGAAACTATATCTATGCAACTATATCTATGAAACTATATCTATGAAACTATATCTATGAAACTATATCTATGAAACTATATCTATGCAACTATATCTATGAAACTATATCTATGAAACTATATCTATGAAACTATATCTATGAAACTATATCTATGAAACTATATCTATGAAACTATATCTATGAGACTATATCTATGAAACTATATCTGTTAACATTTATCTAACATGCTGTATCCTTAATATGTAATAAAAAAAATGTCTATTAAATTGTATCTACCTTGCTGTATTTACTAATTGAAACCATGAAATTAATGACTAATATTGTATATCTATATATATAAAAATCAAAGTATGTCTGTGTGTGTGTGTGTGTGTGCATGTCCTTTATAGCTGACTAAACCATTCATCCGATCGTCATGAAATTTTTGGGGACTGTTAAGTACCTACCTGGGATGGTAACTGGCAACTTTTTTTTCTAAATTTAACACTCATGGGACACCGGGGGCCCATAATGTCATTTTTTGCTTATATGAGCTATATAAAAATTATTTTAAGCGCTAGCTACTGTGTAAAATGTTGGATCTTAACCAAACTTTGTATATGACAACTTGATTGCCAATATTAAAATACTATACTGCACTGAACTCTTAATAGTCATTCCTTTATTTCTGGGGGCCCAAAAAGTCCCATTTCTTAAACGTTTAAGATTTTATTCACCATTAATTCATTAACAATCTTGACAAATAATGACACCTGTATCCATTTTTATACAAATTGAAATGAACACGGGGTTTAAACTTTATATCTTGCACTGAATGGGCCCCGTGGCCCTTAATGTCTTTTTTGCTTATATAAGATATATAAAAATTAGTTTATGCGTTAGCTACTGAGTAAATGAATGGATCTATACCACAATTTGAATAAAAAACCTTGGTAGCCCATATTAAGATAATATAGGGCACATAACTTCAAATGTCCATTATTTCGGGGCCGGGGGCCCCCAATGTCTTTTCTTCGTATATGTTTAATGTATTTTCCCCCATTCAATTTTTCACGATCTTGAGGAATATATCTATAAGGAAACTGAATTAAATGAAAAGGTTTTTGAAATTTACATCTATCACCAAATGGGCCAAGGGGCCCTAAATGTCTTTTTTTCTTATATCTATATATATATATATATAAATCAAAGTATGTCTGTGTGTGTGTGTGTGCATGTCCTTTATAGCTGACTAAACCATTCATCCGATCGTCATGAAACTTTTGGAGACTGTTGAAAACCCACCTGGGACGGTAACTGGCAACTTTTTTTTCTAAATTTAACACTCATGGGGCACTGGGGGCCCATAATTTAATTTTGTGCTCATATGAGCTATATAAAAATTATTTTAAGCGCTAGCTACTGTGTAAATTGTTGGATCTTAACCAAACTTTGTGTAATAAAAACTTGATAGCCAATATTCAAATACTAAAGGGCACTGAACTCCTAATAGTCATTGATTTGGGGCTGGGGGCCCAAAAACTCCTTTTTCTGAAACGTTTAAGATTTTATTCACCATTCAGTTATTAACAATCTTGACAAATAATAACACATGTATCCATTAATAATCAAATTAAAATGAATAGTGTTTTGAACTTTATATATTGCACTAAATGGGCCCTGGGGCCCTTAATGTCGTTTTTTGCTTATATGAGCTATAAAAAATTAGTTTATGGGTTAGCTACTGAGTAAATGATTGGATCTTAACCAAAATTTGTATACAAACCTTGGTAGCCAATATTAAAATACTATAGGGCACATAACGTCAAATGTCCACTCCTTCGGGGCCGGGGGACCCAAATGTCTTTTCTTCGTATGTGTTTAAGATATTTTTCCACATTCAATTTTTCACGATCTTGAGGAATATATCTATGAGGAAACTGAATTAAAATGAACAGGTTTTTGGAATTAACACGTTTCACCGAATGGGCCCAGGGGCCCCCAAATGTCTTTTTCCCCTTATATTAGCTGTAAAAAATTAGTATAAGCGTATAATACTGAGAAAATTAATAGCTCTTGACACTATTTAGTATATAAAAACTCAATGGTCTATATTTTATTACTATAGGGCACTGAACTCCTAAGTTTCATTCCCTCGGGGCAGGTGACCCAAAATGTCTTTTTTAGTAAATGTTTAATATCTTATCGTCCATTCAATTTTTAACAATATTGAGAATTATAAATAAATGTATGTATTTTGAAATTTATTCAAATGAACATATGTTTCGCACTTTATTTCTTGCAATAATTGGGCCCTGGGGCCCTTAATGTCGTTTTTTGCTTATACGAGCTTTATAAAAAATAGTTTATGCGTTAGCTACAGAGTAAATGATTGGATCTTAACCAAACTTTGTATACAAAAACTTGGTAGCCCATATTAAAATACTTAAAGTTTCTGAACTTTTCATATCGATTTCTTCGGGGCTGGGGCCGCAAATGTCTTTTCTTCGTATATGTTTAAGATATTGTTCCACATTCAATTTTTCACGATTTTGAGGAATATATCTATGAGGAAACTGAATTAAAATGAACAGGTTTTTGAAGTTGACATCTTTCACCGAATGGGCCCAGGGGCCCCTAAATGTCGTTTTTTTAAACACTATATTAGCTATATTAAAATTAGTTTAAGCGCTAGATAATGAGAAAATAAAGGGATTTTGACTAAACTTAGAATATAAAAACTTAAGAACCTAGATTATATTACTATAGGGCACTGAACACCTAATGTCTATTCCCACGGAGCTGACGGCCCCTAATGTCATTTTTACTACACAGTGATAATTTATTCCCCTTTCAATTTTGCACGATATTGAGAAATTTAGCTTGAGTACAATGGCAATAAAAAATTAAATTCTCACTCATTTTTTTGCCGGGTCCCTTGCCTTGATATCGTTTTTTATTTTGTAAGCTTTTTAATTATTAATTTATTTCTCCGTTTGGTAGGAACTTAAATTTTGTTTATTTGCAAACTTCCGCGAAGGTTTCTGGCATAAATGTTTTTAATATATGCCACTCATTGGTTTCTTTAAACTTAATCATTTTACTGAGATCGTTGCAACGCACGACGGGTCAGCTAGTAAGATATATAAAAATTAGTTTATGCGTTAGCTACTGAGTAAATGAAAGGATCTAAACCAAAATTTGAATACAAAACTTGGTACCCATATTGAAATACTATAGGGCACATAACTTCAAATGTCCATTCCTTCGGGGCCAGAGGCCCCAATTTATTTTCTTCGTATATGTTTAATGTATTTTCCCCCCTTCAATTTTTCACGATCTTGGGGAATATATCTATGAGGAAACTTAATTAAATGAAAAGGTTTTTGAAATTTTACATCTATCACCAAATTGGCCCAGGGGCCCTAAATGTATTATTTTCTTATATCTATCTATATATATAAAAATCAAAGTATGTCTGTGTGTGTGCATGTCCTTTATAGCTGACTAAACCATTCATCCGATCGTCATGAAATTTTTGGAGACTGTTACGTACCTACCTGGGATGGTAACTGGCAACTTTGTTTTCTAAATTTAACACTCATGGGGCACCGGGGGCCCATAATGTCATTTTTGCTAATATGAGCTATATAAAAATTAGTTTAAGCGCTAGCTATTTTGTAAATGGTTGGATCTTAAACAAACTTTGTATATGACAACTTGATAGCCAATATTAAAATAATATAGAGCACTGAACTGCAAATAGTCATTCCTTTGGTCTGGGGGCCCAAACATTCACATTTCTTAAACGTTTAAGATTTTATTCACCATTCAGTCATTAACAATCTTGACAAATAATGACACATGTATCCATTATTATACAAATTGAAATGAACATGGGTTTTTTAATTTATATTTTGCACTGAATTGGCCCCGGGGCCATTAATGTCTTTTTTTGCTTATATAAGATATATAAAAATTAATTTATGCGTTAGCTACTGAGTAAATGAATGGATCTAAACCACAATTTGAATAAAAAACCTTGGTAGCCTATATTAAAATACTTTAGGGCACATAACTTCAAATGTCCATTCCTTCGGTGCCGGGGGCCCCAATGTCTTTTCTTCGTATATGTTTAATGTAGTTTCCCACGTTCAATTTTTCACGATCTTGAGGATTATATCTATGAGGAAACTTAATTAAATGAAAAGGTTTTTGAAATTTACATCTATCACCAAATGGGCCCAGGGGCCCTTAATGTCTGTTTTTCTTATATCTTCTATTATATATATATATCAAAGTATGTCTGTGTGTGTGTGTGTGTGTGTGTGTGTGTATGTGCATGTCCTCTATAGCTGACTAAACTATTCATCCAATCGTCGTGAAATTTTTGGAGACCGTTGAGTACCCACCTTGGATGGTAACTGGCAACTTTTTTTTCTAAATTTAACACTCATGGGGCACCGGGGGCCCATAATGTCATTTGTTGTTTACATGAGCTATATAAAAATTAGTTTAAGCGCTAGCTACTGTGTAAATTGTTGGATCTTAACCAAACTTTGTATATGGCAATTTGATAGCCAATATTAAAATACTATAGGGCACTAAACTGCTAATATTCATTCCTTTGGGGCTGGGGCCCAAACATTCACATTTCTTAAACGTTTAAGATTTTATTCACCATTCAGTCATTAACAATCTTGACAAATTATGACACATGTATCAATTATTATACAAATTGAAATGAACAGGGGTTTTGAACTTTATATCTTGCACTGAATGGGCCCCGGGGCCCTTAATGTCTTTTTTAGTTATATATGATATATAAAAATTAGTTTATGCGTTAGCTACTGATTAAATGAATGGATCATAACCAAAATTTGAATACAAAAACTTGGTAGCCCATATTAAAATACTGTAGGCACATACATAACTTCAAATGTCTATTCCTACGGGGCCAGGGACCGCAAATGTCTTCTCATCGGATATGTTTAATGTATTTTCCCCCACTCAATTTTTCAATTTTTCACAATCTTGAGGAATATATCTATGAGGAAACTTAATTAAAATGAAAAGGTTTTTGAAATTTACATCTTTCACCGAATGGGCCCACGGGCCCATAAATGTCGTTTTTTTTCCGTATATTAGCTGTATAAAAAATAGTATTAAATTAAAATACTGAGAAAATTAATGTATCTTGACCCATTTGAGTATATAAAAAATCAAGGGTCTATATTCTATTACGATAGGGCACTGAACTCCTAATTTTCATTCCCACGGGGCGGGGGGCCCAAACTGTCTTTTTTAGTAAATGTTTAATATTTTATAGTCCATTCAAATTTTTTAACAATATTGAGAAATATAAATAAATGTATGTATTTTGAAATTTTTTCAAATGAACATATGTTTCGCTATTTATTTCTTGCAATAATTGGGCCCTGGGGCCCTTAATGTCGTTTTTTGCTTATACGAGCTTTATAAAAAATAGTTTATGCGTTAGCTACAGAGTAAATGATTGGATCTTAACCAAACTTTGTATACGAAACTTGGTAGCCCATATTAAAATACTTAAAGTTTCTTATCTTTTCATGTCGATTTCTTCGGGACCGGGGGCCCCAAATTAATTTTTTCATATATGTTAAGATATTTTTCCATTCACATTTTAATGATCTTGATAAACCTGATGCAATAGAATAAAAAGAAAAGATTTTTGAAATTGATATCTCGCAACCAATAGCCCCGGGCCACCTTTATGTCGTTTTATTTCACTATATCTATATTTATAAAAATCAAAGTATGTCTGTGTGTGTGTGTGTGCATGTCCTTTATAGCTGACTAAACCATTCACCAGATCGTCATGAACATTTTTGAGACGGTTTAGTATGCTCCCGGGATGGTAACTGGCAACTTTTTTTTCGAAATTTAACACTCATGGGGCGCTGGGGCCCCATAATGTCATGTTTTGCTTAAATGAGCTATATAAAAATTAGTTTAAGCGTTAGCTACTGTGTTAATTAATGGATCTTAACTAAACTTTGTATATAAAAACTTGACAGCCAATACTAAAATACTATAGGGCAATGTACTCCTAATGACCATTCCTTCGGGCCTGGAGCCCAAAATGCCATTTTTCTTCAACTTTTAAGAATTTATTACCCATATATTTATTAAAGATCTTGAAAAATAATGATAAATGCATCCATTATTATCCATATAGAAACGAACAGGTGTTTTGAAATGTATGTCTTGCAAATAATGGGCCCTGGGGCCCTTAGTGTCGTTTTTTGCTTATATAAGCTATTTAAAAATTATTTAATGCCGTAGGTACTAAGTGAATGAATGGATCTTAACCAAACTTTGTTTTCAAAAACTTGGTATCCCATATTAAAATACTTAAGGCCACACAACTTCTAATGTCAATTTCTTCTGGGCCGGGGGCCCCAAATATCTTTTTTCGTATATGTTTAAGATATTTTCCCCATTCACGTTGTAACTATCTTGAGAAATATATATCCATGATGAAACTAAATTAAAATGAAAAGGTTTTTGAAATTGACATCTTGTACTGCATAGGTCCGGGGGCCCCTTAATTTCGTTTATTTTTCCTATATTGGCTACATAAAAAAAATAGTTTAAGTGTTAAATAATTCGAAAATAACTGGATTTTGACCAAACTTAGTATATAAAAACTTTAGAGCCTATATTACATTACTATATGGCACTTAACTCCTAATGTCCATTCCATCGGAGATGGGAGCCCCAAATTTCTTTTTAACTGAACGTTATTAATTGCATTACCCATTTATTTTTACACGATATTGAAAAATATAGCTTGAGTACAATAGCAATAAAAAAATATAACGTATCACTCATTTTGGGGCCGGGGCCCATAATATCGTTTCTTCTTTTGTAAACTTTTTAATTATTAATTTTTATATATATATATATATATATATATATATATATATATATATATATATATATATATATATAATATATATATATATATATATATATATATATATATATATATATAATTTGCAATTGTCACGCAAGTCAGTCTGTCCTGACGCTACTAATTTTAGAATGCGTGGAAAACCAAATTACTGATACAATGCATCAAAAGTTGTGCAAATTAAAAATGCGCTGTAAAAAAATATAATATTACGTCATTGTTTTCACTCATATTTTAATTTTGGGAAAGGGATCAATGTAAAAAGAGGATTTGATGATGGTTAATTATAAAATAAAAAAACAAACGGGGCGCCTTAGGCACCCTGCGACGCAACCCCTATTTTATAAAATACTTTGTGTACATTTCAGAAAGTTTAATATTTCGTATTTATCAAACAAGGACAAGTTAGTTGGGCTTTTGAAAAAGGTCGGTGCCATAGGCGCACTAAAAAGTGCATTTTTATAAAACAAATAGATTTCAGCTGAAAACTTCCATCATTTTTGACGGGCGTACACTAGTATAAATATAAATAAAAAATATGTTTGTGTGTGTATGAATGTCCTTTATAGCTGTCTAAACCATTCACCCGATCGTCATAAACATTTTTGAGATGGTTTAGTATACTCCCGGGATGGTAACTGGCAACTTTTTTTCGAAATTTAACACTCATGGGGCGCCGGGGGCCCATATTGTCATGTTTTGCTTATACGAGCTATATAAAAATTAGTTTAAGCTTTAGCTACTGTGTAAATTTTTGGATCTTAACCAAAATTTGTATATGACAACTTGATAGCCAATATTAAAATACTATAGGGCACTAAACTGCTAATATTCATTCCTTTGAGGCTGGGGGCCCAAAAATTCACATTTTTTAAACGTTTAAGATTTTATTTACCATTCAGTCATTAACAATCTTGACAAATTATGACACATGTATCAATTATTATACTTATTGAAATGAACAGGTGTTTTGAACTTTATATCTTGCACAGAATGGGCCCTGAGGCCCTTAATGTCGTTTTTATCTTATATGAGCTATATACAAAATAGTTAGCTACTGAGTAAATGAATAGATCTTCACTAAACTTTGCATACAAAAACTTGGTGGCCTATATTAAAATACTATAGACACTGAACTTCTAATGCCAATATCTTCGGGGCCGGGGCCCCAAATACCTTTTTTCGTATATGTTTAAGATATTTCTCCTATTTACTTTTTAAAGAGCTTGAGAAATATAGCCACAATAAAAATGAACTAAAATGAACAGGTTTTTGAAATTGACCTCTTGCACCGAATGGGCCAGGGGCAATTTAATGTTATTTCCCCCTATTTTAGGTATATAAAAAGTAGTTTAAGAGTTAGATATTGAGAAAATAACTGGATTTTGACTAAACTTAGAATATTAAAACTTAAGAGCCTATAATAATATAGGGCACTGAACTCTTAATTTCAATTCCTTCGAAAAAGTCTTTTTACTGAACTTTAATAATTGTATTCCCTATTCAATTTTACACGATATTGAGGAATATAGCTTGAGTACAATAGATAAAAACGACATTAAGGGCCGAAGGGCCCATTCTGGGGTAGATATAAAGTTCAAAACATCTGTTCATTTCAATTTGTATAATAATGGATATATGTGTCATTATTTGTCAAGATTGTTAATGACTGAATAGTGAATAAAATCCTAAACGTTTAAGAAATGAGTACAATGGCAATAAAAAAAACTATTATATCACTCATTTTGAGGCCGGGGCCCTTACTATCGTTTCTTCTTTTGTTTCTATTTAATTATTAATTTATTTATCCGTTTGCTATGAAACTTGGATTTTTTTTCCACACTTCCACGAAGGTTTCTTCAGAATTGTTTTTAAACATACCACTACTCATTGGTTTCTTTAAATTTATTCCTTTTTACTTTGATCGTTGCAATGCACGACGGGTCAACTATATTATATATCTAATATATAAAGCTCAAATGTTTGTATATTTGTATGTTTGTATGTTTGTATGTTTGTATGTTTGTATGTTTGTATGTTTCACTTTTCGACTTTCTGTTAGACAATCACGGAAAAACCAAATGACGGACGGGGACCAAATTTGGCAGGACGGTTCCTTTTACCCTGAAGGTGGTTTTAAGTTAGTTTTTGTAATTGTCCCTTTTGCCCGAATGCCGTAAATTAAATAATCAGAAAATGCAGAGACAAAGAATAAAAAATTTAACCTCATTTCTGTGTTGAACAAATTTACGCGGACGTTCAAATGCCGTTCAAAGCGAGTTACTTTTGGTGACGTTTTTTTTCCCCAATACTTTATTTTCAGCCGTGCGCATTTGAAAAAATATTATAATGTCTAATTACGGTGCGCACATTTTCGTGTACGCTTCATAATTTGAGCTGTGTAGTACAAAGAATTGTCATTTTCTTTACTGTTACTTTCTATATATTAGATAGACACGTAAACATATTTAATTACAACTGCCACACGATGCATTAGATTTAATTGTTTACACGTTTAAATTTAATTGCTAATTTTCTGTTCCATAACTCGACATTTAATAAAAACCTATTTATGTAATAAATGTGACAGTATTTTTTTTTCAAGGCTTCATTTTTAGCGTTGCGCGTTCTAAAACCTTTTATCGCCTGATTACTGTGCGCACATTTTCGTGTACGCATATTAAATTTAGATGTGTCCTATTAATATAACATTTATATTTTGTTTGTCTTTTACATAAGCTATTGTCTTTTACATAACCTATACACTTATACTATTTATATTTAGGCTACCGGACCTATTAACATAAGTAGATTAAACTAAATAAAGTGATCCTGAAAACGCTTAATTATTTTGTTTTGCGAATTGAATATGTTATGTTCATCTCCTTTGATGATGGATTAACATAGGCCATTTTTAAAATCAATTATTGTCATGGTTTCACATGCGTTTTTAACATAAAATTTATTTGTTTTGTTTGTTTTTTTTAAAATTAGGAATATAGCCTAATTTCTTTATTTATCTTTATTATCTTTATCTCATAGACGCTGTTGCAAATATTGTATTAATTACAATTGTGTTACATTGCAGTGTCGTAAATATATAAGAGCTTTTTTAGTGACGACAGTGGCAGAGATCTTTTGGAAAAATGTCAACAAAGCAGTTGCCTTTTTTTAATGGATAAAAACAAACAAACATAAAAATATCAACTGAGCTTTATATATTACATATGCGTTTAAATTATTTTATTTCAATTATTTTCACGATGCATTGTATTAATATTTTACATGCAATGAATAAAATTGGGATTTTTTAAAAATTAATTCATAACTCGACATTTAATTAAAAACCATAGATGTAGCGAGTTTATTTTATGTTGAAAGTGATGGCCTATGTCAAATAAACGTACACTTTAAAACTGTTTACTTAAGCTTTATATACACTATACATTATAAACTTTCGCTACCGAACGTATTAACAAAAGTTGACTAAATTTAATGAAGTGATCCTGAAAACGCTTAATTAATATGAATTGCTTTTGAATATGTTTTTATGTTCATTCCGTTGTATTCAGAATAGCATAGGCCATTTCTAAAGTTGCCTATTAATCATTTTTAAGATGCACCTATTAAAAGACGGTTGCATCTTTTTTTTTAATGTATTTTATTTTTCAGATATAAAATCTGGTGTGTGTGTGTGTGTGCATTGAATACAATTTACAAAATATGATGCCTTATCCGAAATAGGAAACAAAAAAAAAGATTCCTTTTTGAAATTATACACATTACTTATAAACCGTAAATATAAATCGTAAAATATAGAGACATAAAAATGTTAAATATTATTTCCCTGTTTAGACAATTATAAATACGTCAAAATGAAGAGTTATTTTGGTCCAGTACATTTCGTTTATAACAAGACTTTATTTTATGCGGCCAGCTTTCTATTTGTCTAAATATTGTTTGCACATTTTTTTATATCATTTTAATACGACCGTTTTTTTTTAAAATAGTATTTTAGAAAGTACATTTATAATTTTGTTTATTTGCGCTATGAGTCAATTAGCTTTTGTCTTTTAAAGGGATACTGCCACATGTTCTTTATCGCATAGACGTGGTTACAAATATTATATAACTTACAATTGTGATACGATGCAGTTCCGTAATTATATATTAAATTTTTGAGTGACGAGGGTGGTAGAGCTCTTTCGGAAAACATATAAGTTATGTTAATTTTGTACAAGTGGGAATGAAATTGTAAATTTAGTTATTATGGTCAGCAAGAATCATTATTTAATAAGTCATATCTTTTGAATAGTAAGTTTATGTTAAAAGGCACTGCATTAAGTGAAAACAACTCACGCGGTAAAATGGCATATCTCTGTTTCTCATAAGATTTTAACTAAATAGTTGAATCTGAAATTTAACTTGGCAAATAAAAATTGTAATAACCATCACCTAATACTTGGATAAAGGGTCAGCACACTCCCGCTACAAAGTGCGGGTATTTTTCAAGTATATATATATATATAAATATTTAAATATGTTTGTGTGTGTATGAATGTCCTTTATAGCTGTCTAAACCATGTACCCGATCGTCATGAAACTTTTCAAGACTGTTGAGTATGCTCCCGGGATGGTAACTATCACTTTTTTTCAAAATTTAACACTCATGGGGCGCCGGGGGCCCATATCGTCATGTTTTGCTTATACGAGCTATATAAAATTAGTTTAAGCTTTAGCTACTGTGTAAATTATTGGATCTTAACCAAAATGTGTATATGACAACTTGATAGCCAATATTAAAATACTATAGGGCACTAAACTGCTAATATTCATTCCTTTGGGGCTGGGGGCCCAAAAATTCACATTTTTTAAGTGTTTAAGATTTTATTCACCATTCAGTCATTAACAATCTTGACAAATTATGACACATGTATCAATTATTATACTAATTGAAATGAACAGATGTTTTGAACTTTATATCTTGCCCAGAATGGGCCCTGGGACCCTTAATGTCGTTTTTATCTTATATGAGCTGTATAAAAAATAGTATCTACGTTAGCTACTTAGTAAATGAATAGATCTTCACCACACTTTGCACACAAAAACTTGGTAGCCTATATTAAAATTCTATAGACACTGCACTTCTAATGCCAATATCTTCGTGGCCGGGGCCCCAAATATCTTTTTTCGTATATGTTTAAGATATTTTTCCTATTTACTTTTTAAAGAGCTTGAGAAAAATAGCCACAATATAAATGAACTAAAATGAACAGGTTTTTGAAATTGACCTCTTGCACCGAATGGGCCAGGGCCCCTTAATGCTATTTTCCCCCTATTGTAGGTATATAAAAAGTATTTTAAGAGTTAGATATTGAGAAAAAAACTGGATTTTGACAAAACTTAGAATATAAAAACTTAAGAGCCTATATTACTAAAGGGCACTGAACTCTTAATTTTCATTCCTTCGAAAAAGTCTTTTTACTGAACTTTAATCATCGTATTCCCTATTCAATTTTACACGATATTGAGGAATATATATTGAGTACAATAGATAAAAACAACATTAAGAGCCCCAGGGCCCATTCTGGGCAAGATATACGGTTCAAGACACCTGTTAATTTCAATTTGTATAATAATGGATACATGTGTCATTATTTGCCAAGATTGTTAATGACTGAATAGTGAATAAAATGTTAAACGTTTAAGACATGAGTACAATGGCAATAAAAAAAACTATAATATCACTCATTTTGGGACCGGGGCCCTTAATATCGTTTGTTCTTTTGTACGCTATTTAATTATTAATTTATTTATCCGTTTGCTATGAAACTTGGTGTTTTTTTTTCACACTTCCACGAAGATTTCTTCTGAATTTTTTTTAAACATACCACTCATTGGTTTCTTTAAATTTATTCCTTTTTACTTTGATCGTTGCAACGCACGACGGGACTACTAGTATATATATATGTGTGTGTGTATATATATATATATTAGGGGACAGCCGAATATCCGGAATGCCGGATATCCGGGACCAAATATCGGGGTTTTCGCCACTATCCGGATTCGGCAAATACCTATGGTAAATCCGAATAGTATCCGGATGGCAATGTAGTAAAGAATTTTAACAATTAAATGAAATTAATATTAATTAGTTTATAAACAAATATATAAAAAGTATTAAAAAGTATTTTTAAAAACACCAGAAATCAGTACATTTAACAAGAATTTTCTTCAACAACACAAAGTTTAACAGGAATTTACTAACTAGTAACTAGTTTATTTACACATGTACTCATGTCATTAAATAATTTTTATTGTTATAGCCGATATATTCATTTTATGTTAGAAAATGATAATTTTATGTTAAAAAATAATAATCTTAAGTTAATTTGTAATTATTAGTTTATACTATAAACTATATAGTTAAACAGGTGCCTTGGAAACTGGGACGGGCTGAGAGTTGGCTTTCGTTTTTTATTTCTTTGTCATTGACTAGTACGTTGACAGTAGTCAAGCTTTCAATACTTTCAATTCAGTATTCAAATGTAAACATTTTACTTATATGATTTAAGTATATCATTTTAATAATTTTATAGTCATTGTTGTTTTTTTCCGTTGAATTTCAAATGGCAGTTGCAATTTTGTAATTTGATTTGCGAACTTACAAAAAAAATGTTTCTTGTCTTACGTGTTATATCTTATTCAATCTTATAATTTTAAAACTCTAGTCTATTGTGAATATAATAATTATACAAAATAAGTTAAGTAACAAATTAAGTTATATATTAAATTATTAATATATAATAAAATAAACAAAATAACAAGCGTTGATCCATTCAAATCTACTCAAAATATAGTAAAAGAATATATTTCAATACGAGAAAAATATATTAAGTTAAAAAGTCACAAGTATAGATATTTCTTTACTACATAAGATAACAAACTAAGTTAAATAACAGCATATTAAACTTAAATTGTCTGAATAAAAGAACAGTTTTATTATGGTTCTAGGTCACGACTTCTTGTGCACCACACTACTTACACACTCAGTACAACACTGTTCGCTTGGTACACACACACAGTTCGTTGAACTTCTTCATGTTCGCTCATTCAATTCATTGTAAAATGTTCCTCGTTGACTTTGACAATGTAACAACGTCGATAGCAGATACTCTTCATTTGTAGGATAATAAATATTTTAATACATAGTATTAAATACTTGATATGAAGTAGTAAATTACACCCTATTAGCTCTTATACTTAAATGTGGAGATATCCGGATCCGGATTCCGGATCCGGCAAATATTAGGGCCAAACTATCCGGATTCGGCAAATCGTAAAATACCATAACCGGCTGATCCCTAACATATATATATATATATATATATATATATATATATATATATATATATATATATATATATATATCGAATACACACGTATATCTATAATTATGTCTTGCTGTAATTACATCTACTAAACTAAGTGTAATATTCTATGCCTACAAAACTTTATCTAGTAATGCACCTACATGTGGAAGAAGATCAATAGCCTCGAGCCTAGTGCCCTTCATGGGTCTTCCCGGAATACCCTTTCAGGTATCTGTCCCCCAAGGGGACGTAACAGCTGAGAAACCCCACCGGAATCGGTCGCTTCAGAAGCGGCCAAGAGGACAGCAATTTGAAAATGCCTCCCTCCAAATTGAACTCAAGAGTAGGTGTGGAATTCCCTACATCGACCTGCTACCACTTTGGCGCCACCCCGGTAAAGAACACTATTCTCAATGGTTAGGATCGCCACAATGAGGGGATCATCAATGACCTACCTAGGGTCTGACCCATACTGGAATGTTTCCTCAGAGCTGTCGTCCGCTGCGTTCTTCGCGGTTCCTTTTGCTAATCCGTACTTGCGCTCCTGGCCCTAAACCGGCACCGCTCAATGGCGTTGCTAGTAAAAATGAGGGGGGAAAACGGTCGCCTCGGAATAACCCGACACTCAACGGGTAGTTTGGTTTTCATCATCGGCATTGCATCAAGTTGCTTTGCCTAAGATCCGTACAGCGACTTTAATCATATGTAACTAGTACCTAACACCTAACATATCGGACTTCGGCCTTGCTTGCCAGGAGTTGTCGGTTTCGGGTCACGGTCAGGTCCACGACCCTACTCGTCCGTCGAGCCCGTAGAGACCACCCTTTGTGTATCTACTAGTAACTAGACTGTGCCTACATGTTTCTGTGCCATCTTCATATTTTCACCTAAATTTCTTAAAAGTTGAGTTTCTTATCTGTTATAAACGCTCCTTCTGTGACTATAAACTCAAATTTTAGGAAGTTTCATTACACATGTTATAATTGTTGCAATAGCCAACCTTTTCATTCAGTGGACATTCTATAATTAGCGTTGTATCTCTCTTGATTTCTCCCATCAGTGACCACCATCCCGCCCCACAAAGACAACGTCAATGGGTGGCTGATCGTGTCTTGTATAGAAGGAGTAGCCATTGGCATCTTCGTCATCTATAAAATTGTTTGCTGTATGCAGAGCAGGGGTGAGTTCGATGGCTAAAATTGTTTTGCTTTTGAATTAATTTTTAAATATTATTTTACAACTATTCACATTAAAAAAATGCAACTCAAAAACTAATTGTAATTTCTTCTCCTTTATTACGAATTATTACAAAATAATTCTCATGTATAGTTAAATATTGTTAAAGCCTTGAGTGTTAAATTTGTTTAAAATAATAAGGGATTAATCAAAACATATCTAACAGCCAGACTGATTAAAAAATTGATCGCGTGCCTCCAAGACATAGTACAATATAAACAAACAATATATGTGATCAAATGCCTTCAAGATATAGAAACAGTAAGGGAATACTAAGTTACAGGCTAAATTCTTGTCAACATCGTGAAATTGTCAGATTACAAAAAAGTATATATGGACAAAGACGTCATTTATATTAACTCGTGGTGTCTGTTTGTTTGAACCCTTGATTGCTTGCTTGCTTGATTGTCTGTCACCAAAACTTTGGATCGATTTTTAACCCTCTTCCTCGTAAGCTAGCGAGCTGAAATTTAGCAGGCAGTTTTGTGGCGATGATAAAAACTATGTACCAAAATTTCAGATCGATCGCATGTACTGTAATTAAAATTATTGAATTTTTAATATTATTTTATTTATCTCTATGTATCATGTTATTTTTTGAGATAGAGTGTCGCGGTGAATATTATATTGAACAACCTTTCTGTCGCGCAATAAGGTGCGTATTTTATTGACAACACTTTTTATAAACATATTCTTGATCGGTGCGCATTATGTTAAACATGTTTTACAACACCGCTGCAATTTTGTATTTTTGGATGGTCTAGCGCTGCGTATTATAATGAAAATTCTTTTAGTTACGTCTAGTACATAAAGGATTTATAGTGAAAAACTTGGTTTTTACGGGTTTTCTTATTTATTCTGATATGAATTATTAAAATTATGTGTGATCGTTATTTACTTACTGAACAATATTTAGTGATTTGTCTCGAAAGTTGTTATGAAAAAATTGTTGGAAATTGCCTTTAAATACTCATTCGAGTTTTTTATTACTTGTTTTTATTTAGAACTAAAATAATATTTTTATTTTATTTATTTAAAGGAAACAACGTCAATGGAAATCAGAAAGGTTGGTAAAAAAATTATTATGGTTTTCTTAATATTTTTAGAGATTTACAGAACATTAAGAAGTTGGTCCAATAAACTTACCTAATTCCCTGTTTTTTATTTCTTCTCTTTAAGGTCCTTGGGCTTTCTTGAGACAGCGCTTTAACTGGATCTTCTCGGCCCCTAATTCCAGGCCTTCTTCTTATGACCCTGTTGAAGAACCTGTTGAAGAGGACCTACGTTTGTAACCGTGACGGTGATGAGATCACGGCGGCTCGGGGGGGGGGTGTTGAGTCACCATGACAACGGATGTAGTTGGAAGTAACAACATAACCCTGGGGGGCTACGATACTTGACCAGCGTCATGGGTCATAAAGTAGATGCTTAAGGATTAAGCTATCCTCGGAAACTGACAACCAAAAGTTGCATTTGCGCGGCTACCCTCTGCAAAATTACAATATTGGAAGCAATGTTTCTTATATCTTTAAATGTTCTGTTTATCTATATATTATGTACAAGATGAAATTTCGTCCAATTAATTTGATTTAACCTATTTATAAAATGAGAATCTGAACTGTTAATTTACTGAAAAATTTGTATAATATAATGACATACCGTCGTGTTAATTTACTCTAACATGTTTATATAATGACATTCTGACCAGTTAATTTACTTTAACATGTTTATATAATGACATTCCGTCCTGTGACTTTTTTAAAAGTCCCATTCATCTTGTCCTCATCATTAAAATGAAATGAACGTAGTCTTACCACCAAATGTTGTCTTTGTTAAATGAAATTATTAGCTACACATAACTTCCTACTAGTAATACAATATTGTCTAGAAATTATACGGTTTTTCTGAGCATATTCCTACATTTGTGTTTATTTACATAATATAACTAATCACGTGGTTAAAACATCTATACATATAATTCACTAGAAATTAGGACAAGCACAAGTCGACGCCAGCAAGCAAACATGACCAATGACCCTCGCTAGGGTCTCGCAATCAGAGTTTATGGTTGGCAAGCAGGGTGGTGCAAGGGGGTGGTATTTCAACCACAGTGCGCATGTCTCGAGACCAACAATGCTTCTTGCGCTCACACACGTTGCTCTCATTTCTTCGTGCTGCTGTTTGTGTCCGTTCTTCCTCCTCTTTCCTTGCACTATCTATGAGTAAGTCTACGGCGTATGCTACACCTCGAGTCCTATCTAGTTCAATTAATTTTAATGGACAGCTATGTTTACAATAAATTAATGACTTTAGATCTTTCACCTAGTCTCTAATTAATGTTAGTCAATGATTTTATTTTAATACAGAAAACATAACCTGATTAAATTATTATTTTATTACCATGACACACTAGCTACCCATTTGTTTCTGAGTTAAATATCTCTTGAATGGTAACAAAAATGTATTAGAATAATATTGGCATTATATTCTTACATTATTTATCAGTGATCTGAATGATATCCATGTATATATCATCCAGTTGTTACATCATTGCAATAAATAAAAGGTCAAGCGGTCACTGCTATTTCTTATGTCATTTTTTATCATAACTATGTGAGATTGACCGTTTGTGTTGTGGATATTATCTAATGTTAAATATTACAGACGCTCCTTCTATGCTAAAGATTATTGCGTCCTACGCTTATCAATGGTTTTTGTCTTGTCTTGCATTTTTATTAGTTTTTAAAGTTGATAGTGTGTAAGTTTCCCTGGTTTGATCAGGCTATTCACTCCACGTCTGAATTCCAAACGGGAATAAAATTGTTTTATTCTTATACTAGCTGATTAACCCGGCTTCACCCGGGTCTCTATTGGGATTCTCATTTTTTTAAAAAAAATTATCGCTAAATGATTGAACAGAAAAGCCTAGTAGGCAGAGCCGTAACTAGGTTTTTGGCGCCCTTGTCTAATTTATTTTTGGCGCCCTTGATAAATTGACAAGTTTCAGCTTTGCGATTTTTTTAATTTGTTAGAACAAAATAATTGTATTTCTCTTATTTTATTTATGACAATAATTACGTACTCTGACAGTGACAGTCTGACAACATGATAATAAAAAAATGCATAAGACAGGAACAATACTAATTTGCAGTTTATTATTTACTAAATATCAAATAGATTGGTGGATAAAATGGGATATTGTTGGGTTATTAAAGAATACAGCAACACTTGAAGTAACATGTATTATAAATAAAACAATACTGTCAATGTGTCACACTCATTATCTCATGCCTAACGATAGAAACTTACAATTAAAAGTAAATTAAGTAAGTAACACTCCACCGACTACAGCTCAGGACTTCTGTTAGCTGGCGTATTGGCGTGTTGCTAATACAGCCGGACCTCTCTAAGTCCTACTCAAGGGGGGAAAAAATTTGGCTTACGGAGTTTTCGAGTTAGGGAAACTGGCGTAATAGGCACAGGTTAATCAAGGACAATGTTGATATTGAGAAAGGGTGGGAGCCATAGCGGCTTGACAGAAAAGAGGGACGACTATGTTTCATATGAAAGGAGTCAACTTGCTTTGACATACCGACACAAGCCCGTGAGAAGAGACACATTCCCTCCCCTCCCCCACCTTACTCCCTTGACAGTGGGATAGGGATAGTAAGATTTTTCTTTTTAAAAGAAAGACGGTAAAATCATATTGACATTTGTATGATAAGAAGCCCCGCGAAGGCCACAAAACATAATAAAAAATATTATAATGGTTTAAATGAAATATATCTGAATATTATACATTATTCACTTTTTGTTATCAAGGATTAAAAGTGAGATACAGTTGGACTTCGCTAAGTCGAACTTCCCTAAGACGAAAACCTCCATATATCGAATTAATTGTTAGGTCCCGGCCAAATTCCTTAAGACTAATGTATTTTTTAGATCTCCTTAACTCTAAGATATTTAGCTTTCAACCTCTCTTAGTCGAATTTTCCCAGGCGTTTGGGTTATTATTCTGGAGTGACATTTCAGAACACGTGTTCCGTAGAGCCACATAAAATCTTATCTTATTGCATTCCGCAAGGGATTAAGCGACCCTTGCAAGTACAAAAAATGACAAAGACACGAAAAAGGAGTGGTAACTAATTCGCGTCCCTTTGCTGCATGCTGTGACTCTTTTAAAAAAAATCTTACTCCCCCCATCCGTGGAGTAAAGTAGGGTAGGGAGGGAAGTTGTCTCCTCTCACAGGCTTGTGTCGGCATGTTAAAGAAAGTTGGCTTCCTTTCATATGAAACATGACACCTCGTCTCTTTCCTGTCAAGCCTATTAGCGGGTATGGCTGTTCCCCCCCCCTTCTCAATATCTACATTGTCATTGATTAATCGGCACCTATTACGCCATTTCCTTAACTCAAAAACTCTGTAGGTCGAATTTTTTAGGGTCCTTTTGAGTTCGGCTTAGAGAGGTCCGACTGTATTTATTTAAATACAAATTTAAAAATTAGAGATTTAGTGGTGCCCTTTTGAGCTGGCGCCCTTGGCAACTGCTCCGATGCCAACCCGTTGTTACGCCACTGCTAGTAGGCATTGGAGTCACATTATCCGCACGAATCCCCTTTACTATGGTAAGTTGGAAAAGTGTTCCAAATTTCTTGTCTACATTCCAATAGGATAACTATCTGACGTGGTCTATTATCCAACGTTGATATACTTTCTTGGCACCTTTTAATCTACTGAGAGGATTCAATATGGTAGTAATTATTATAGCCATTTTTCCTAGGGAGAAATAAGAAAATACCAAAACTATTTGTAAACTGATAATACAAACTAATCTATAAATTTCAAAATTGTAAGAAAGAGAAACAAAAGTAGTTTAATTATTTTTTAATTGTTTATAATATTTAAAATTTTGAAAATAAACACACAATATTGTCTAAAAAACTTCAAGATTTTAATGAGAGAAACAAAAATTAAATGTACACATGAGGTATATATACATGAAATTATTGTTAAATATGTTTACACACAACAATTTTAATGCTTAATAAAAACATACACACTACTTTATAACTCTCATTGACTTACCAATTTCACGTATATTTTAAGTATTGCGCAAGAAAATTAACTGAATATTTTAATTCAATTAAAATAACTCGCATTTTGACTCTAGTAAACATGTTTGATGTAAACATCCATGATAGTAAAATTGATTCCAATTGCTTGTCTACATTCCAATAAGATCCCTTTCTGATTCGTGGGAATTCATTTTAGGTGAAATCTCTTTCCCCAATATGATTCCATATTTCTTAGCGATTACATACCCCATTATGGTGGCGCTGCGTAATTTTATCTTATTTATGAAGTAAATCCCTTTCCCCATAAAATATCATACTTAAATGGGATCACATAGCTTAGTACTATTCCGTTGCCTAAAGGGATGCTGCTTTTGGTACAATCCCTTTCAATCGATCCCGTTGCATAATGGGACCCTATTCATGATGGGATCTATTTTTCCAATGTGAAATATACCAGTAGTATCCTATTGCATAATGGAATTCCGTTCTTGTTCGAGCCCTTTTATCCACTATTATTCCGTTGCATAATGCTTTGTCGAATTCCTTACCTCTAGAATACTCTAGATGATCCCTTTCCCCGATTGGATCCCATGCTTCGGTTGTTGTTTTTACCCCAGTGTGATCCAATTACATTATGGGATCCCGTTCCCTGTGAGCTCCCATTCTGGTTTCTCTCACACTAAAGCTAAAACCATTATTCTTTTAAGTTTAAAAAAGGGGCCCCGGCGGAAACCCATTCTACCCACTCGGGGTCTCAAACCGAAAAAAATTCAGAAAAACAATTGGATAAGACTTTAAAATATATCCTATTTCTTACAATTACTGCGGACTTAATGAAAAATTAAACCACAGAAGTTTCTAGAATATTTTAAATTATACCTGAATCAAGTGAATAACAAATGTATATTACAAGCATAGTCTGGCAAAGTTTTGGGCTAAAACTTTAAAACTGCCCCCCCCCCAATAAGAAAAAAAATAAGACTAACAAATAACGGAGATTTTGCAAAAATAAAATTTAGAATTTTCTAGAATATTTAGACATTCTATCCCGTGTGGTTACCTATTTTGAAGATCAGTCAGAAAAGGAATTGGATAAGACCTTTAATTGAATCCAATTAAAATCTGTTTTACATTACAGAGACTAAATTACAAAAGCTTCTAGAATATTTTACATATTACCCAAATCAAGTGAATAATAAGATTACTATCACATGCAAAGTTTGACAAATTATGGTGGTAATACTTTAAAACCTGTCCCAGGAAAACAGGCAAAAAGTAATAGAGATCCTGCAATGATAAAGTTTAGAATATTCTAGAGTAGTTTACACAAACCCTAAATAAAGTTACACACTGTCCTGTTCTCTCCTTTTGATAAGTTGTAACTCACAACTACCAAATAAGGTCGTATCTCAACCATACAAGATAAATCCACAAAATGTATCACAGAAGAACAAGAAATTCTCAGAAGATGGACCGAATACTGTTCTGAGCTGTACAATGAAGACTCCAAAGGCGATGCGTCAGTGCTCAACTGCCCAAAGTCAACTAACACTGACATGCATTCTATTCTCCACGATGAGGTGGAGCTGGCTGTACAAAAATTGAAGAAGGGGAAATCAGCTGGAGCAGACAACATTCCGGGTGAACTGATTCAAGCAGGAGGTGACCCCGTAATAAACATTCTAACTAACATGTGCAACAAGATCTGGCAGACACGAAAATGGCCAACCCCCTGGACGCAATCGCTGGTTATCACGCTCCCAAAAAGGGTAATCTACAGATGTGTCAGAACTACCGTACAATCAGCCTGATTAGTCACCCCAGCAAAGTCATGCTTATGATCATATTGAACAGACTGAAACCACAAGCAGAGCAAATCATTTCGGAAGAGCAGGCGGGCTTCAGAGCAGGAAGAAGCACAACGGAGCAAATCTTTAACCTGCGAGTGCTCTGTGAAAAACATCTCCAACACCAGAGTGACCTCTATCATGTCTTTATAGACTTTAAAAAAGCGTTCGACAGAGTGTGGCATGCGGCCCTGTGGGCAACTTTGCACAAATTCAAAATAAATGCAAACCTCATTGAGGGGATCAAGAACCTTTACAACAGAGCAACCAGCGCAGTACTCTTCAACAGCAAGCTGGGAGATTGGTTCAAGGCCAATTTTGGTGTCAGACAAGGATGTCTACTTTCCCCAATCCTCTTCAACCTCTTCCTTGAAAGGATCATGACAGATGTGCTAGAAGACCATGTCGGAACAGTCGGCATCGGAGGGAGAAGTATAACCAACCTACGCTTCGCCGATGACATTGACGGCGAAGCAGGTAGCGAGGACGAACTAAAAGAATTCCTCGCAAAGCTAGAGAAAACAACAAATGCGTACGGCATGGAAATCAATGCAGAAAAGACCAAGGTCATGGCAAATAGTAAATTCACAAGTGAGATTCGGATAAACGGGCAAAAACTTGAAGAAGTCTCCACCTTCAAATATCTAGGGGCCATAATATCCGACGAAGGCTCAAAGCCAGAAATTCTTGCCAGAATAGCCCAAACAATGGCAGCATTGAGTAAATTAAAGCACATCTGGTAAAGTAAGAAGCTCTCCCTGAGAACAAAGATCCGGCTAATGCGCTCTCTGGCGATGTCGGTCTTTTTGTATGGTTGTGAGGCTTGGACGCTCACTGCAGACCTCCAAAGAAGAATCAATGCGCTGGAGATGAGATGTTTCAGAAAGATATTGAACATCTCCTACTCAGCGCACATCACAAACGAAGCGGTCCACAACACAATAAGTACTGTCATTGGCCCCTACGAGGACCTACTCACATCAATTAAGAAGAGGAAATTACGATGGTACGGACACGTGACAAGAACTGGAGGTCTCGCAAAAACTATATTGCAAGGTACAGTCCAGGGAGGAAGGAAAAGAGGCAGACAAAAGAAGATATGGGAGGACGATATCAAAGAGTGGACAGGCCTGTCATTGAGCGACTCTCAAAGGGCAGCACAGGACAGGGAAAAATGGCGTGTGTTAGTGAGCAGTTCACGATGGTGCCCCAACGACCCAACAACGGGTTAAGGGATAGTTCAATTTCAAGTTCAACTCACATTGTTCTGGTGTCTACACTGTAGGGTTCTCTTCTTTTTCGAAGTAGTAACTCTCGCTGTTCTAATGTCTCTGACGCTCTTGATGTTCAATTTCTTTCGCGCCCCATCTGCAATAAGGCATCTCATGCAATTTTGTAAACCTGTTTTTAAACAATTGTTTCATTGTAATTCAAATAAAAATGCACAAATCTTTAATCATATTGTGACAACCATCTAAAAATGAGAGTGTTGCAAGGAATAAAAAAAAGAGTGCCTTCATAAATGGTATTAAATGCATCTCATCTTAGAAGTATCTTTTATATACTACTGATCCATATATATATATATATATATATATATATATATATATATATATATATATATATATATATATATATATATATATATATATATATATATATATATATATATGATTATATATGATATATGAATTTAAAAGTTAGTAATATATAGTAATTTAATCTTTGCATATCACAGGGCAGTCTTAACGCATAGGCATGTTGGGCATTTGCCCGGGGGCCCACGAGCATAGAGGGCCCATGGGAATATGTTTATTTATATATATTATGGGTTTTTTTTATTCCTGTGGGGAGGGGCCCAACACTAGTTTTTTATCCGGGGGCCTAAACTGGTGTAAAGACGGCTCTGGCATATCATATAATATTAATAAATAGGATTATGAAAATTCTATGGAAATATAACAGTAACAAAGTATACATTATGACGCTAATAGTAATTTTTTTTTAAAATATCTTAATTCACCTTTAAAAGTAAATTTTGATTCTTGCTCTCAAAACAATGCCTTGATCAAATCCAAATGAAATTGATAGTATTGATAGTGTTATTCGAAGATGACATTGAAATAAATTGTAAATAATACGATCAAATCCATATTATAGTTGTATTCGAAGATGAAATAACTAGTAAATAATACCCTAAAACAAATTAAAATAGACTTTCTATGGCAAATAATTGATTTAATGCCCTATGTATACATTCTCTGAATCGTTTACATTCAGTTCCAGAAAGTTAAAGAAACAACTCAATAAATTTCCGGTTCATGAAATCGTAATCATCGTTTATTTTTTTTTAAAAATATAGTTGTATTCGATATTCGAAATTGAAACTAATAGAAAACTAAAATATATGAGAAAACAAATTAAAATAGACTTTCGGGCGTAAGAAAATGATTTCAGACTTAATTATTACACATTTAAGCGATTTTAAGTAATTCCAATTTAGTTCTAGAAAATACATTTGAATTAAAAGCTCAGTATTTTGTTTCTATTTCGAGAAAAGTATCGTCAAAGGAAATAGGAGCAATAACTCTAGGTTCATTAACATAATTATAGAAATTTTCATTTCCAATTTATCAAATTATATAATTAAAAAATTGAATGGGCCCCGGACCCCAAACGGTGACTTATGTAAAGTTAAAAACCCTTCTAGATTTTAATGCGGATAATAATGGATTCATGTGCCAAATTTTGTCGAGATTCATTAATCTATTGAAAAACGTATGTGACACATCCGCCACAGTACATACTGCTAACAAAGTTTGATTTATATATATATATATATATATATATATATATATATATATATATATATATATATATATATTTATAGAGAGAGAGAGAGAGAAATACTTTATTGTCTAGTCGTTCTCCTGACCAACGCTTTGCTAAAAAGAAACCAGCTAAAAATCTCCACTCTTGGTGCTAATTGAGATTGTTAATAAGCTAGAAAAAAACGCTTTTAAAAATGTATTGTTTTATTTAGTCTCAGGCTTAAATATTGTCTTGTGGATATACTTATTAATCTGCGTTCTTAAAACAAAGTAACTTTGCACATTTTAAAAGAAAATACATAAGACAATCTAATCTGATATTAAATTATAGTTTCTTTCATTAATGTTTTCTGTTGAGACAGAATTCATATTTCTTTGTTTCGTTAGTGACATTCTCTTTGGAAGGATGTCAACAAAGTTTTTTTAACACGCCTTACAATTCCTGCAGCGAACCTCAAGATTTGGGCATCGCAATATAGGTATTGTCCACTGTCCACAGTTCTAGTCCTGCATGGCATGTCCGCATTCCTTATCGCTCCAGGGCATTCGGTCAGCAGATATCTCATAGTCTCCTAGGCCATACCATATACACGTCAATGTGCCCCTTAGTCATGGTTATTTATAAACCCACTGGTTTGTTATTGAAACTATTAGATCGATGATTAGACTGACTTTCACATGTCAATACAGTCGAACACTCCTGTATTATTTCGTCACAGATCATTTGTGAAGTACATATACCTTGAGATAAGGCTGAACCATGTAGATCCTGGATCCGGTGCTATTCTAAATCGGTTGCATAGAGAGCTATTCTTGGAAATGAAACAATCCAAAAGATATATATTTCTCGTATGAAGTCATCTCGGGTACCACCGATATTTTGAATTAGTTTGAACAACATGACAAGATATCTGGGAACACAATTTGTGTCAGCAGTTGGTCATTGTTCTCAATGGCGAAGTCTGTCAACATCGGCTGGTGGGTCTGCCCTCTAGGTGCGAGCTAAGCCTCAAACTCAAAGTGCTTGGACGTGTCTCTGTTGATCTGCTGACCCAGTGTAAGTGTGATGGTGTTGTGCTAGTTTTGTCTAAGTTTTATTCTGAGAAAAAAAAGACAAATTGTTGATGCTTATTTTCACTGTGTACAGTAACAGTTGAATTTAGGGCTGAAAATTCATAACCACTAAGAGAACAGGTCTTCGATTTATGGAAATGCTAAACAATGATTTAAGAAATTAAAAAACTAACCTCCGTGTTTTATTTTTGAAAACTTGACGTCACCGAACGGAAAACCTAATACTAGAGATAATATCGTGTTGACTGATGAAAAATCACCTGCCTCTAACGTCTGACTCTATTCGTTTGACTCTGTTTGTCTGACTCTGTTCGCCTGACTCTGTTCGCCTGACTCTGTTCGCCTGACTCTGTTCGCCTGACTCTGTTCGCCTGACTCTGTTCGCCTGACTCTGTTCGCCTGACTCTGTTCGCCTGACTCTGTTCGTCTGACCCTATCGTTTGATAATGTTGTCTGACTCTATGTGAGTTAATGTTTTTGGTTTATGTTTGTTAACGCTTAAAGATCTGGAGGGATGCTGCTATTGACCATGGAGATTCTGTTGAGTTCAGCTCTCCTGCTCTTGGCCCCACATCTTGTGTTCTCGGCACCTCGGCTACAGACCACTGTCGGTAAGACTAACAAATAAATAATTGTAGAAGGCCGAGATTGATGTTTGTATCGGGATTAAAAACAATCTAACTACAAATGTTTTGTGGAGTTAATCAATTACTTTACAGACGGTAAAGATGACAGTATTTCTTTTATTATAATTGATTTGTCTATCTCTCTCTGTTTCTGTCTTTTGTCTTCTCATTCAACATTATTTCACCTCCCACTGACCGCGGCCACTTCAGTCAAGCTGGCCTACGAAAGCAATGACACCGGAGCTGGCCGAATGCCTGGTCGTTTAAGAGTCAGATCCAACGATATAATTCTGAACTTGACCCGTGTCGACCACATTGACCTTGACATTGGCCTCTACACCATGAGCTCCGACAATGTCGGCAGTTGGCGTTACAAAAAGGAAACCGTTGGAATGGTTGAGGTTGGTGGATTGTGTGTCTTTTTCCTTACAAAACGTTTAAGTTGGATTTAGGATAAGGTGTTGGGTTAGGGTTAGTGTTAGGCTTGTAGTTCAGGTGGGTATTTGGTTAGAGTTAGGGTTGGGGTAAGGGTTAGCGTTAGGGTTGGGTAAGGGTTAGCGTTAGGTTTGGTGTAAGGGTTAGCATTAGGGTTGGGATAAGGGTTACGTTAGGGTTGGGGTAAGGGTTACGTTAGGGTTGGGGTAAGGGTTACGTTAGGCTTGGGGTATGGGTTAGCGTTAGGGTTAGTGTCAGGATTCGGGTTAGTGTTGGGTTTAGGCTTGGTTTTAGCGCTAAGGTTAAGGTTAGGAATGGTGATAGGTTTAGGGTTAGTGTTAGGGTTGGTGTTTGAGTTGGGTTTAAGGTTAGGTTTTAGTATAGGGTTAGGGTTGGGGTTAGGGTTAGGATTTACGTTCGGGTAGGGTTTAATTTTAGAGTTACGTTTAATATTTGGTTCTGGGTTAGGTTAGGATTTTTTGTTTTATGATTTTTGGTTAGGTCTCTTTAGCTTGAAATATGTAAATGTTAAATGAAAAGTAGCAAATTACTATTAAATAACAATGAAATTGATGCTACGTTTGCTCAAGACATAAAGGCTGTTTAATTAAATATCATAAATGTACGTGCATTTGTTTGACCTCTTTTAATCAGTGTATTTGATGTTTACCTCGTGACTTGGGTGATGGTTTAAGAGAACCTTTATGTAATAAACATATTTATTTAAAACAATTGAATCTGATTGAAAATATATATTTTTTTTAAATTACTGTTTATTTTTTACTACAGTGTATTTTTGTTCCCTTTTCTCGGCCGAACAACCCTACAGAGGAAAATGGGGGAGGGATGTAACCCTTTTATTCGTTCAGACTTAATCAGGGGAGTTTTATATCTCCGTGCACACCCCACTCCCCACCGCCCTATATCCATATCCATGGCGTAGAATTCCCTCAATGAACAATCATGAATCGACGGTTATTTCCCACAACTACACGTATCGTGTAAGTAAAATAACTTAACCTTGGATCATAACATGATATGACTACTTCACACCCGCCCAACATTTTGAATATCTAATGGACCGGCAAATACGAAAGTCTTTGTGTCGTTCTCCGTAAACAATTACGGGAAATCCCGCACCAATAAAAAAAAACTAGGTAGGAAGTTCTTATGACCTGAGCGGTCAACAGTAGCGTAGCTAAGGGAGGGGGGGTCCAAATTCGAAAATTTGAGGGGGGGGGTCCCAAAGGAGTGTACATTATCTCATGTCATGATGTCAAATGTCAAAATGCTTGCCCCACAAACAGACCGAGCCCACGGGCCCACAAATCCCTAGCTACGTCACTGGCTGTCAAGTGTGTTTATGTCATGTAACGTAAGTTAAACACTTGCCACAGGAATTAAAACCAAATTAAATCCAGGGCAGGAGTGGGAAATCAACACCAGCACCCATTGGGGGGGTGCCATTGTCATATTTGGATGGCGTCTCATCTAAGCTCCCGTTGGGGGGGTGCCATTGTCATATTTGGGTGGCGTCTCATCTAAGCTCCCGTTGGGGGGGGTGCCATTGTCATATTTGGATGGCGTCTCATCTAAGCTCCCGTTGGGGGGGGGGTGCCATTGTCATATTTGGATGGCGTCTCATCTAAGCTCCCGTTGGGGGGGTGCCATTGTCATATTTGGATGGCGTCTCATCTAAGCTCCCGTTGGGGGAGTGCCATTGTCATATTTGGATGGCGTCTCATCTAAGCTCCCGTTGGGGGGGGTGCCATTGTCATATTTGGGTGGCGTCTTATCTAAGCTCCCGTTGGGGGGGTGCCATTGTCATAGCTGGGTGGCGTCTTATCTAAGCTCCCGTTGGGGGGTGCCATTGTCATATTTGGGTGGCGTCTTATCTAAGCTCCCGTTGGGGGGGTGCCATTGTCATATTTGGGTGGCGTCTTATCTAAGCTCCCGTTGGGGGGGGTGCCATTGTCATATTTGGGTGGCGTCTTATCTAAGCTCCAGTTGGGAGGGGGTGCCATTGTCATATTTGGGTGGCGTCTTATCTAAGCTCCCGTTGGGGGGGTGCCATTGTCATATTAGGGTGGCGTCTTATCTAAGCTCCCGTTGGGGGGGGGGTGCCATTGTCAAATTTGGGTGGTGTCTTATCTAAGCTCCCGTTGGGGGGGGGGTGCCATTGTCATATTTGGGTGGCGTCTTATCTAAGCTCCCGTTGGGGGGTGCCATTGTCATATTTGGGTGGCGTCTTATCTAAGCTCCCGTTGGGGGGTGCCATTGTCATATTTGGGTGGCGTCTTATCTAAGCTCCCGTTGTGGGGGTGCCATTGTCATATTTGGGTGGCGTCTTATCTAAGCTCCCGTTGGGGGGTGCCATTGTCATATTTGGGTGGCGTCTTATCTAAGCTCCCGTTGGGGGGGTGCCATTGTCATATTTGGGTGGCGTCTTATCTAAGCTCCCGTTGGGGGGTGCCATTGTCATATTTGGGTGGCGTCTTATCTAAGCTCCCGTTGGGGGGGTGCCATTGTCATATTTGGGTGGCGTCTTATCTAAGCTCCCGTTGGGGGGGTGCCATTGTCATATTTGGGTGGCGTCTTATCTAAGCTCCCGATGATTTTCGAATACAATGTCGGTTGTTTTCTTTTGTAGATAAATAGAAGTAAAAAAAGATTTTGAAAAACCACGTTTTTATAAGTGGACTAAAAAGAAGAAAATAATTTAAAACTTATTAGTTCAAGTACTTCGATTTAATATGACTAAAAACGTGGGGCGGGCGCTTATGAGGTTTAACATATGCGGTTCACTCATTCTCTCACTTATAGATCTCTCTTTTGCCTTCTACATTAGAAATCTTTAATTTTTATACCAAACACCCACCCCACGTTTTTAGTCATATTAAATCGAACTACTTGAACTAATAAATTTTAAATTATTTTCTTCTTTTTAGTCCGCTTATAAAAACGTGGTTTTTAAAAATCCTTTTTTTACTTCTATTTATTTTATTCTTTTTAGTCACTTCTAACAACCTGGTTTTTAAAAATATTTTTTTACCTCTATTTATTTTACCAAACACCTCACAAGCGCCCGCCCAACGTTTTAAAAACATTGTGATGTGGTCACGGGGCGAACTCACAGATGTCAACAAAAGCCGACGGTACAGATGCTTTTATATAGACTATAGATAAACTTAAAATTTCAATAATTAAATAATGGTACATTCGATCGATCTGAAATTTTGATACAATGCATTGTCATCCAAGATCTATCTGTGGTAAAATTTTCAGATCTCTAGGACCATCAGAAGTGGTTCAATTTTACGTTGGCAGATTTGAAAAAAATCTTGGACAATGCCTCACCAACGAAAGCGAGCTAATAAAAACGTAGTAATAAAACAAACCCGTAAAAACAAAGTTTTTGACTATAAATCCCTTATATATGAGACATAACTAACAGTAGTGATTATTTTTAAACATTTACAGACTGATACTGAGTGATGTCCCTTGTCTTTAATAAATGGGGGTGGGATGTGAGGGGGTGTCGGCACGACGGTCGTCGTCAACACGACGGTCGGCGTCAACTCAAACTCACGTGGAACCTGAATTTAAAAAAAAATAACAAACAGTGAATTTTGAATTACATACCTCATATAAGGATAAACTAAAAATGCATTAATTTAATTATGGTACGTTCGATCGATCTGAAATTTTGATACGATGCATTGTTAGGTTCGACGGGTCCGTGTGCCAAATTTCAGTTTGATCGGATCATGGGAAATGGGTCATTTTTGCATTCTGTTTTTCCGCCCGCCGAGCCCAAGACAGACAGACAGACAGAGAGAGAGAGAGAGAGAGAGACAGAGAGAGACGGCCGTGAAGTTAATATAAGGGATTTAATAAAACAAACCCGTAAAAACAAAGTTTTTGACTATAAATCCCTTATATATGAGACATAACTAACAGTAGTGATTATTTTTAAACATTTACAGACTGACACTGAGTGATGTCCCTTGTCTTTAATAAAGGGGGGGGGGTGGGATGTGAGGGGGTTTCGGCACGACGGTCGTCGTCAACACGACCGTCGGCGTCAACTCAAACTCACGTGGAACTGGAATTTTAAAAAAAATGACAAACAGTGAATTTTGAATTACATACCTCATATAAGGATAAACTAAAAATGCATTAATTTAATTATGGTACGTTCGATCGATCTGAAATTTTGATACGATGCATTGTTAGGTTCGATGGGTCCGTGTGCCAAATTTCAGTTTGATCGGATCATGGGAAATGGGTCATTTTTGACTTCTGTTTTTCCGCCCGCCGAGCCCAAGACAGACAGACAGAGAGAGAGAGAGAGAGAGAGAGAGAGACGCCGGTGAAGTTAATATAAGGGATTTAATAAAACAAACCCGTAAAAACAAAGTTTTTGACTATAAATCCCTTATATATGAGACATAACTAACAGTATTGATTATTTTCAAACATTTACAGACTGAATCTGTCTTAACACAAGTTTGCTTCATAACCCTAGGGGGGAGGGGTGGTTGGGAGGGGGAGAGGGGAAAAGTCTGGTCACCGATTCGCTTGACCGAGCTCAGAGTGACACGTAAAATGTAAACAAAAGCGCACCGTCGTTTCGTTGGGTCGCCTCAATGCTCAAACTTTCACGTGGCAAAAAAACAATAACAAATCGTGAATTTAAATTACATACCTCATATAAGGATAAACTAAAAATGCATTAATTTAATTACGGTACGTTCGATCGATCTGAAATTTTGATACGATGCATTGTTAGGTAAGACGGGTCCGTGTGCCAAATTTCAGTTCGATCGGATCATTGGAAGTGGGTCATTTTCGACTTTTGTTTTTCCGCCCGCCGAGCCCATGAGATGATGAGAGAGAGACAGAGAGAGACGGCCGTGAAGTTAATATAAGGGATTTAAAAAACAAACCCGTAAAAACAAAGTTTTTGACTATAAATCCCTTATATATGAGACAGAACTTAAAGTATTTACAAATATCTACAGACTGAATCTGTCTTTACTCCCCTTTGCTTTTAACCCAAAAAGGGTGGGGTTGGGGTGGGAGAGGGGAAAGGTCTTGTCACCGATCGCTGGGGAAAGTTCACCGTGAAACGCCAAATGTAAACAAAAGCACGCCGCTTTACCTGGTTTAAGCACGAGACGTGTTCACACCGGTGGCTGGCCTGAAGTCAAGTGACCCGTAAAATGTAAACGATAGTGACCTCTACATATAGTTTATATAGATAAACTAAAAATGGATTAATTTAATTACGGTACGTTCGATCGATCTGAAATTTTGATACTATGCATTGTTAGGTTAGACGGGTCCGTGTGCCAAATTTCAGTTCGATCGGATCACGGGAAGTGGGTCATTTTCGACTTTTGTTTTTCCGCCCGCCGAGCCCATGAGATGATGAGAGAGAGACAGACAGAGACGGCCGCGAAGTTAATATAAGGGATTTAATTAAACAACCCCGTAAAAACAAAGTTTTTGACTATAAATCCCTTATAGATGAGACATAACTAAAAGTATTGATTATATTCAAACATTTACAGACTGAATCTGTCTTAACTCAACTTTGCATCATAACCCTAGTGGGGGGGGGGAGGGGTGGGTGGGGGGAGAGGGGAAAAGTCTGGTCACCGATTCGCTTGACCGAGCTCAGAGTGACACGTAAAATGTAAACAAAAGCGCACCGTCGTTTCGTTGGGTCGCCTCAATGCTCAAACTTTCACGTGGCAAAAAAACAATAACAAATCGTGAATTAAAATTACATACCTCATATAAGGATAAACTAAAAATGCATTAATTTAATTACGGTACGTTCGATCGATCTGAAATTTTGATACGATGCATTGTTAGGTAAGACGGGTCCGTGTGCCAAATTTCAGTTCGATCGGATCATTGGAAGTGGGTCATTTTCGACTTTTGTTTTTCCGCCCGCCGAGCCCATGAGATGATGAGAGAGAGACAGAGAGAGAGACAGACAGACAGAGAGAGACGGCGGTGAAGTTAATATAAGGGATTTAAAAAGTACGGTAACTTGGTTATGTCATTGGTATGTTATCTCCTTTGAAAAAATCAATCGCGTAATGTCATGAAAGTAAAACGGTATCATGTTCTACAGAACAACACGTCATCAAGTCATGATAGCATTTCCTGGACTTCCACGAAATCCGCGCTCTCGTTATTGAGGCAAGGGCGATTTCTCTCGACAACGAACTAGATTCAGTGAAACTGAAGTTCAAAGTTGAAGATATCGCACAATGCCAGGTATATCTTGAGGGCTTGATCCTACTTCATCCTCGTCCGATGAACGTGGCTGTGCGTGCCGACCACACTGAATATAACCCTCTGAGTATTAGCCCCAACCCCCACCCTCTCCCCGCCCTCACCCCCAAAAGCATCATGTCTGTGTTTTATTTTTATTAATAAATATCAGATTTCATTCTTTCCGTCTCGAATTTGTGCGTGGAATCAATCCAGGAAAACCAACACACTGTCACTGTCACCATTTAAAACTCTAATAAAAATGCAAGACTAAACATAGATCATGGATAAGCGTAGTACGCCATAATCTACTGCATAGAATGCGCGTCCGTAATAGATAAGATGAAGATAAAAATAAAATGACTGTCAATCTAACACACACAAAATTCGTGTACATATATAAACAACACACAAAACAATCATAGCATATGAGTCTCGAACGATAGCGAGTAAATATATACTCCATATTTGAAAAATAAAATGTAGTAATTGATGAAGAACTTGGGGTGGTGTATTAATATAAAATAAGAACCGTCAGCGCTTGGTACTTGAACCTACCTTTGATTCAATCCGATTGCGAACATGTAGATTCCATGAATACTAATTATTCTGTCGTTTTGTTCGTCTTTTCTTGATCTTATGTATTACAATGACAAGTAAATGAAATGTATAACACTAAAACTAACTCTCGTCCTCAGCATGTCGCCTACTACCAGGACTTATCTCGTCAAGCTTCATTCCAGGTGACACGTCTCAAAACGTCTGTAGGAGGCAGGACTCATCTACAATTTGTAAGTCGGTTGTGCTTCACCGACATTTATAACTACAGAATAAGATAAAATTCATAATAGCTTATAAATATTGTTTTTAAAAATGAGTTTCTACTTGTAAGAAACTAAAATTTGATCTTTGCTTTGGGAGTCTAGCCTAAGACTGGTGACATATCGCCAGAGACTCGATGGTACTGGGAAATGAACTTGTCTCATAATAATGGGACCAACCGTCACGGGTCGCCAGAGATTATCGTCAACGCGTGATCAAATGTTTCAAGTGATTTCAGAGTATTTTATGTTTAACATCAACTAACATTACCGCTGGTCTTAATTTGAGCGTCGTTGCGTACGTGTTACCCTATAGTAGTTTGTAGAATGCAATAATTAAATTTAAGATGAATTTTAATTCTTTACATAATTAACATTTAAAGGGGCTGTTTAATTCTTCTCGACTGGAATTCGGACGTGGAAAGGGTTCCTGAACAAACCAGGAAGATTCTAATAAAAATGAAAGAGTAGACACAAAAAAATGGATAAACGTAGGACGCAAAAATCTTTTGTAAAGATGGAGCGTCTGTAAAAATATATTATAAGATGTCAAAACTAAAATTCTAGATTCTTATTTCAAAACGAGGCAAGCTGAAAACGTTAGCGTTTGCACAGACGCTGGTCACGGTTTGAAACAGTCAGATGTCATTAGCAATATTGGCTGCTATGTATTTTTGAACAAAAATTAATTATGAGTTCATTAAAAGCGAACGAATCGTTTGTACATCAAATAAATTTAAACAAAACATTCCCATCAACATTCAAATCTTTTGGTCATGGTAATAAAAAAACAAACAAAAACAACACCAAAAAAGGACCCAAAAAAACAACATTTCGTATAATTAAACATACTAACAAAAAAAACTGAGCGACTAAAATATCACGTGACTTAGACATTGATGTCAGTCAACTGATAATATGCAATGATCAGCTTCTTGTGTTTGAAGATCTGTGACCACTCTGTATTATATTTTAGAAAGGCATCTTCAGGCATCAGGATGGGAAGTATCTCCTCCACAAAGAGGCTCGGGTTAAACGGGATTTGACGTCATTTACTGCGTCATCACGGTCACGTGACGTGTACAGACTCGAGTTGTTGGCACAAGGACTTCCACTTCCACGTTCAACTGGTCAAGACGAAGGTCGGCCCTCTTTAATTAACAATTTTACATTAGACTTAGGGGACGCCCATAAAGTACGTCACGCTCCAGAGGGGGGAGGGGGTTTAAGAAAGTGTGACAGTTTGTGACAGGGTGACGTCACGGCGTTTTAGGTAAAATTTGAATTATTTTGTTAATAAAACCCATTTTTTGTTCAAAAGTGTGACGTACTTTAGGGGGGGGGGTCCGAGATTGGTGACAGTTTGTGACAGGGGGAGGGGGAGTTAAACAGGGTCAAAGATAGCGTGACGTACATTATGGACGGCCTAATAGCATCTGACACGAGGCTTATAAAGAGTAAAAAGTGGATGGAGGGGTGGGGGGCTATTTATTTCAATTCATAAAAAAAGGAAGAGGGTAAAAGATTGTGGGTTGAATGTATTGGAAATGTCACTATTGATATCCTCTTCGTTAATGTGGAATTCGTATCTATCGTAACTGGGACAACTTTCGTATCTATCGTAACTGGGACAACTTTCGTATCTATCGTAACTGAGACAACTTTCGTATCTATCGTAACTGGGACAACTTTCGTATCTATCGTAACTGGGACAACTTTCGTATCTATCGTAACTGGGACAACTTTCGTATCTATCGTAACTGGGACAACTTTCGTATCTATCGTAACTGGGACAACTTTCGTATCTATCGTAACTGGGACAACTTTCGTATCTATCGTAACTGGGACAACTTTCGTATCTATCGTAACTGGGACAACTTTCTTATCTATCGTAACTGGGACAACTTTCGTATCTATCGTAACTGGGACAACTTTCGTATCTATCGTAACTGGGACAACTTTCGTATCTATCGTAACTGGGACAACTTTCGTATCTATCGTAACTGGGACAACTTTCGTATATATCGTAACTGGGACAACTTTCGTATCTATCGTAACTGGGACAACTTTCGTATCTATCGTAACTGGGACAACTTTCGTATCTATCGTAACTGGGACAACTTTCGTATCTATCGTAACTGGGACAACTTTCGTATCTATCGTAACTGGGACAACTTTCGTATCTATCGTAACTGGGACAACTTTCGTATCTATCGTAACTGGGACAACATTTTCTTTATTGTACTTGTTGATTAGAATGGACGGAGGGGTTTAGTAAGTTGGGGTATTGAGTGTAAGGAAGGTCAAGGATACAGATGTCGTTATGGACGTGAAGGTCAAGGATACAGGTGTCGTAAGGTAGTGCAGGTCAAGGATACAGGTGTCGTGAGGTTAGAACCATAATTCCCATTACGGTGTAAGGCATTGCGTTTTAACAGCTCGTTGGCAAAGAGGGGTAACTTGGAGTGTTGGCAAAGAGGGGTAACTTCGAGTTTTGCAATTTCTCCCCCTTGTTGTTGGCACTTTTTTATTTTCGTGTTTATAATCTTCAAAGAGTAGATTTAAAATGCCCTTTCTTTAATATCTTTCTTCAGCATTGCGAACTGCGGCGTCGTTGGATAAAGATCAACAGAACAAGCCCGTGTACTACATAGACGTAGTAGCAGTGGTAGACTACAAGGCTTTCAGCAGGTTTCTGGGTGAATCAGGGAACAGAACCGTGGCCCTGCAGAATATATTAGAGTATTATACCTTTGTTATCTCAGGGGTAGGTAACTCATTTCAAAAACAAAATAAAAAGAAGAAGAATGGGGGTTTTCTTAATGAAATAAATGTTTGACTTCATTCTCATAAAGTTACGGAATTTCTTTTAATGCAGGATTCTGCTCTTGTTGTATTTTTAAATTGTTTAAACTATTTGCTCCGAAACCTGTTTATAGATCAATAAATGATGTAGCATTTCATCTATTTATTAGCAGTGACATAGTCGAGGTGTGTGCTCGCAAGGGGCTGTACTCCCCAAGCACAGTTTTATTTTAAATTATTATTTTTTATTTTTTATTTAATTGATTGATCGTAATTTTAACCAATGGCAAAGTTGTTATTGATGTTTTCATGACATATGTCGAGAAAAAAATATCATACTATTTGATGACGTCAGCGTTGGGTCCAATCACCTGTGTATATTTAGACATAAAAACAAGTCAAAATATCATTGTCACGCATTCATTTGTTGATTATTAATCTGTTACTATCATACAATTGTCCAATTTGATCCAATCCAATTGGTCTATACTTTTCTATTGATCTATCCAATTACTCTATTCTGATCTATTGATCTAAACCAATTGCTCTATTCTGATATATTAATCCAATGCCATTGTTATATTTCGATCTGTTGATTTGGTCTCCAAACTTCTCTCATGACGTCCAGGTCGACCTACTCTACCAGGGGATCAAATCCACAAACTACAGTCTACGTGTCGGTCTCAGCAAAGTTGTGGTAGCGGAGGTAATCAATTCTTGTTCTTAGGGGCTGACCATAAATGATGTCATGCGATTTTGGCCGACTTTTAATACCCTCTCCCCCCCCCCGTCACAAAAACTTTGATCGCCCCTCCAATATGACGACACACAGCTTTGACCCCCTCCCCCTCTCTAAATGCCGTATTTTTACATTGAAAATTAGCATGTTGAAAATGACTTCTTGGTCATTTAGATACGTATTTAGTGTTAGGCTGCACTTTAATTTCGAAACACGTTTGAAGCCATGTAAAACGTCATTAAATAAATTGCAAGCAATCAAATATTTAAGTGGAGCTTTTATTTAAATTTGCGTGGTTTTTATTTGAGTTCACATTTCTTAAACGCTTTGTCACAAATACGTGACCCCGCCTTTCCCCTAGGCGCGTGACTTCATTTATGTACGGCCCCTTAAGATTGACTACATATGTCATCATACACAACATATCAAACAAGACTTTATTAAACTTCATTAAAAATGTATCACATCATAAGATTTATGTCACTTTACTTGCGTCGTAAAGAGCTGATCAATGTATTTCATGTATATAATAATAATAATAATAATAATAAATCTATAATTTTTATAGCGCTGTATCCCAGCAAGGAGCCGGGCTCACAGCGCTTTACATGGAGATCATAACATATAATAGTTTAAATAAACATTCCAATCCTAATAACCACATAAATGACAGTACAATACACATAAGCTACGTTAATCATTAAAAAGAAATGTTGTTTCTTTAACTTTGAAAATAAATTTTGAAAAGATGCGTCTTAAGTGCAGTCTTGAAGGACTTGGTAGATGAAATACTCCGGACGTGTAATGGTAGAGAATTCCATTGTTTGTCTGCACAAAAAGAGAATGACCTTTCGCCAAATGTTTTAGTTCGTATACTTCTTAATGTATTTATAAGACAACAATCTTAAATTATATTTTGTATTTTAATGAAACGATACACGAACAAAGTCAATTACCAATTTAGTTCATACACAAAGTCGTCTTACGGCAGGTTTTTTTTTATCTTAAAGCTTTAAAATTAACATGACCTAACCAGTGTCTCCAGACCTGTTATAATATTTAGCATTTAGGGTGTTCAATAACAAAAACGCCAGTTGCGGTGTGTAAAACTTCAAATAATAAAACGAGTGCGCCATTTTGACCAAGCTAATCCTGAATCCCTTATTCTACCCCCCTCTCCCCAACTCCCCGGCATGTACAACATGGCCACCCATTAGAGGGCTTTTTGCTGAATCTTGAATATCGCTATTTATATCTTGGCTCCTCCCACCACTAGTCTTTTTGCAAGTTTTACCCTTTGAACTTTATCGGAGAAACACAAGATTCTAATTGGACCAAATGACTGTCCAGTGGGCGAAAATAAATTATCCTCGATATCCTATCAACTGCCAAATTATATTTAACATCCCACTTTCACTCAAATACACAAAATTTCTTACCCTCCTTTTCATTTGTGTGTACACAGGAGTCATCGACGTCACAATTCACAGAAAACAACTTACATGGTGAAACGGTCAATGGCGATGCAGCTCTGAACTCCTTTGTTCAGTTTCTTGCCGGAAGTGGGCGTTCATTGGTCAGCCCTTATGATGCCGCCATATTGTTTTCTGGGTAAGAAACTCATGAGGCTCTCATATTTTAACTTGCAATTAAAAAGAAACAAAAATATTTTGTTTCCAAGCACAATAGTTTGAACTATTCCTCAAAATTTAATGGAAACTTTTTGAAACATTAACATTTGTTCCTTATTGTAAGAGGATTACTTTCACGCTTTTAATTCCAAAAATTATATAACTGTACTAAGTTCATGTCTCTGTTGTAAATCAAAGCCTTTTTTCTGCCCATTCAACATAGTGAAAAATATAGATGTCAGATAAGTATAGCATATATAAATCACACTAGCTAGATGTCACATCGTTATGACACATAGATATCATAAAAATAAAACATGAGAATAACATAATTCTTGCAGTTCCCTTATGCTTTATTTTTTGTTTCATCACTAATAATGTATATTCATTTGCCTGTTGTCTTCTAGATACGATATGTACAGATATGAATTTTTGGACAAAACAGACTTATTGGGTAAGTACTTGCCAGATACAGCCTCCGGGGCATTGTGCTAGCCACACAATCCCTTGCTCGTTAGTGGTGGCTCAATGAAACTTGTGAAAGCTACTTCACTTGCCACATAGGCCGTCATGGTCTGAAAATGGGTTATTATTAGTATACAGTTTGACAGACAAACAACAAACAGACAGACAAATCAAAAGTTAGGAGCGATGGGTGGATAAATGGATGGACGGATTGGTAGATGGATGGCTGGATGGATGGATGGATTGATGGTGGATGGATGGAGGGATGGATGAAAGGATGGATAGATAAAAGTTTTTAAAAATCTATGACTTGTCTTAAAATGTGTTGCCTTTCTTTTTTTATATATTTTTTAAAAATTTTGTCAAAGAACTTTACACTGAGAATATTCATGCTGGCATGCTTTTCGAGATTTTAATTCCAGACTTAGTATTTTGATATAGGAAAAAAAAACATCGTGAACTTTAAAAATTCCACATTACGTTTAATGCAGTAACACGCATTTTTTTCAAATAGATTTCTTCAGCGTTAAGATGTTATCGTTGTTTTTTTTATCCCTAAGGTATCGCCAAAAAAGGAACCCTCTGCGATACTGACGGGACCAGTGCTTCAGTAGTGGAGGATCTTGGCGGTTTTATGTGTATCGATACCGCAGCCCACGAGATCGGCCACATGTAATCGTCTTTAAACACTTCAACACACTTTTACTTTTATCTTGAAACGATGCCTAGCACTTCCAATATTTTGGTTTGAAATATCCTGTTATCTTTAACCGATATTACATAAAATTCAATCATCGAGTCTATTTAAAAGGTTTTTACTCAATATATTTTTTTTTAATTTTGGGAACATGTTTTCGAAACAATAACTTTAAATAATGTAAGACATGCAATGTTGTTCATCATTGTCTTCTGTATTTCATATCTCCAGTTTAAGTGCGGAACACGACGATGACCTAAATGGGTGTTCTTACGATGATCACAACATCATGGCTTCGGCCGCTACTTCAGAGCAGGACCGAGACAATACAAACCCTTGGAAGTTTTCAGTATGCAGCTTGGATTACTTTAGTGAGTTCCTGGCCAGTCTGATGGAAACAAGGTGAGACACTTCTTTCTAACTAATGGGTAGCATTTGATTTAACAGTGTAACTTAACAGATTTACTCATGCAATACAATTTCAGTGATGAAAATTCCTAAATAATATTTCATGTTTCTGTTGCTTTTTTATAAATAATCTCTGACTGTGTCTAGTTGTAGTAAGCCGACATATAAATAATCTCTGACTGTGTCTAGTTGTAGTAAGCCGATATATAAATAATCTCTGTGTCTAATTGTGGTAATCCGACATATAAATAATCTCTGACTGTGTCTAGTTGTAGTAAGCCGACATATAAATAATCTCTGACTGTGTCTAGTTGTAGTAAGCCGATATATAAATAATCTCTGACTGTGTCTAGTTGTTGTAAGCCGACATATAAATAATCTCTGACTGTGTCTAGTTGTAGTAAGCCGACATATAAATAATCTCTGACTGTGTCTAGTTGTAGTAAGCCGACATATAAATAATCTCTGACTGTGTCTAGTTGTAGTAAGCCGACATATAAATAATCTCCGACTGTTTCTAGTTGTTGTAAACCGACATATGTTTTAAGTGTACGAAAAAATATCAGTAAAGATAGCAGTAGTTCAAATGATGCTGCTTAAAAATAAAGAGATACAGAAGGAGAGAGAGAGAGAGACAGTGAGAGAGAGAGATTTTATAGGCCAAGTTTAGTTCTAATTGAATTCAAAGTACTTTGGTTAAAACTAGATTTTTTAAAATGAATAAAAAATCTAAACCATTTCAAAACCTCAAGGGAATATTATTTTTTAACGGAAAATAAATTCTCTAAAATTTTGTAATTTTGCCTATAAATTTCTGTTTAACATTTATTTAGTCCATATTTTCATTATTTCAATTGATAGAGGTCTGATCTTTTTCAGTGACGGCGCGGCATGCCTGACAGGCCAGTTACCAAAGGATTCGAACCTGCCAGATCTCAGTGACAGACTACCTGGGCTGAGGTACCACGCTGATGGTCAGTGTAAGATGTTGCTTGGGGAGGAATCGACAGAGTGTTGGGTGAGTAGATGTGTTTTATGTTACTCTTCATGTACTGGGTGCATCTATTCATTAAGTTTACACTAGTGTATCATCCGTCAAAAATGATGGAAGTTTTCAAAATAAATACACATCAGATTGAAAAATAACGTAATACAGAACTTTGATTTATTTTATTTATTTTTATTTGATTCATTTATTATCATATTGAACAATTTTATACGGAACGTTCGAAAAGTGTTATTTTTGGTGCAGTAATTTGGTGCGCTGCTTTCTAAAATTAGAAACATCATTATAATTACATCCATACATACAGACGACGGGAATTCTGTGTATTGATAGGTATGCTTAATGTAGCTTTCTGACGTTGCGGGCTGAGGCTATCAAGAAATTTTCTATACTTTTTATGGCAGGGCCTCGATGGGTCTATTCCTTTTTATGTTATTTTTAAAAAAGTAATATTCTACATCTGTTTACTTTTCAACTTTTAATTTTTTCTGTGTTTGTGTATTTATTTGCTTCCTTGTGTGCTTTTGTTTGGGGAGGGGGTGTGTGCATGTTTTTTTATAGAAAACAAGCACAAAAGCAATTAGATTGCTAATTACCAACATAAAATTTCATGAAATATTTATGATTTTCCTTTTATGTCTCAGAGTAAATCTGGATACAACTACGACAAGGATCCCTCGCTGTACTGCAAGTCCTTGTGGTGCACTAACAACAAGACAAACTCGTGTGACGCATTCGTTCCGTCACCAGGGATTCCCTGTGATGATGGAAAGGTACCTGGCTGGTAACGTAATCAGCCTGGCATTTAAAACAACATTTTTATTGTCACAGTCTTGTTTGTATTGAAGGATTTCGTGTTAACTCTCCTATTCACCTCAAATGTCAAAGCTTTTGTAAATATATTGACTTGCCTAAAGTATTTTATCTTTATCTAATCTATTACAGACGCTCCTTCTATAATAAGATTATTGCCTCCTACGCTTATCCATGGTTTATGACTATTCTTGAGTTTTTTTAATTAGAGTTTTAAATGCTAATCGTTTTGGTTTTCCTTGTTTGATCAGGCAACCCATTCCTCGTCCCAATCCCTAATGGGATGAACGAGATTTTGTGTTTGTTCTTGCATACGTAATAAGAAACGTGTTTTTATACGCCGCAGCACAACCTAGTTTATGTATAAAAGAATAAACAGAATTTATGAGCTAAATAACAGTTATGTATAAAAGAATAAACAGAATTTATGAGCTAAATAACATTTATGTAGAAAAGAATAAACAGAATTTATGAGCTAAATAACATTTATGTAGAAAAGAATAAACAGAATTTATGAGCTAAATAACATTTATGTAGAAAAGAATAAACAGAATTTATGAGCTAAATAACATTTATGTAGAAAAGAATAAACAGAATTTATGAGCTAAATAACATTTATGTAGAAAAGAATAAACAGAATTTATGAGCTAAATAACATTTATGTAGAAAAGAATAAACAGAATTTATGAGCTAAATAATATTTATGTAGAAAAGAATAAACAGAATTTATGAGCTAAATGACATTTATGTATCAAAGAATAAACAGATTTTATGAGCTAAATAACATTTATGTATCAAAGAAGTTGTGTGGGACAGATCCAACTTTATACAAAAAATAACATAAGATTGTTCTAGCCAGGGACTTATTTTTATTACCCAAATATATATTGTGTTTAAAGCTGTATCTCAGTCTATAATTTTTTTAATGTTTTTTTCCAATGTTAGTTTTTTCAAACAGCTTTTTTATAATTTCATGCAAGGCTATAGGAATTATTCGTGTATTTCTATTTCTTATGTTGTAGTTTTAAAGTTAACACTGCGTAATATGTTTTTATGTCTTTTGTTGATAAAACTTTCAGCTCTGCATCAATGGGGAATGTGTTTCTTACGCTTTGGCTCCAAGGCTACAGCAAGACAGGCTCAAAGGTAAGCAAGACTGGCTCAAAGGTCAGCAAGACTGGCTCAAAGGTCAGCAAGACTGGCTCAAAGGTCAGCAAGACTGGCTCAAAGGTCAGCAAGACTGGCTCAAAGGTCAGCAAGACTGGCTCAAAGGTCAGCAAGACTGGCTCAAAGGTCAGCAAGACAGGCTCAAAGGTAAGCAAGACTGGCTCAAAGGTAAGCAAGACTGGCTCAAAGGTAAGCAAGACTGGCTCAAAGGTCAGCAAGACTGGCTCAAAGGTCAGCAAGACTGGCTGGCTCAAAGGTCAGCAAGACAGGCTCAAAGGTAAGCAAGACTGGCTCAAAGGTCAGCAAGACTGGCTCAAAGGTCAGCAAGACTGGCTCAAAGGTCAGCAAGACTGGCTCAAAGGTCAGCAAGACTGGCTCAAAGGTAAGCAAGACTGGCTCAAAGGTAAGCAAGACTGGCTCAAAGGTCAGCAAGACTGGCTCAAAGGTCAGCAAGACTGGCTCAAAGGTCAGCAAGACTGGCTCAAAGGTAAGCAAGACTGGCTGGCTCAAAAGTCAGCAAGACTGGCTCAAAGGTCAGCAAGACTGGCTCAAAGGTCAGCAAGACTGGCTCAAAGGTCAGCAGCGTTAAATATTTGGAGGGTTAAATAATGGAAAGTAGCTATACATTTAGACGCCATATCCTCCAAGAAAAGTTTCTTGAATGGTCCCATGTGTAGCTAAACTCAATACGTTTTAAATGTTCAGGTCGCTATTTCAAAGTAATTCTTTTCACTAGAACAATGTGCCCTCAAGAATGACGTCAGCATGGACTGCCCGCAACAGGTCAAAGGTCACCCATGGATGTGCTACTCCCAGTTTTTCAAACGTCACTGTTGTGAGTCGTGTGCGGAGATCTACAGACCTATCTACGGTTTGTAATATATACATCCATATTAAAGTGTTAAAAATAGCTTACTGTTATAAGCCCATCTTGATATGTAGGTTTGTTTCGGAAATGTAAAATAAAGAAAACCTAAAATGTTTCAATTCGCCTCATAATTCTATACATTAAAATGTCAGCTATTCCGGGGATTCTAAGCACAGTTACATTTTTTAAGCTGTCATTTAATTGATTCATTCAATGATTATAAATAAACATCTTGATAATTTAAAAAATGTAATGCCATCTGAAAATGTTCAGCTGTATTGCTTTGAAACATAACTGGGTATGTTATTGGAATGGTCATGTAACAAATGTCAAATAAGAAGTAACCTCCTAGTAATACATCTACCGCCTCTGTTAACAAGGCGTCAGTTCTTTTTTTTTAAATTATGAGATGTCCATATAAACATTCCTCTGATTTCTCCTCTGTGGATAAGCAATCAGATGTTTGCCTATTCTACTTTGATTATATTTAAAATTTGTCTGTAAAGCAATCAGTCAAATTATTTTATTTTATTCGACCACGCTGGTGTGTGAATATTGTTACAGACTGCGAGTTCGGAGACTGGAGGTCTCACTGCAGACCATCAGATTGTAGTGGATCCCCCTTGAAGAAGTGGCAGTGCTGCGGGACATGTCAGAACGGTGACCCGATAACGACTACACCATCGCTTAAGTCACCATCTACGTCACAGACCCCTGCCTCGACCACTGCTACAGACGTGACTCAGACGAGTTCAAATCTTCACACAGAGACCCCAAGCACGGTTACACCTGACTTAACAGCTAACGCAACGGGTGAGTGGACCTCTTTCAAAGTTGTTGTTTTTTTAAAGAAATAATTGTAAGTTATTCTTTTCTACTTCAGTTTGCTGTTTAATCATGGCTTACACTCAGTTTTATATTCCTGCCGTATGTTGATTGTTTGATCATGGCTTTCCTTCAATGTTAAATCCTGCTTTTATAAACTATCTTAGCACCGGGTATCTGTTCATCGAATCCTGTCCAAGACAACAATACCTGGCTGGTCATCGCTGTGAACGAGACAATTATCATCGGTATTGCATGTATCATTGGACTCTATAAATTTTTCTCTTCGAAAGTCAAAGGTAAAGATTTGGGCGACAGATCTTTTTTAATTAAGCTTGGTGAAACGGATTTTAAATATGTTTTTAAAATAATTTTGAGTTTTTAAATTTTATTCTTAATCGGAAACTTGATTTTCATACACGTGTGATGCTTAAAATTCTGGATCGTCGTAGTGACGTAGCTAGCTGGCCTGATTCGCTGATTTCTAAAAACCCAGAATATTTATAGAGTTTGAACTCATCAATTACGTAATCAATTTGAGGACATGTTCCTATCCTTAGTTCAATTGATATCTAACATATAACGTCATCAATTTGGGGACATGTTCCTATCCTTAGTTCAAGTGATATCTAACATATAACGTCATCAATTTGGGGACATGTTCCTATCCTTAGTTCAAGTGATATCTAACATATAACGTCATCAATTTGGGGACATGTTCCTATCCTTAGTTCAAGTGATATTTCATGTATAAAGTCAACTCATAGGGTGTCTCTGTGTGTTTAATACAGAATATGGCGGAAATCATTTAATAGAAATATACGGGTCTTTTGGGGGGAGGGGGGTCAATTTTATAAAAATGTAATAAAGATACGAGTCAATATGTAAATGTAGGTATATTGAGAATGAAGTGTCCCATCAGCTATCTGTTAATTCTTCGTTAATTTAATACAGCTTATTGGACTTGAACAAGAAAAAAAACAGTTTCTTAATTTTACTATGCTAACAATTTTGTGAACTTATTGAATCGACTGTATTTATGCTTCAAAACATTGTTCCGCTAAAATGTAATCTTAAAATAGAATATTACTCAATGAGTTATGACGTTTTCCGGTTTTAGAAATGACAAGCCCCAATATCTCATTTCAATGATGGAGTGATTGATATTAAAGAAGTAATTTTCTTAAAATATATTTTTTTTAATCAAGAAAATCCTTTTCTCATTAACAATAACACTAAGAAATTTTTAACACAATATTATTAACAAGTATATTAACATTTTAAATTGTTAATATTTTGTTAATCGCGTTATTAAAAGACTGATTAAGAACATGATGTCCATTTGTATGTCGTAGTAAACAGGATGTTTTGATGTTCTGATCATCCGCTGGTGTTTATTTCTTGTTTCATTTCAGGTTGGATGTCCAGACAAAAACGAAGCTTAAATGTGAACTTTTCGGCACTATACGGGAATCACGATCAAGATGGAGTTGAATTAATTACACATGAGTTGTAGATGGCATTGACAAATTGTTGCATGACATGTAGGTGACATTATATGTAGGTGATATGACCTGTAGGTGGCATGACATGTAGGTGGCATAAAATGTAGGTGACATGACATGTAGGTGGTATGGCCTGTAATTCACACAAGCCATATACATATATGTTGGAAATATATGAGCATCGCACAAAAATTAATAATGACAAAAACAAATAATTTCAATGATTGTTTTCTTGGATCTGCTACCTCGTTCAAACCACCTCAAATTAACCCAGCTACCCACTCCTTGTGACTTGACCAATGAACATCTACCCACTCCTTGTGACTTGACCAATGAACTACTACCCACTCCTTGTGCCTTGACCGATGAACAGCTACCAACTCCTTGTGACTTGACCAATGAACAGCTACCCACTCCTTGTGACTTGACCAATGAACAGCTACCCACTCCTTGTGACTTGACCAATGAACAGCTACCCACTCCTTGTGACTTGACCAATGAACAGCTACCCACTCCTTGTGACTTGACCAATGAACAGCTACCCATTCCCTGTGACTTGACCAATGACATTCGATTGAACTCATTTTAGAGCACAACATATTGTTTTTAAATCCCTTATAACTTCGAAATCTTGTCGTCATCGCTTTCTGTCGTTCTTGAGCGGGCGAAAAAACAAAAGTCGAAAATGACACACTTCCCGTGATGCCATCGAGCTGAAATTTTGCACAAAACTCGTGTCCCCTAACAATCCATTGTATCAAAATTTCAGATTGATCGGACATACCGTAATTAAATTAATGCATTTTTAGTGCATCTCTATATTACTATATGTCATCATCATCGCCCTTCATCCCATCTGGGGCATAGACCATGAACAAAGGCTCTCCAGGCATCCCGGTCCTGCGCAGATCTTTCTATCTGCCCCCAGCTGTGCCCACTCATTTTGGTGTCTGCCTCCAGTTCCCTTCTCATAACTATATGTAGCGGCGTGATTTTGTTTACATTTTTCTTGTCACGCTGAGTTCAGTCCACCGATCGGTGACCAGACCTTTCCCCCCTCCCCCCCTCCTCCCCCCATTTTACAGCAAAGGGTAGTTAAGGCAGTTTCAGTCAGTAAATGTTTGTCGCGTTTGAACATGATCAGTACTTTTTGTTATGTCTCATATATAAGGGATTTATAGTCAAAAACTTTTTACGGGGTTGTTTAATTAAATCCCTTATATTAAATTCGAAATATTGTCGTTCGAGGTGGGGCGGAAAAACAAAAGTAAAAAATGACACACTTCCCGTGATGCTATCGAGCTGACATTTTGCACATATACTCGTGTCACCTAACTATGCATCGTGTCAAAATTTCAGATCGCGCGAAATACCGTAATTAAATTAATGCATTTTTAATTTTTAGTTTATCTCTATATAAGTCAATGTAGCGTCTGTTGTTGTTTGCAATCACTTGTCCCTTGCTTTCGTTCACCCAACTCCCCTAGAACAGAACATGTAGTGTTTGTTTTTGTTAATTTATTTAAATTTTAATGTTTAAATCATTGATGTTTTAACTGGTATATTGTTGAATTACTTCATTGTTAAATTGCTATGCTTTTAAATTACTAATATTGTCTTCTGCTTTAAAAATGTCATGATATTTTCAAATTTACAAAATTATTACCAATTAGTTGATTAAAACACCATCTCCAGTCATACGGCTCTCTTAAAAACCTTTCATACTCTACAATTATACTTTCAGAGGCTCTACAATGTTGTGCTTTGTTTAAGGCCTAGCTTTCAAAATCTGGAATAATAATACAAACTGTCCGCCTTCATGACTCAATGGACCAAATATTTCTTGTTACAAAATTGTAGGTGAATTTTTACGAGTATTTTTTTTTCAAATTTCATTTGACCAAAGGACAAAGACAATTTCTTTCAAGGCTAACTAACTTCGGCTAACGTCTTTATTCTCTCAGCTTTGCAGTCCAGTGTCCAGTACAGTCTAGGCCAGTGGTTCTCAACCTGTGGTCCGCGAGAAAACCATAATTATTTTTTAAATTAAGAAAATGAAAAGGTATAAATGTTGTCACATTTTGAATTTATTGATCAATTTTATTCACTCGACGGCGATAGCATAGCGCCGAAAACAATATTTTTTGAGTCTATGTTTACTGTTAGCTATACCGGAAATCACATGACGTCACACTAGATTCTAGAATACTATTGTAATAGCTGTTATATGAATATTCATATAATTTTTTTTTAACGATTAGCCTGAAAATAATATTATAATTATTAAATTACTAAATTAATTAACTTGATTGAAAAAATTGATAAATTTCTTATAAAGGAAACAACCTACATCATGAGTAAGACAACAATGGTTATTCCTCATACTCATCATCACAATCTGTAAGTGAATAGAATGAAATTCCGGAGAGAAAAAAGGGCGAATTGTCATACGAAAATATGATGAAATGTATTTGAGCTTGGGGTTTATATGCGTCATAGCAAATGATCAACCCAGACCACAGTGTGTAATATCCTCGCTAATTCTTGCAAATGAAAGGACGAAACCTGAAAACTCCGATGACATCTGAAAACTAATTATAATTATAATATCTGCTCGGAGAATCCATTGGAATAGTTTCTGCGCTAAAACATGTACTTGATAGTCAGAAGTCCTGCATACGACAAGCAACTAAAGTCAATGAAAAGGCTATGGCAAAAAATCAAAGCTTGTTGATTATTTTACGATAGCTTATGGGTTGCTGGTCTGGCTTACTTGGCTGACATTTTTAATGAAATTAATAAACTTAAATCATCTCTGCAATGAAAGCAGACACATTTAATTAGTCTCGGTGACAAAGTGTCTGCTTTTACGAAAAAGCTTGATCTTTGTAAAACAAGATTATTTCAAGGGAACTTTCACATGCTTGATCAATTGTTCGAATCACCGAGAAACCAAAAAGTGCTGACATCAATAACCAAATGCTGATAAATTTGATTTCTGACCAAATTCAATTAATGCAGGATCAATTCAACTTCTACTTTGGTGATTTGAACGTTCAGAGTTTTCCGTGTGTTTCCAGCCAGTTTCTTTCACACATTGACTTATTCAATCTACTACCATCGAAATTAAACCAATTTATAGAACTGGCCGGCGATACTACTATATACTTGCACACATTGACTCATTAAATCTACTACCATCTGTATTAAACCAATTTATAGAACTGGCCAGCGATAATACTTTGAATATGTTGCATCAGAAAGTGAACTTGATGAAATTTTGTAGTACCTGTAACTGTTTCAGAGAGCCTAAAAATACTTTTATTCTTTGCAACATCATATCTTTGTGAATGTGGATTTTCTGCTATGGTTATAATCAAGATTAAACATCGTCCCGACTTAAAGTTTCCATTCCAAATTTTTGGGAGCACGCAAATCTTAGCATATTAGTATAGTTTTACTTACTAACCTAACATGTATACTAGTAACTAGTTATATACAAAAAATAATTATATAAAATTTCCAGCATGGAAGTAACACAATTTTCAGTAGTCGTCCGTGGCTAAGACAAAAATTGTTAAGTAGTCTTTAACCTCAAAAGGTTGAGAACCACTGGTCTCGGCGATCTCTAGCAGAGCATTGTTTGATTGTCAATTTTAACAGCCAATTAAAGTTGTGTTAAGTTATTTTCACGGGTTTCTCTGTGTAAAACATATTTTTACTAATTCACCGGAACCATACACTCAAACAAAAACGTATAAAATCCACAGAAGTACACTTTTGCGTGAAGAAACTGTTTCTAATCTTGTCTCGCTGTGATAAAACACAAAACTTAAATATCAATGTGTGCTTTTTTATCTAGTCATGCTAACATGTTTGCATTTTGTTCAATGTTACTGTTATAGACCTACGAATTTCATAAATTCAACTTTTTTTTTATAAAACCTAATTTTTATTTGCAACAAAAGCTTAAACTGTGTTTGTTCTTTCAATGTCAAGGCTAATAAAGTTGTGAGCAATTACATTAAACTTTTTTCACCCGTTGGTTTTATCTGTTTTCCATATAGTTCGATGATTTTTTATAATTCTCTTATGTAAAAAATAAGATTAGCAAAGGGTAATGTTTTATAATTATACTAAAATGTGATCATTGTCAGTCTAAGTGTAAGTGAAGTAACTAAAGATTCAATCTCTATGACTCTAAAAGTTTTCATAAATTTTTGCGTGATTGAGGTTAATCGTAATTTAATATAAATTGGAAATATTTTTTTTCCAGACATTTACTTTTTTTTTAAAAAATGTTATCGTTTTGTGATTGCTACTCAGTATATTGTAACTACACCACAGATGCGTATACGTAAGGGTAAGAGGAAATTGCATGAATTATTGGCCGCCGCTCAAAATAGGCATATGTGGATATCGTAATCTGTTGATGTGTCCATGCGCTCCCCCCAAACGACCGCAACGGTCACGGGACTGATGATGATGATGTAGGGCAGAGGTTCCCAACCTTTTTGTACTCTAGAGCACATTCTAAAATATCGGTAGGTTGGCGGGCACCACCTATTTTTAATCGACAAACTCCTTCCATAACTTCTCATTTTCCCATAATTTATTTTCTTATATTCATAATTTATTAATAAATAATAAACAAAAATGTTTCAAAATAATAAAATTATTATTCAAATTGCATACACACAGAGAAATGTATTTACAAAACGTAATGTTGTTGTTGTTGTTCGTCCGTCGTGGTCGACGATGACCACTTTCATCACATTTTCGATGATGATGAGAGTGACTTGCGCTGTGACTTTGTTTAAAGCGAGGAAGATTCGCGCAACACGTCGACCTCACTCTCTCGCCCAAAACCATCTGATCCAGCAGCAAGACGTTGTCGAGACAGCTGGGAATGGGGTTGGGTGCAGTGGATGTCAAAACGTTAAGAAAGTAAACAAAAACACAAATAAAAAGAAAACATTTTATAAAAAGATATATCAATATGTCAATGTGATCTATCTTATCAATACAGAAGCTCCTTCTGTACAGAAGATAATTGCGTCCACACCCATGACAGATGATCTGTTGGCAAGTGATGCAGCGTTCACAGGCCACGGCTTTGTGGGTTCCACGAATTACCCAGCCGCCTAACTAGTGTTAGGTACCCATTCGGAGATGGGTGACTCAGGGACGCCCTATGCCCCGGGAACAAATCCTGGCCTTGACATGGATTCGAACCCGTGACCATCAGTACGCCAGTCGAGCGCGCTGCCACTCGACCACCGTGATCTTTGGCATTGCAAATCATTGGCCAGTGCCTCACAGTTAGGAGAGTATGATGATAATCCTTATAGCATACAATCATAAAGATGCTCATTGGTGAGTGGAGATCTATATCTTGATTTTAGCAAGTTCATGTTTGAAAACAAAATTCGCATAAATATCTCGAACCGAAAGTGATTCAATTTTATATGCCATTTTTTTCAAAAATGGGAACTTTTATCTTTCCACTGTATTCCAAAAGTCATCTGATATTCAGGATTTTAGCAAAAATATCATTCTTAAGGTCTAGAATTTCTAACTCTAGTTCTTCTGTCTTACCTTGAACAAAATATGCAATACATGCGGCTATTTCCATTACATTATTTGGCAAGTAAAAGGATCGATACAGAAGGAAACAATTGGCTCGATATGTGTAAACTGCAAAAATCTCTCTTCAAACTGTTTTTTAACACTTGAAGATGCTTAATAAGTAATGACCCGTTTATTCATTGGTACCTAACATTTTTTCATATGTGGGAAATGCACGAGAGAATGTTTATGAAAAAAATATGTCTCTGTCGATTAGTGGCGGGCACATACGAATCGTTCCGCGGGCGCCATGGTGCCCGTGGGCACAGGATTGGGAACCCCTGATGTAGGGGAAGGGGGTGATATCGAGAAAGTAATTGAAATACAATTGTATCATTAAGATAGAAATATTTTTAAGTCAACATCAATACGTTTTTCATCTTTATTTGTTCCAAACATTGAGTTTCACATTACAGAAAATGAGAAGATAAAATTGTTTTGACTCATGAACAAATTAGCGGCCCCAAGATGTAAGCTGTAAGCATTCAGCTGTTCCCCGCATTGAGTTTTACTTATTGAACTATGTACGCTTTGTTTAACTTATTGAACAATGTACGCTTTGTTTAACTTATTGAACTATGTACGCTTTGTTTAACTTATTGAACAATGTACGCTTTGTTTTACTTATTGAACTGTGTACGCTTTGTTTAACTTATTGAACTGTGTACGCTTTGTTTTACTTATTGAACTATGTACGCTTTGTTTAACTTATTGAACTATGTACGCTTTGTTTAACTTATTGAACTGTGTACGCATTGTTTAACTTATTGAACTGTATACGCTTTGTTTTACTTATTGAACTATGTACGCTTTGTTTAACTTATTGAACTATGTACGCTTTGTTTAACTTATTGAACTATGTACGCTTTGTTTAACTTATTGAACTATGTACGCTTTGTTTAACTTATTGAACTATGTACGCTTTGTTTAACTTATTGAACTATGTACGCTTTGTTTAACTTATTGAACTATGTACGCTTTGTTTAACTTATTGAACTATGTACGCTTTGTTTAACTTATTGAACTATGTACGCTTTGTTTAACTTATTGAACTGTGTACGCTTTGTTTAACTTATTGAACTGTGTACGCTTTGTTTTACTTATTGAACTATGTACGCTTTGTTTTACTTATTGAACTATGTACGCTTTGTTTAACTTATTGAACTATGTACGCTTTGTTTAACAGCACTGACTCAGGGATGTCAACATTGTGACAGTTCAAGTTGGTATGTCCTCTAGGTGCGCGCTTTGCCTCAAACACAAAGTGTTTGCATTAACTCTGTCGATCTGCTGTGCCATTGTAAGTATGGTGGCATTCTGTTAGTTTTGTCTCAGGTTTCTCGGAAACAGAAAGAGAAATGTTGTTTATATCTGCTTAGAATGTATACAGTAGCAATAGAATTTAGGGCTAGAATTTCATTAGCAGAAAGTATACATTTATTCTTCGTGTTTTATGTTTGAAAATGTGACGTATGATAATATCTGGATAGCGACGTCAATAGTGCGCTCGCCTCACAAGCTGAGGGGCGTGGGATCGATCCCACGTTAAAGCCACAATAAAAATGTTGATGAATGACTAACGCTAAGAAAATCTTCCGCTGACCTGGAGAGGGATGGGCGCCACCAGGTCTACAAAGCCCGAGAATGTTCTAATGGAAACATTAGAACCCCTTACGACTACGAGGTTATAATGACCACGAGGTTATGGGACAAAAAAAATACTTAAAACTCGACTTCTTTTGTCTTCTTCCATCGTGTGTGTAATATTTTATTATTTTTTTCCAGGCATTGCCTCGATTTAATCATGATGTAATACATATTGTAGAAGTTCTGTGCGTCTCTATCTCTACTCCTCTAGTTCAAATCAGTAACAACACGCCACTCAGCAAGTCAGTTCTTTTATTTAGTGCAACACTTTCTCATTCTAGCCGTCGTTACGTTACTAGGTGCTCAGTCTCTCTGTCAGTACTGCGACCTAGTGGCACCCAGACTCCTACCAACTCGGTACACTGGCTCACTATTCGGTGGCACCCTGGCTTCCTACTTGCCACCCTGGCTTCCTACTCGTGGCACCCTGGCTTCCTACTTTCCACCGTGGCTTCCTACTTGCCAACCTGGCTTCCTACTCGCCACCCTGGCTTCCTACTCGTGGCACCCTGGCTTCCTACTCCCTGATGTAACATTCCCCTGTCTTTATTTTCTGGCCAGAGGTATTGTTTGATATTTCAGATGGCCTATGGTTTAAGTTTTAAAAACGAATGTCTTTCATACTTGCCCCAGGTCCCCATAAACTACCTTAGACATCTCCCTGGTCTCTGGTCAAGTCTGACAGCGCTAAAAGTTTTCTTCCGATCACTGTCAATTATCTGTATTCTAACACCCCAACTTCCATCGCTCTCTTGCCCCTTGTGTGGACTGGGGGATGGAGGGGGGAAAGAGGCTGGGTCATGCCCTTTAGGCTGGGGAGCACCCACCCCTATGCGTTTCTCCACAATATACAGCATAGCTCAGAGGCCTGAAAAATCGCGCGGTGTACTTGTCAGCAGAGTTGGTAATTTTTAAAATAGTGTGCATCAGTAAATCTTCTTTTATTAATTCTGGCAGATTGAGAGTTCAGGCGGCATATGTGCCTTCATTTTCGTTGAGGGCAATGACACATTTATAAAAAAAAATTTTAAAAATTTAAAAAACACACACACAATGGCCTGATTACAATATTCCTTGTACCGGTAACTCAAGATCAGCTAACGTAGAGCAAGTCGGCTCTGTACTGACTCAGCTCGACTTCACAGTTATGTAAGCCAATCACAGTCCAGAGTTTGGTCAATAATTGATCATATGACCAATTTTCCCTCTAACTCTCATTGGTCCTTGTGCGATATTTTGTGTTATATTTTACAAAATTTGCTGCGCGGTAATTATAAACTGCTGCTGGGTGCGGTCATGTATCTACGCGGGATATTTGCCGCACACTTTAAAGAGAACATTTGCTAGGACACGTGCACTGTCTATGCTAAAAGGCTAATCATGACGTAGACGTTGTTGTCCGTCAAAAGAAGTTTTCTTCAATTTACTTTTGGTTTGATTGGACGATAGATAAATAAAAAAATGATATCTGTTAAGTCTCTATGTTTAGGTGGATTGTACCTTGCTCTCCGCTACACACAACATACACAAGAGATGACACAAGTCTGTGTAACGATGCAATGTTTATTCTACTATAAACAACTGTACAACTGGCTGTCTTGCCTTGACATAAAATACATCTATATATAACGGGCTGTATGCTCAAGTATGCCCTCGGTCCGACTCGACCGCTTCTGGGCGACGTTAAACTCAACTCTGTTTTACTGCAACCCTGCAGCTCCCCGGTCTACCCTGACCGGTCTGACCGCACAACACTGTGCGAACTACACAGCTTTCTGTAACTCTGCCCTCGTCTCGACTACTCTCTTATAAACCCCCCCAACTGGTCTCAACTGACCCTGGCGTGTCCTCTGGTCATGTCCCTGACATATCCCGTGTGACCAGAAGTTCACTCAGACATCACTAGACATTATTCCCGTGATAGGAGTTCATACCCGTCAACAACGCCTTGACCCGACTCCAACACTGGCTCACAACAATCTCACAACAATCTCACAACAATCATTCGCAGTGATTCTCATACCCTGACAATATCCTACTATTGACACGCATTAAAGTAAGCTGTAAAAATTACAGAGTGATTATTTTGAACGGATTGCTTTCTTTGTTTAGACATTCGTGATTCTGCCATCTTGCCGTTTCTGACTGCTGTTTCACGTGTGCCGTGTCAGAGCAGTCCTCCGAGATTCGTTAAATGGAAACCCACGACAAAGATTGCAACTGCATGTTCTATCAACTTTGTTTGTCTCGTGAATCAATCCGAATGGATAGTTTGGTCATTTATAAATAAAGGTTTCCTCAACAAGATCTAAAAATGAAAATGATTTTTTTTTATGAAAACGAAATGAACAAATTCCATTTTCATCTACGATATTGAAATTGAAAGAGTGTGGTGTATTACTTGCCACAATGTAAATAGGCGAATTCGATTCAAAATTAAGTACAATATTGAAGAGGATTTGATGGCGGTGATATCTGTTAATTTACATTTTGAAGTAAGAAGTTTATGGTAAAAACTTGATGGAAGCAGCCTTAACAAAGATTTATTGAAATTTCAACAAAGCACAAACGAAACTCATAAAAGACACGCACACGCACGCATACACACATACACGCACGCACGTAGGAACGCACACAAACACAGACCTTGACGCCTGTTTTTTAAATCCTTTATATTAACTCGTGGTGTCTGCGGCGGACCTTGCTTGCTTGCTTGCTTGTCGCCAAAACTTTTGATCGATTTTTAACCCACTTGCTCGAAAGATAGCGAGCTGAAATTTTGCAGGCAGTTTTGTACCGAGGATAAAAACAATGTATCAAAATTTCAGATCGATCGCATGTACCGTAATTAAATTATTGATTTTTTAGATTATTTTATTTATTCCTATGTATCATGCTATTTTTTGAGATAGAGCGTCGCGGTGCGTATTATATTGAACAACCTTTCTGTCGCGCAATAAGATGCGTATTTTACTGACAACACTTTTTATAAACCTATTCCTGATCGGTGCGCATTATATTAAACACGTTTTACGACACAACTGCAATTTTGTATTTTTGGATGGTCTTGCGCTGCGTGTTATAATGAACATTCTTTTAGTTACGTCTCATACGTAAAGGATTTATAGTCAAAAACTTGGTTTTTTACGGGTTGTTTTTATTTTTACTTTAAATATTTATTTTTTAACTACAATTAACAGAATTTTATTGTCAGCAATTGAATATTTATATATATTTGAGCTGATCAAACAACTTGCTTTGTTAACCAGATCATATTAATATTTTATTATCACACAGCGAATCGTCCTTAATACAGGAAGATCTTTGGTGATCTCTTTGAAGAACTCGCGGTCTTGGGGCTAATATTGACTGACGTATGTAGACACAATTCGATACGACAAATAGAAGCACAATACGAGGGTATGTTGACTCAGCTATCAGACATCTTATGGGATATAATCCATAGTCAAGGGGACGATTGACGGAATATTGGATATTTGACTACACTATCATCTCTCCAATGGAGTTCAAATTGCAACCCGCGGGCCAAATAGGACCCGCTACAAGTTTTTAAAAAAATTATGTGCTTGAACAGAGACTGACATATTTTAATTTTGGACTCTTTGACTTACATGACCCATTGATCGGTTCTCAGACGTTGATCCTACATGTGGAAGAAAATAAGAAGCCCCGAGCCTAGTGCTCTTCGTGGGTCTTCCTGGAAGACCCTCCCAGCTATCTGGCCCCCTCCCCCAGAAAAGGACGTTGACAGCTGGGAAACCCCCCCCCCGGAGCGGTTGCTTCTGAAGCGGCCACCTGGGCATCTAAGACAGAAAGTCGAGGATGCCTCCCACTAAGTTGACCTCACAAGGAGGGGTGGAATTGCCTTACTACGACCCGCTACCACTTCGGCGCCACCCCGGTAAAGCATACGAGTCTCAATGGTTAGGATCGCCGCAGTGCGGGGGATCATCAATGAACTACCTAGGGTGCAACCCCCACTGGAAGGTTTCCTCAGAGCTGGCGTCCGCTGCGTTCTTCGCGGTACCTTTTGCTAATCCGTACTGGCGCTCCTGGCCCTAAACTGGCACCGCTCAATGGCGTTGCTAGTAAAATTGAGGGGGACGAAACGGTCGCTTCGGATTTACCCGATCCTCAACGGGTACTTTGGTTTTCATCATCGACAATGCATTTAAGATGCTTTGTCTAAGATCCGTACAGCGACTGTAATCATATGTAACTAGCACCTTACACCTAACATATCGGACTTTGCCATTGCCTGCCGGGAGATGTCGGTTTCAGGTCGCCGAGTCGCGGTCAGGTCCATGCCCCGCGACCCTACTCATCCGCCGAGCCCCGTAGAGGCCTCCCCCTTTCGACGGCTTTGGCATTGCCTGCCGGGAGATGTTGGTTTCAGGTCGCCGAGCCCCGTAGAGGCCTCCCCCTTTCGACGGATGTAAAATTCTTCAGATGTTCTCAGATTTAAAATTTTGTCTACCACTGATAAAACCTTCAAATTCTCTGCTATGTTGACTGGCTAATCCTAATGGTGATACGTACACCACTTAATGTTCTGCTGAAAGCAGGCTGGTCAGTGAACTTTATGAGGGCCACAATGGATATGCAAATATGTTCACGCCTTATTTCATCAAGAAAAATTTTGTAATATTCAAATCCCACCCGCGTGTATAAAGAAAAAAGTGCAGCAACCTCAGGATCCCAAACAATATTTAATGATTCCAGAACTGTTGCAAGTTGAATGCTAAACATTTACCTCCTCCACCTTCCCAAATCTTCACAAGCTTAGAGTGCATTCCTTATCTTCCTACACTTGAAAATAATTTTTGTCCAGGAAGTTCAGCCCCTTTGGTTGACAAGTTTCCAGTACTCACAACCCGGCACTGACAAAGGCAAACTCCTTTGGACAACATCCGTGTCTTGATATATGAGATCACACATGGCGTCCATTACCCGGAAGTTGATTCCCAGACATGCGCTGTCGTCCAGACAGAAAACTCCACAGATAAGCAGGTGCCGGATGTTTTTTAAAATGGAGACATTTCCTCCGATGAAACACAAGTTTTTCTGGAGTTCTAGGAAATGACTCACAATGCCTGAAAATAAAATGACCAGTTTAGTGTGTGGTGGAAATAAACTTTGTTTTTTTTGGGTTTGTACGTACTCCTTAGTTATTTAATTTTTTAATTTTAAATAACATGAAGTAGCTTGTTTTTAATTTAAGAAATTGGTGTAATAAAACGGAAGGTCACATACACAGCTACACCATATTTGGAAGGGCAGCGTGGAATTCTTGTTGTTCTGTTAAGTGTGTCATTGAAGTTTTCAGCTAACAGTACAGTGTAGAGGTGCACAGTACATTGCACAGGTGTACAGTACATTGTAGAGGTCTACAGTACATTGTAGAGGTCTAAGGTACATTGTAGAGGTCTACAGTACATTGTAGAGGTGTACAGTACATTGTAGAGGTCTACAGTACATTGTAGAGGTCTACAGTACATTGTAGAGGTGTACAGTACATTGTAGAGGCCTACAGTACATTGTAGAGGTGTACAGTACATTGTAGAGGTGACAGGACCACGCATAGATTGTTGTCCAACTCTAATTTAGGGATAAGATGAAGCTATTTTGAGGTGCACAAACTAAGCTGATGATGCTACTTTTTAACAAACAACTTAAAAATCCAAGATTTAAAATACCCTGGGACATGAAATCAAACCACATCTTCTTCTAAAATAAAAAGGTTACTTTTAACTGCTGCTGCTTATAGAACAATTGGGGGGAGGGGGGATTTTGCTTGAAGTGAATTAGAATATATTCTGAAGGTTAAGTTAGTTAAATCGCGATGATCTATGGAATTCTAATGCTTTTTATGGCATTCTATGGCATTCTATGGGAATGTAATTAAATAAACCAAATTTGAAATTTAAATAAATTATCAATTAATTTTTTTTTAAATCGTCAATGTTATTCCAAAAATGTTTTTAAAACTTCAACATACCTTCAAAAGTTATATATTGATTAGCTTCACTAGGTGGTGTACTAGATGGTGTTGCAGTATTACTAAGTATTGTTTTAGAGGTACTAAGTGTTGTGTTTGTTGAAACATTATGTGTTATAGAAGCGTTTGATGGTGTTATAGTAGTACTAGGTATTGTTGGAGTGGTACTAGGTATTGCTGTACTGGTACTAATTGTTGTTGTTGAAACACTAGGTGTTGTTGTTGAAGTACTAGATGGTGTTGCAGTATTACTAAGTATTGTTTTAGAGGTACTAAGTGTTGTGTTTGTTGAAACATTATGTGTTATAGAAGCGTTTGATGGTGTTATAGTAGTACTAGGTATTGTTGGAGTGGTACTAGGTATTGCTGTACTGGTACTAATTGTTGTTGTTGAAACACTAGGTGTTGTTGTTGAAGTACTGGATGGTGTTGTAGTAGTACTAGATGGTGTTGTAGTAGTACTAGATGGTGTTGTAGTAGTACTAGATGGTGTTGTAGTAGTACTAGATGGTGTTGTAGTAGTACTAGATGGTGTTGTAGTAGTACCAGATGGTGTTGTAGTAGTACTAGATGGTGTTGTAGTAGTACTAGATGGTGTTGTAGTAGTACTAGATGGTGTTGTAGTAGTACCAGATGGTGTTGCAGTAGTACTAGATGGTGTTGTAGTAGTACCAGATGGTGTTGTAGTAGTACTAGATGGTGTTGTAGTAGTACTAGATGGTGTTGTAGTAGTACTAGATGGTGTTGTAGTAGTACCAGATGGTGTTGCAGTAGTACTAGATGGTGTTGTAGTAGTACTAGATGGTGTTGTAGTAGTACTAGATGGTGTTGTAGTAGTACTAGATGGTGTTGTAGTAGTAATAGATGGTGTTGTAGTAGTACCAGATGGTGTTGTAGTAGTACTAGATGGTGTTGTAGTAGTACTAGATGGTGTTGTAGTAGTACTAGATGGTGTTGTAGTAGTACTAGATGGTGTTGTAGTAGTACTAGATGGTGTTGTAGTAGTACCAGATGGTGTTGTAGTAGTACTAGATGGTGTTGTAGTAGTACTAGATGGTGTTGTAGTAGTACTAGATGGTGTTGTAGTAGTACCAGATGGTGTTGTAGTAGTACTAGATGGTGTTGTAGTAGTACTAGATGGTGTTGTAGTAGTACCAGATGGTGTTGTAGTAGTACTAGATGGTGTTGTAGTAGTACTAGATGGTGTTGTAGTAGTACTAGATGGTGTTGTAGTAGTACTAGATGGTGTTGTAGTAGTACTAGATGGTGTTGTAGTAGTACTAGATGGTGTTGTAGTATTACCAGATGGTGTTGTAGTAGTACTAAATGGTGTTGTAGTAGTGCTAGATGGTGTTGTAGTAGTACTAGATGGTGTTGTAGTAGTACCAGATGGTGTTGTAGTAGTACTAGATGGTGTTGTAGTAGTACTAGATGGTGTTGTAGTAGTACTAGATGGTGTTGTAGTAGTACCAGATGGTGTTGCAGTAGTACTAGATGGTGTTGTAGTAGTACTAGATGGTGTTGTAGTAGTACTAGATGGTGTTGTAGTGCCACTAGGTATTGCTGTAGTGGTACTAGGTATTGCTGTTGTGGTACTAGGTATTGCTGTAGTGGTACTAGGTATTGCTGTAGTGGTACTAGGTATTGTTGAAACACTAACTGTACTAGATGGTGTAGTAGTAGTACTAAATTGTGTTGTAGTAGTACTAGATGGTGTTGTAGTGGTACTAGATGGTGTTGTAGTAGTACTAGATGGTGTTGTAGTAGTACTAGGTATTGCGCTATTACTTGGTATTGGTGTGGCTAGCATTGCAGTGGTATTTATTGTGGAGTTAGTATATGATTGACATGAGCTGGGAATGTTCTCTGATCCATCGGAAACAACCTGTAAACAGTAAACTTCATTAGAATCCATAAATTTGCGTAGAGGAGGCATTACTTGCTCGTGTGTTCAAGTCAATTTAACCCAAAAAATATATATTTACTTTAAATTATGACTTTCAAGAGGAGATTTATGATAATTATAACTTACCTTGCAAGCCTCCGCTGTGGATTGGTCACAGATGTAGTAATACTTGACACAGACATCAGGCGCTGGAAAACTTAAAACAATATAGAAATTCCTTGTATTATTACAGTTAATCTTCTCTTTTTTTTAAATTTTACGTGACGATTATTTTGGGGCAGCAGTTATAATCTGTTTTGTAGGGGGCTTTGAAAGGGTGTTGGATATCAGAGGATTTTAAAAAAAAACTGAGGTGCTTTAAATTTATTTGCCCAGTGATTTTTTTTTGTGTGTGTTTGTTTTTTTTTGGGTGGGGGGGATTTCGACAGATTGTTTTTAAACATTATTCGCAAAAGTGTTTTACAAATTATTTTTTTGATTTAGGAAACTATGGTGAGTTCAACGACCAGGTTCTACATTCGCCACTGGTTGAAACATGCTTATTAAAAATAAAGTCAAATTGTTTACGCTTGACATTGTAATAAACTGGAGCCCTCCTGCGATTAAAATCAATAAAGTGAACCAATGAAATATAACCAATCTCTCCATATTCCAATAATCAAATGCAGTTTAAAAAACGGTAACGGTGTTGAAAACAGCGCGTGCATTGCATTACTGACCAGAGCCTAGACCAGTGTGAGGGGGAGTTAAGTTTGTTTTGTGACGGAGTAAAGATATTTAACTTTCTTGCATGGCATTGATAAGCTGACCCAGTTGGAAAAGTTGATAGACCGCCCCAGTTGGACAAGTTGATAGACCGCCCGAGTTGGACAAGTTGATAGACCGGTCTATGCTGTCTCAAAGGTTCTCCATTGCCCATGGAAAGTTAAAGTTTCGCTTTGCCAGACACTTCTGGGAAAACCAACTGGTCAATGACTAAGAACTCATTTCATAAAAACATGATCAACGCCCAGCAGTACCAACTTATTACAAATAATAAAGTAACTTACCCTAAGTTATCCTGACAAAAAAACGTCCATACAAAACAAAAATGGCCTTGTGTTCCAACCGGCGTTGTAATCCTTGTTGGATATCCTGTACTTGTTCCCGTCCAGCTGTTCTGTGTCAGCGGTATACAGCTGGAATGTTAACAAACAAAATCAAGTCTAAACTATAATGGATGTGGCTGTCTGCAATAACTGTTCACTATTAATATTCAGCTATATCCCCCTTCACACAAAATTGAAGGCCATTTGCTGCGTGGACTTTTGGTAATCCTGCAGTTTGGACACACATATTATTTCGCAGCGAAATTTAATTTTCTCGTAAGAACTTTAGTTTTTAATTTATTAAATGCATTAATATATGTTGTATTTTAGCTATTACAGCGCTAATTTTTAAAGGTTTTTTTTTCTAAGGCTGGATTACCGGACTTTCCATCTATTTAAAAACTAATTGATGAAATATTCATTCAAATATGTCTTTCTTAAAGTCAAACAAAGGATTTCCCACTTGCACACTTTTTGACAATACTAGTATTTACTTGCCGTAATCCTTTTTAAATTGTTTAATTTAAAACAAAAACAAAGTAAGGTTATTTGTGGATGAGACTGCAATCAGGTTTTTATGTTATTTGCTGATGGTTGCATTTAACAATTACCTATATACTCGTTCGCAAGCCGACATTTTTTGGACAAAATCTAGGGGGAAAAGTTGGGGGGTCGGCTTACGAGCGGGTCATCAACGTATTTCTGAATGGATATTGAATATCGGTGTTATTGTAGATCATCAAGGTCCTTTTCTACATTCTACAAGATTCGACTGCTCTACCAGAATGTATAATATAGTATTAAACATCTGCACTTATCTTATTTAATTATTTTTTTTAATTTTCTTTTTGTGAATGTTTTAATAAATTGTTTGAAAAATTTGTTTTCAACGACGAATTTTAATGTAAGCGCTTTCGCCAGCGTTTACGAAAGATTTTTTTTTAAATACCGGTAACTCTTGCTTAACAAAGATAGGCAGTAAAAAGTAAATAATCATAATGACTGATTTAGCTTGTAGTATTAAACAAATTGTGTACCATTTTTGTTTAAGCTGTCCTATATTTTTTACTTTTTATTTATTTATTTTTTTAATGTATTTTTTTATTTTTAAATTTTTTATATATTTTTTATTTATTTTTTTTATTTTTTTTTGGGGGGGGTCGGCTTGCGAGCGGGTTAAACACTTTAATACTTTTATCTTATGAAAGAACGGGCTATAGAACGAGTATATACGGTAACTCAAAAAAAGAAAGCAAAATTAAAAATGAAAAACTAGATGAATTAATAAAGTTGGAAAATACACTGGAGAGTGTCTTTCAATCCTGAAAAGAGTAAAAAGGAAAAATGAAAAAAAAATTCAAAATATTTCATTAATGGAAACAACTAATCCAAACTTAAAATGCAAAATACTTAATAGAATAAACCAAAATTATCACGCAATGCCCATGCCCATGCCAATGCCCATGAAGTAATTTTAACAAACGAAACAACACCTCATGCTTTGGGGAAATTTTGAAAGTGTAGTGAGAATATAAAACTAAAATGCTACCTCACTTTGGTGAGACCTGTACTAGAACAGGCATCTTCTGTATGGGGATGTGAGATAACATTTTATAATTTCATCATTAATACCCGCCGTCCTCTCTATCAAAACGACAAATAAAAAATACAACTCTAAAAATTTGTTAAACTTACTGTTATAGAAGATAGATTAGTCGAAGATACGAGATTCAATTTCCATCCACAAGTGGGGACATAATTCGTAAAGTCAAAACATATTATTCCCCATGCACCTCCAGATGTTGGAAGATTTGTATAATTAAAAAAGTTTGAATCTGATAATGTCCCCTGATGTACAAGTAAAATGCCAAAAACCAAAGTCTGAAAAAAATTCGTTGTTGTGCTGAAATAGAAACATGGAGTACTGCTTATTTATTTTATTACGTGAGATAAGGATTGAATAAGGAATAATAATAGCTTATAAAGATTTCTTAAACCAAAAGATATTTTAATTCACAAGAAGCCATCAAACATTTGTTTAAACTTAAGTACTCCTTGAAGGACCTTTTTTTGTTATTAAACAAAACCTTGTATAGTTTCAAATTTTGGCCTTACTACTTGTTAACTTTTATTAAACTTATATTGTGTATTTTAACAAAAATCTGATTACAACTATTTCCATTCTCATGATTAAATTATATTTAGTCATTCTACATAATGTTCCCTTTAAAAAAAATGTCTGCCCGTAAAAAATTTAGGTCGCCTTATGAGTATTATTTTCTTCCTGCCCTTAAAACAAAATAGTTTACTGGGAAAAAATTGACGTTACCTAGACAAAATAACTATTTAAAGTTTTCACCATACTTTTTCTATTTGTGTTATCTATCACTTTGATCAATGACCACGCAAAACACTATTGGTTTAATTGTCTAATTATTAAAAACAAGAAAGGGTTTAAGGAATATCTTTCAAAAGATGTAACTTTTTCAAACTGTAAAAAATAAATTATTACAAAGTTATTGATTGCACATACATTTAACGCCACGTAAAGACGCAGAATGCGCTATAAAATGTGCTAAAAATGTATATACATGTAGTATTTGTTGAATTAAACGTTGAATACAAGGAAATAGAAACATTGCTCGACTTTTATCGAATTTGTAACAATATCTCCTACTGAAAGTTATTTTTAATTGTCAAAGGCTACTTACTGAAAGACTTATGTAGCGAGGAGAGGGCCGGTGAAGAAATGAAATACCGATGTCAGGTTTGGAGTTCTAATTTAATGTTGAGCAGATTATGTAATGCTGAAGTTATGATTATAGAAGGGTTGATTGAAGTTTTTGATCTCGTAAATTGAATTAAAACATACATCTGGCAAATTAACTCTTCTAAAATAACAAGGACGGGCGTTTATTCTCATGAGTCTTATCGTACTTTGTTTCTGTTTCTTCATTTATTTTTAAAGACCTTGCATAAATAAAGAACTGACCTGATCATGGTGAGTATTATATCCCAGCGCATCAATTGACGACCTGTACTCGACGAGTCCAAAATTGTAACATTCGCAAACGTTAGTAACGTTGTTACACCGGGACAATGCAGCACGACAACTTATGCCCTTAAAAATCTGGTGTGGAGATGGATTTTTTTTAAACTACCTTTTTAGTAGTCCCACCTGGCCTATCAAACACAAATTTATTCGAAGGCAAATTGTGAAAACGTATAGAAAACTATTTTTAGTTAGTATATTTAAGCTTTACTACAATAAAACTTCAACTAAAAAGTTAATTTATTCTACTGGTGGTCGACTATTGAGAACGAACTTATGTCTATGGTCTAAAGTCGGGCACACGGATAGTGTTAGCCCTAAAGAATAAAGTCATCATCACTCACCAGCGCATTTTACAGTTTAACTCAAGTAAAGTAGATACTAAATACCTGTATAAATAGAGTGTCAATAAAAAAATTACTAACAACTTAAAATGAACTAATTAAACTTATCAATTGATTATCTATTGATTGTGATTGATTTAAGTGTCATCATACATGCGTATGTTTGCAAAACTTCAGCTCAGTTTTACAACGGGAGCTTTAATGAAATATTGATGACAATAGTTAGATTTGTTTAAACTGGTGGACAAAAGGAGAGAGCAAATAAGATACTAATGTGCTAAATAGACAACGTGTCCAGAGTCGTTCTTTGTGGTAGGCTGTATAAATTGATATTCGAGTTTCCAGGTAATTCAATGTCACCTTTGTGTTTTTTATACTTAGGAAATTGTTTTGGGAAATTAGGGGCTGTTTGGTGTAATATTATTGAATTGCATTTATTCCATAGATAAATTATTCTTCTAGGTATCTTATATTTTAGTGGATTGTTTTGTTTTGGTTACACTAACAATATCATGGTTGGACAGTCCAGGAATTATTTATAATCTATCTCTAGTCCTGGTCTATTTGTTTAGAATAAATCTAGTGTTTTATCTTTCCTTGTGGCATTTTTACTATTTGCTCGAGGTTTATGGTGTTAAGAGTGTCTATCACATAGGTTGGCGAACAGGGGTATATTACCCATTTGGGGTAAAAAGGGAATTCTTTGGGGTAACGCAGACCCATTGGGGACATATAAAATCCGCTAGATATTTCGAAATCTGTCAAATGTACGAGTAAGCTTGGAAGATTTTAAACCGGTTCCTTCTAGATAATGCCTTCTAAAAATGCGAGTAAATTTTTTTGTTATTCAGGTTGTTGAGACCAATGATGTCATTAGAAATGCGCAGTAATTGTATATGTTCGTTACAAAGGTTTTCAAATATTGAACACGAAATTATGTGTTGTGCTCTTCTCGAATTGCGATTTAAATGTATGTGTTCAATAAAGTTAATGACTACTTTGATAAGTTTAAATGTACAATTGTAAGACTTTATTGTTGTGTCTGTTGATAGAGCTCCAACTATGTTAGATTGTATACGTGGTTTTTCGGATTTCATAAAAGAGAGGTATAAAAAAATTGGAGTTAACCATTGTGTGGTCCATCGTCAAGCTCTGCTTGTGAAACATTTGGAACCTGAACTAGAGGTAGTCGTGCATGATGTTATCAAGATTACAGGACATGCACTGCAAACGCGACTGTTTCGTGATTTATGTAAAGATGGTGAGGCTAAATATACAGACCTACTTTATCACACCAAGGTACGGTGGCTTTCAGGTGGCAATGTTCTGAAAAGAGTGTGGGCTTCTGAAAGCGGAACTTCAAACATTTCTGACTGGTCAAAGAAGTTTACGAACTATTGCTGGGTTGCTCATCTCACATACTTAGCTGATATTTTTGAGCATGTGAATGTGTTGAACAATGAATTGCTAGGGAAAAAATCTCAGTCAGGGAAAAGAAAGCAGTGTGTGGATTAAAGTTTTCGTATTGGAAACGAAAAGCAGTTAAAAGAAGTTAGCGTCCTTTTCAAAGATGGCCTTGTAGTTGGAAGATTGTGGAAATCTAACTTTTGACCACATCAAAGATATTGTTATCAGAAATCTTACCAAGAGCGGTTCACTGTTTACTTTCCAATTATTGATTCGCTTAATGTCAGTTGGATGGTAGATCCGTTTTGATGAGGCATTACGGATGGACCAGATGGGCCTCAAGGTTTGGAAGAGGCACTTCTTGAACTTGAATCCAAAATTAAGGAATATATATAATTTGCACACAAAGCAGATCTGACACATTTTTGAATGTCAGATGCTCCAAAGGCTTTAAATATTGAACACGAGGAAGCCGGCAAAACGTTGTTGCCTTTTGCAGCAATGTATCTTTGTCAAAAAGGATGTCGCTAGTGAACATAAAAATAAAAGTGCGAAACTGATTGGACACTGAAGATAGCATCCAAATTACTCTGAGAACAAAGGCCCCAATTTCGATGTAATTGTGTCAAAAATGAAGCAGCATCTATTATCCCAGAAACTGAACAGTAAATAGATTTAAAGAAGTAACATCTTTATTTTATAATATTTTATATTAAATTTATAATTATAATTATTAATTATAATTGTATTTATAAAATTGTAAATTCTGCAGAGACGCGCATTCTCTGTGTTCCTAAGAAACGAACTAAAACTTTTGGCGAAAGGTCATTCTCTTTTTGTGCAGCCAAACAATGGAGTTATCTACCATTACACATCTGGAGTATTTCATCTACCAATTCCTTCAAGACTGCACTTAAGACGCATTTTAAAAAAATTTATTTTCAAAATTAAAAAAACATTTATTTTTTAATGATTAACGTAGCTTACGTGTAACGTACTGTCATCTATGCGGTTATTATGATAATAATGTTTATTTAATTATTATATGTATGTTATTATCTCCATGTAAAGCGCTGTGAAATCGGCTCCTTGCTGGGACACAGTGCTATAAAAATTATCAATTTATTATCAATTTATTATTATTATTTAATTCAGAAATTATAATTTCCAATTATAATAGTTAATTTTTAAAAGTAACTTTGTGTTTATCCGACTTTATCGCATTATTTATCATTATTATGGAATGGCCAGTACCGTTAGGCCTATAACCGTTATAATTATTACAGTCGACTGTAAACGTTTTTAATTGTATCAAATAAATATCCCCTGCAGAGGCGTCACTAAGGTTGGTGTCACCCGGGGCGGTAGCTCATGGTGTCACCCCTTCACGACTCAAGGGGCCGTCCATAAATGACGTCACGCGAGGTTGCCGATTTTTACCCCACCCTCGCCCAGCGTCATACTTTGTCACAAAAACGTAGACCCCACCCCTTTTTTACGATATGACGTCACAAAGCTTTGACACCCCACCCCCAAGCCGTATTTTCTCAATAGAAATTAGCATGTTGCAAATTATTTTTTGTCATTTACATATGTATTTAGGGTAAGTCTGCACTGTAATATCGTAACACGCCTGAAGTCATTGAAAACGTAATTAAATAAATGGTAAACAATCAAATATTTAAGTGGAACTTTTATTTAAAGTTTCGCGTTTTTGATGTGACGTCACATTTCTTAAACACCCCCCTCCTCGTACCACATCGTCACAGATGCGTGGACCCTCCCCCCTATGGCAGATTAAAAGGGGGGGGGTAGCTGAAAGGGACTAAAGCCCCCAATAATTTAAGGGCCCCCAAACTTTTTTATGAATTATTGTGTATAATAAAGATGCAGGCCATTATGTTTGTACGAATCCCTGAAAATGCCTTGGACAGTCATACCGCAATGCTGCAAATGAGTAGGAAGTATAACGGAAACCAGGCTATTCTTCGTGAGAAGTGCAGTGTTGCTTATTATGTGCCGTGCACAGCTCATTCCCTTAATTTGGTTGTGAAAAGTGCAGCAGGTTGCCCGGCCGCAGTCAGATATTTTTATACCCGGCTTGTTGCATCTACTCATCGTTGACAGGTGCTTCAAAAACATATGAAATTGATACATGCTAACAAAGCATTGTCTGACACAAGATGGTCAGTCTGACATTATGCTGTAAGGTCTGTTAATAGCTCATACAATGAGAATATCGCAGCACTGGAAGAATTAGCAACGAATGAAAATCAGCCACGTGACTGCCGACTTGAAGAAGAAGGATTTCTAAAGGAAATTGAACAACTGGAAGTCGCTATTTTACTTGAAATTTGGGAAACAATTTTAGAAAGGAAGTCTCTCATTGAGTTTGTTAAAAAATAGCATTCTTAATTTTATTCCTATGAAGACAAAGGAAAGGAAAAGTCCGTGGTAAAAACAGTGTAAACAATCTTCAATACTATCAAACAAAAAAGAAAGCATCAGTTTGATAAAGGGACATCAACAAAACAGTATTCTCCTGGAGAAAACAATTCAAGATTGAGGTATTTCTGGTAATCATTGACAAACTTTCTTAAGCCCTACAACATTGGTTAGGTGCATATAAATACATCCATGAGAAATTTGGCTTTCTTACAAACCTAACTGAGCTCAGCACTTTCGCCACACGATGGGCAGCAGCCAAGTTAATGGAAGAACATTCAAGTGATTTCGAAGTAATTTCGGGTAAATCCGAAGCAACCGTTTCGTCCCCCTCAATTTACTAGCAATGCCATCGAGCGGTGCCGGTTTGAGGCCAGGAGCGCCAGTACGGATTAGCAAAAAGTGCCGCGAAGAACGCATTGGTAGCCAGCTCTGAGGAAACCTTCCAGTGGGGGTTGCACCCTAGGTAGGTCATTGATGATCCCCCGGTCTGCGGCGGTCCTAACCATGGAGACCCGTGTGCTTTGCCGGGATGGCGCCAAAGTGGTAGCGGGTCGTAGTAGGAAATTCCACCACCTCCTTGTGAGGGAAACTTAGTGGGAGGCATCTTCGACTGTATGTCCTGGATGCCCAGGTGGCCGCTTCAGAAGTGACCGCTTTGTTCCTCAGCTGTTATGTCCCTTTTGTGGCCAGATGGCTAAGGGGGTCTTCCGGGAAGACATATAAAGAGCACTAAGCTCGGGGCTTCTGATTTTCTTCCACATGTAGGTTCATGAGTGATTTCGAAGACTGCTTACCTTCAGAATTAGTCCAATTTTCAGAACTCTTAAAAAAGTTTTTGTCCAGCCCCAGGCTAAGGGTAAGGAAAAGGAATTAGCACAAAACGAAACTGAAAAAACTTGCACAGAGCTAAAAAATGTGCTGCTTTTGAATGAGCTATATTTCACAAAGTCCTTTACAAATGTACACATCGCACTTCGCATCTATCTTTCAATGGTTACATCAAACTGCAGCTGAGAGCGATCCTTTTCAAAGTTGAAAAGAATATATGATGAGTTAGAATTTGCATGGGACGAAAAAGGCTGAATATGCTCTCTCTAATGAGCATTGAAAAGGAACTTGTAAGCTTACTCAGCTTTATTGACTTGATTGAAAACTTCGTCATTTGAAAAATTCGCAAACGATAGTTGTAGGTTAAAATAATAATCATACATATTTTTCAATAATTTTTGTTATTTCATATAGAGAAAATAATTCGTTACCTCGTGAAATTTTTTTTTAAAATACGGAATAACGCGTAATACTATTCTTTACGGGGGCGCATTCGTAAGCACTAAACAGCGTAAATCGGGATTTGACCGTCGTAACCGGAGGACTACCTGTATATAAACATGCATATCAATGCTTTCACACATTTAATATATATATATATATATATATATATAATATATATATATATATATAAAATATTAACTCAAAGACATTGAAATCATAATTTTCCTCAAGAAAAACAACAAAGAAAACCCATCTTTTGATTTTTTTTCTTTATGGGGTCCCCACTAGGCGGGGGGTGGGTGGTGGTGATAAAAATCGTATTCCCCCCCCCACCCCACTGTGGTGGAGGGAGTCGTGAGGTGGGATTCGTTCATGCTGTCCAAGCCCAAAATGGCTTTATATCTTTTAAAACAGAAGACACTGCCTCTTTCATTCCAGCCTTTTTAAAAGATCTCTCTGCTGCGACTATTTCTTTTCTTTTTTTCCTAATTTGTTTTAATGTTGTTCGTGTGTTGGGACTGTTTTATTATTGCAAGTTAACTGACATTTTTTTAATAAGAATTTTCGCGTTTAACGTATTTCATTGTATTTCTTAATTTCTTTCTAGATTAAAAAATTTGTCGTCTTTTGTTTTCTGACATAAAATCGTACACAGTAAAATTTTAGGCTCGGGTGTCACCCCCTGATGGGTGTCACCCGGGGCGGCCCGCCCCGCCCCCCCCTAGTGACGCCACTGATTCTAGCTAGTGGGTTATTTATATTAGGATTTGCTAAGACGATGTAAACGTTTGTGGTCTTCGGGTAAGTAGAGTTAAACAAGCATGAACTGAATTGAGGTAACCCATAATGTTTGCAATGACATGATGCATCTTTATTTTCTAGGCGTGTTAGTATGCAGGCTTGTTGTGTGGCACCATTCGTTGCAGGTTTGACACTGAATGTAGTTTGTTTAGTCCATGTCTTAGTAACAATTTTGCATGTAGATAATATTGGGCCTGGGTTAAGTTCTATGTCACCGGAAAGAAGCAAAATAACATTAAGTATTTTCACCTATTTCTACATATTTTATGTTTCATAAGAAATTTCCTTGACCTAAGATTCTCACAAAGCTCTGCTACACGGCTCATAAAAAAAGATCGCCTTAGCTTTAACACAGACTGCAAGGCTGAGAGAATAAAGATTGAACAGCACTAAACAGTGGGCTCTCAAACAAGTTGTCTTTGGCCTTTGGTCAAATGAAATTTGAGAGAAGCAGAAGAAGATACTTGTAAAAATTCAAATGTATTTTTGTAATATGATATATGAATATATATTTATGTATTTATATGTGTGTGTGTGCTTGTGTGTGTGTACGTGTGTCTGTGTGTGTGTGCGTGTGTCTGTGTGTGCGCGTGTGTCTGTGTGTGTGCGTGTATCTGTGTGTGTGCGTGTGTCTGTGTGTGTGCGTGTGTCTGTGTGTGTGCGTGTGTCTGTGTGTGTGCGTGTGTCTGTGTGTGTGCGTGTGTCTGTGTGTGTGCGTGTGTCTGTGTGCGTGAGAGAGAGAGAAAGGGGGAATTTGTGTGTGTGTGTGTTTGTGCGTGTGTCTGTGTGTGGGGGGAGTCGGGCATTTAAGTCAAGAAGGTGAAAAGTGTTGCATTAGTCCTGAGATTGAAATCTGGTATTTTACTCAAGCGTAAAATTGTTGAGCCCATATCAATGTCTGACTTCTTTTCTTCTGCTCTAGCTGAAATGTTTGCATTTTGTTCAATTTTTTTTTAATCCACAAATTTATAACTTAGAAAATTCTCGTGAGACCTAATTTGCAACAGAAGCTTTACATTTACAACTAACTGTATGTTGTTTTTTCCATTGCAAATGAAGTTTTAATTCCATTATAAAAAGTTCACACTTTGGTTCTATCTCAGTGCCACTTATTTCAATTTTTTTTATATTTAATATTTTATACTAGATAAGCATTAGGTTATTAGTTCTAATTTTAACTGATTTCAGTCAAAGTGAAGTAGCCTTTGGAATGTTAACACGCAATAAAGTATGAAAATATTATATCCCTTGTTAAATAATGCAGCTAAAATGGGAAATAACCGCATATAATATTATATTACTTGACTCGGTTTGCCAAGCTGACATTAAAGTACGGCTAGTGGAAGGGAGTTAAATCAAGAACGAGTCTTTACCAAAGATACTAGATATAACTTGTTACAGTCCCACCAAGCTACAGGGTGTTACGTCATCTAACGAAGATACGATTTCAATCTGAAGGACTGGATCCAAACAGGGAAATGAATGGGGACAGCTCAAAATTTGAGGACAATTTTGAAAATAATTTTGGGATGTTATGAATGAACGGGATCCTGTCAGAAAAAGAAATATTTACGAAAATTTGAAGGGTTGTGTTGTTTGTAAGCATAAGGATTTATGTAGTTGTATTTTTTCCATACATGTTGTTGTTTTGTAGTTGTTGTTTTTTTTGTGTTCTTTTGTTTGTTTGTTTTTTTTTGTTTTTTTTTGTTTTGGGGTATTCTGGTTCTTTAGAGTTACTTGAATTATTTTTAGCATAGGAAATCTCAGGTAAAAAAGTATATTTAATGTTTTTTATACATTTTTTGTAGATTCGAGATTCATAAAGTGGACTTAGAATAATAATTATTAATTACGCACTCTAAATGCGTACTTGTGTGTGGGTGTACGTGTGTGTGTGTGGGTGCATGTGTGTATGTGTATGTGTGTGCGTGTGTGTGTTTGTGTGTGTGTGTGTGTGTGTGTGTCATGTGTATGTGTGTGTGCGTGTGTGTGTTTGTGTGTGTGTGTGTGTGTTTGAGTGTGTGTGTGTGTTTGTGTGTGTGTTTGTGTGTGTTTGAGTGTGTGTGTGTTTGAGTGTGTGTGTGTTTGTTTGTGTGTGTGTGTGTGTGTGTTGGAGAGAGAGTGAGTGAGAGAGGTATTTTTCACTATCGTTTAGGGTTTAATCTGTATGACGTGTAAAGTTAGTACCCATTTTGTTCTTCATAGAGATTAAATACATCATTTTTTTCATTTTTAAAGTTGACGTTTTCAGTCATAGACATTTTTTTATATTATTATTTTGTGATTACTATACAGTAACTGCAACTCAAATACGTGATGGTAAGGCGTAAAAAAGGTTGGAAAAAAGTAAATAAAATAAAATAATATCATTAAGTTAGAAACATTTTCAAGCGATCAACATCAGCCTCAATACGTTTGTCTTCTCTACTTGCTCTAACAATTGAAATGTTATGTTAAGGAAAGTGAGAAGAAATTATTCTTTTTTTCACCACATGGACTGAAAATTACCGGACCCGAAATATAAGACAAAATATATCAGCATTCTGCTGAGCCCTGCATTATGTTGTACTTATTGAACTGTGCTGACCCTCTAACTCAGCAGGTCTTCAAAAAACCTCCTCTTTTTGCTTTCCGGAGAGATAGAAGTCTGCGAGATATACTTGTAAGAAGTCACCTTTCCACAATGAAAGCACATATTGGAACAAAAGGTTGCAACCGTAACCGTTGCAATACTTGTCCATATGTGATTGATTTTAACCAAATTTCTTTCCCTCTTGAAAACTTAATAATAAAAGATGGATTCACTTGCACAAGTCGCAACGTGATTTAAGCAATTCTTTGCAAGAGATGTAATAAAATTTACGTGGGTGAGACAGGTCGTCGTCTTGGAGATCGGTTTCGAGAACACCTGTATATTATAAATAAACAGGCTCAATGTCCTGTGTCTAAACATTTTAACAGTGTTGACCCTGAAGGTATTTCAGATGTTGCAGTTAGTAGTATTTGATATGCAAGCAATACCCATGATAGGATCCACATGGAAAATAGACTTATAAAACGATTTGGAACGTTGGCTCCATATGGAATTAACCAAATTCACAATTTTACTTAGCTGCAGAATCTTTTTCCCGTTGTGGTTTTAACTGTAACTTTAGATACTTCCTCCTGTTTCCTATATCATGTGTCCTTATTTGTTTTTGTGTTTCCTTTCATTTTATTTTACATGAATTTTTAAAATTATTTTATGATATAATATGTTTTAAGAATTTAAATATATGTAAGAACGTAACTATTTTATGTTATTGTACTGATGTTGGCATTAGTCGAAACGTCTATTGTCGTTTTAGTTTAAAATAAAGCTGAAATTTATTGTTTCAATTGCACAATTTGTTTGTGTATTTTGTATTTTATTTAAAAGCTTCATCGCAGTCCCATTCTGTATGATATATTGAACTCTGTACGCTTTGTTAAAAAAGCGCTGATTCAGGGATCTCAACATTGTGACAATTCAAGGTAGACCAGACTACAGCGTAATCGTTAGGATAAGAGGCCCGGGTCTAGGAATCCTTGACATTGTTACAGTTCAGTTTTTCTTTGTCGCTTGAGTTCCATTGTTCATTGGCGCCAACTCAGGGATTTCCCTCTATGTCCATTATATTTATTTGCCCACAAGAGTGAAGCGTTCAAAATTTGTGCCATATTCCTTTCCATAGCTCAATCGATATTGATTTCTCGACATGACGTCATTCCAATTATTAAAAGGAAACTGTTTGGCGAATGTTGACATTAATCTCAGAGACTACTATCCTTTTTTAAGGAAATCCCGTCAGGGTCTTGTCGTGATTTCATTGTCTAGCAGTGTTAGTCCACGTGCAAATATTGTGCGCAAATATTTAATAAGGCTCTCGAAGGTAAATTTCTACAGATTTTGAAAACTTTTAATTGTATAAAACGACTATTGAAACTGTGAATGATAAACGACTATTTGCACCATACTAAGAGACAGTTTTTGTAACAGCCTTTGTAGTATTTTATAATAGTGCATTTAAAATAATGGTGTTCTTAAAATAGATGAGAGGCATTAACAGGTCAACACAATCTGGGATCACATACAATATTTTGAAATAAGACATAGGCGCTTTTATTAAACAATGAGAAGTAAGTAGATATTCAGGATAATAACAGAACAAATATAAAACTACTCAAGTGTTAGTTTTATTCTTGTTTGTTGTTGGTGTTTTGTTTGTTTGTTTGTTGTTTGTTTTGTTTTTTTTTGTTTTTTTTTGGTTGATTTGTTGTTGTTGTTTTTTTGGGTTTTTTTTTGGGGGGAAGGGGGGGGAAGGGGTTGGTTGTTGTTTGGTTTTTTTGGCTTGTTTGTGGTTGTTGTTTTTTTCCATTATATTTGACTTTTGGTTGTGGTGATGAAACATACTGTAAACATGTCTACTAAATCCACATGTGCAAGTATTGCTGTTTCGCAAAGTCTGAAATGAACATTTAAACAAAAACTATGTTCGATGTCAACAATCTAAACGTATAACATTCGCTGTAAAATACAAAATACACAAACAAATTGTGCAATGAAAACAATCAATGTGAGCTTTATTTTAAAGTAAAACTACAATAAACGTTTCGGCTAATGCCTTCATCAGTACAATAACATAAAATAGGTACTTACATAAGTAATATTTAGATTCTTAAAACATATTATATCATAAAATATTTATGTTAACTAAAAAGAAAGGAAAAACAAAAACAAACAAGGACACAGGATATAGGAAAAAGGAGGAAGTATCTAATGTAACAGTGAAAACAACAACGGTAAAAAGATTCTGCAGTTAGGTAAAATTATGAATTTGGTTAATTCCATATGGAGCCAACGTACCAAATCGTTTTATAAATCTATTTTCCATGTGGATCCTATCATGGGTATTGCTTGCATGTAAAATACCAGTAACTGCAATATCCGAAATGCTGTCATTGTCAACATTTTTAAATTGTTTAGACACAGGACTTTGAGCCAGTTTATTTATATTATACAGGTGTTCTCGAAACCGATCTCCAAGACGACGACCTGTCTCACCCACATAAATTTTATTACATCTCTTGCAAAGAATTGCGTAAATCACGTTGCGACTTGTGCAAGTGAATCCATCTTTTATTATGAATTTTTCAAGAAGGAAAGAAATTGTGTTAATTTCAAGCACATAGGGACAAGTATTGCAACGGTTACGGTTGCAAAATTGTGTTCCAATATGTTCTTTCATTGTGGGAAGGTGACTTCTTACAAGTATATATCTGAGGCTTCTATCTCTCCGGAAAGCAAAAAGAGGAGTTTTTTTTTGAAGACCTGCTGAGTTAGAGGGTCAGTCATGAGGTAAGAAAGTGGCGCACTATCTGGTTACGCACTGATCAGACTGTTCCTCCAAACTTATCAGTTTCTGAGCAAATCAAAACCACCAGCGGTTTTCATCCTTGTCGTTGGTGCGCTCATATTTATATAAGTGAATGGAATTGTTTTTACATAAACCAGAAGTTTCTTTAAATAAAACTTACACTGATATTTTCATTAGAATATTAAGAATAGCGTCCTCCACAAAGAATGGCGGCAGAATCTGTTCAGAGGTTCGTTAAGGCAGGACTGTTGGGAGTGTGGGGTGGGGTGGGTGGCTTTAACGATCTGCCCTGACTGTAGAATGTAACATTGACTCACATGATTACATTAATATTAGCCATCACTCCACCATAAAGGGCTGCTCTGTTGACACGTTTTCTCTCTTAAAACAACGTGATAATCACAGTAACAGTTCAATCACGGCCATTACTGGGTCACACTGTGATCACGTGGTACATGGGCCAGTTTGGACATTTAAAAAGTCTTTTCTTTTTAATTCATTTTTACGCCAGATTTTTGATGGCATGCGTTGTTGCATTGTTATGACTTAACCGTTAGTTAACGTTGCAGTTTTTCATCGGTCGGGTCCAGGTCGTCAACTAATGTTAAATGATACTCACCATGGTCAGGTCAGTTGCCTATATTCATTTAGGGTCATTTTTTAGAAAAGGTCAAGCTAGAAAAACCGCGTCTTCTTTAAATTGTTCTAAACTAAAAGGAAAATATTTATCTTTTGTTGTAAGATTCGAGTCTCGTCTCAACCGTAGTTTAAAATTTTTCGGTAAGCGAATTACACCTCTACTCTACATTTTAATGTCAGAGACGAGACAATGATTTAACAAAATAGCTTTTAGCAAACATTAAGCTAAAAACAAGCAGTCGTTTTATTGGCTGGCATTTTTTACTTGAAATGAACAAGAAATATCATAACATAAAATGAGTTCTACTTATATTCAGTCAAACTTGCTTACCATCCATTGATGTATTGATGTTCTTTTAATGTATAGCATAGCATAATAAATAAATATCCTATATAGTATGTATACTTGTAACAAGGAATCACTTAATATTTGAAATACATTCCTTTAACTTATTCCAGATTTGATGATTTGACAAATTGTTTTAAAACGTCTTTTGACTTAGCTCGATTAAATAAACGCAAAAATGTGTTATTGTTGCATAAAGGCAATAGCCGCATGTATTACACGCAAGGTTAACTTTTTTCATTAAAGTTTATTTTTTAAGGACAGCTAAATTGTTTACAAAAAATTTTAAGGAAAACTACATTTTAATGTAAGTGACAAACTAACTTTTTAGTAATACATAAATATATACGGAAGTAATTTTTGTACAATACGCTTATAAAGCTATGAATATAATACGGCCATAACAATGCGTAATGTAACTGTAAGGCATAATAATTTTGATTGTATTCAATTTCTCTTGATCCCAACCTTAAAAGATTGAACCAAACAAGTAGCAACTAGAAATCCCCAAAAAGCTGAGACATTGTGATTTGTTTCGATTCAAAACATTTATCTCAGATATTTCATTTTTAATGACATCTTATGTTTTTACATATTTCAAAGGGAAGAGATTTTTACAAATTTTCATTTACCGCCCCTGAATGTATGTAAGGTCGCCAATCTCTGTCTCTGATTTGAAAAATCATTAGAGGCCACTACATTTTATTCTGACCCCTGAACTCAAATGATGATATACTTAAAGAGAACTTCATGTTTCTATTTCAGGGCATCAACGAACTTCTTTCAGACTCTGGCTTTTAGCATTTTAATTGTACATCAGGGGACATTATCAGATTCAAACTTTTTCTATTACACAAATGTAATCAATGGACAGGCATGGGGCCTAATATGTTTTGACTTTACGAATTATCTGCCCACTTGTGGATGGACATTGAATCTGGTATCTTCGACTAACGTATCTGTCATAGTAAGTCAACTCCAACATTTTATTCTAACTTGGATATTTTACACCACAAAATGAGAACAAGCACTACTACTCGTTTGTGGTCTGCTATGATGTTATGTATTTCCTATTATGGTACAGCGTTACTGTTTCTTAGAAGAAGTTTTGAAAAAAAGCGTATACATTTCTTCAGTTATATGTATGTATATATATATATATATATATATATAATATATATATATATATATATATATATATATATATATATATATATATATTTATTTATTTATTTATATATCAATATATATAATTTGCAATCTCTCTCAAGTCTGTAGTGTCTGTCCGTGACGCTATGCGAGGTAACTCCCGATAAAAAAAATATATAGAAGTGAAAATGTTGCTTTCGAGGTTAACAAAATGTGTTTCTCGCCATAAAATATTGTGACGTGACGTCATTATTTGAGCTTTTATTAATGTGTGAAGGGAACGAAGTAATAAAAAAAACGTAAAAAAACTATGTTTCCACTATAAATCCTTTATGTACTAAAAGAATGTTCATAATAAAACGCAGCGCAAGACCATCCAACAATAAAAAATTGTAGTTGTGTCGTAAAACATGTTTAATATAATGCGCACCGATCAGGAATATGTTTATAAAAAGTGTTGTTAATAAAATACGCACCTTATTGCGCGACAGGAAAGGTCGTTCAATATAATGCGCACCCTTACACTCTATCTCAAAAATTTAAAATGATACATAGATATAAATAAAATAATCTAAAAATTCAATAATTTAATGACAGTACATGCGATCGATGTGAAATTTTGATACATCGTTTTTATCGTCGGCACAAAACTCCCTGCTAAATTTCAGCTCGCTAGCTTACGAGCAAGTGCGTTAAAAATCGATCCAAAGTTTTGGCGACAAGGGCGCAAGGGCGCTAGCAAGCAGACACCACGAGTTAATATAAAGGATTTAATTTTAAAATTTAAAAACATAAAAAACACGTTTTTGACTATAAATCCTTTATGTACGAGAAGTAACTAAAAGAATGTTCATTATAATACGCAGCGCAAGACCATCCAAAAATACAAAATTGTAGTTGTGTGGTAAAACATGTTTAATATAATGCGAACCGATCAGGAATATGTTTATAAAAAGTGTTGTAAATAAAATACGCACCTTATTCCGCGACAGAAAGGTTGTACAATATAATGCGCACCCTTACACTCTATCGAAAAAATAACATGATACATAGGAATAAATAAAATAATCTAAAAAATCAATAATTAAATTACGGTACATGTGATCCATCTGAAATTTTGATACATTGTTTTTATCATCGGTACAAAACTGCCTGCAAAATTTCAGCTCGCTAGATTACGAGGAAATGGGTTAAAAATTTATCCAAAGTTTTGGCGACAAGGGTGCAAGGGTTCAAGGGTGCAAGCAAGCAGACACCACGAGTTAATATAAAGGATTTTAAAAAAGAGCCTTGTTTTATTTGATGTGATTAATATTATTATTGTTTGTATTAAATGACCGTTTTTGGGTATGTGTCCATGTCAATATTACGTACGTAATAATTATAAATTTAATTTTCTATATTAATATAGAAAATTGGTTGTCAAGTTTCGATGCGTTCTGAACTACAAAGCCATTATTTATTACTGCAAATGAAATTTGCCAACTTATGCTTCAGTTTAGCGTTTGTTTTTCTTTTAAATACTTTGAGATTGCATATTTTTATGTTTAAAAAAATTACATATTTAAAAATCGGACTCCTCCCCTGAATAGTTTTTTTTTAATTGTTATTTTCATGTAATATTTTAATGCGTCTTAGACTAATTTGGAATTTTAAAAATCTTTGCTTTTAGTATAGAACTGGAAGGGGTGCTGACTTGACAATAATAAAAACGTTTATTACAATTCCTAAAACGCGTATATAAAATTTTACATACGATTACCTGATGATACTTTAATATTTTCTTTTATCCAGTGATTAACTTTACTTCAAAGGTTTCATGTAAAATAAATAGTTCGTTGTTATTCATATTTGTAAATAGTTACCATTTTTTATTTACATGTTTTTGATAATGTAAAGGTAAAAATGTATGGACCAATGGGCGAATAAACTGACAAGTCATAATAGATCTTGAAAAGGTGCTGATTTGACAATAATAAAAACGTTTATGTGAATTAATTGCACGTTTATATTAAATTGTAAATATGATTAACAGTTGATAATTTAATCTTTTCTGTTATCCTGTGACAAACTTTGCTTACTACGTTTCATGCAAAATTAATAGTTCTTTGTTATTAACATGTGTAAAAATTACATTTTATTTTTTACATGTTTTGGTAATAATGTGGTAATAATGTATGAACAAATGGGCGAATAAACTGACAAGTCATAATCATCATTGAAGCTTAAACTGCTTCAAATCACAGATGTGCTTGATGTGGATCACAACACAGTCACATAATTTATTTTTAACTCACTTTGCTGTATTATAGGTGCACTCATAATTGGTGGGCACTATTCAATGCCTCCAGTTAACGTCCGGCTGACTCCTCAGCAATATTTGTTAATACTTAGAACTTCAAACTTCTTTGCTGTAGTATGACCTTATGCTGTGTGTAATTCACTATGCATTTACTATTATCCTGATTATATCATTATTATTCACGAAAACTTATATAACACGAAGTATAGGCT